>JAOTQP010000870.1:40478772-40530121 GCA_026413545.1 Cichladusa arquata
AGCATATTATTCTTTACTTAAACTTATTAAAAATATTTCTAATTATCTTGGCTTTAAAAAAAAAGAGAACTTTTTAAAAATAAAATATCAAAAGAAAGTGAGAAAATAAAAATGTTTCTATTGGTAAAATTCTCATAGTGTATTACATCCAGTAATTGCTTCTGGTAGGATTAGACAAGTTGTTTTGATTGCCGTAATTCCACTGCAATAAATTCAATTCAAAATCATATGATATTTTTTCTTGAGAAGGGCAATGTCTACATTCTAGCATCAAAGTATTTAGGTATTAAATAAATATTTTACCACCTAAGTTATATAACTTCATCCTAAGTAGAAATTGGTACAGTGTTCTGAGCAATACCAAACAAAAGCTGTAGACAACTGAGGTATGTCTTAGGCAAAGATAAAGTGTTTAAGCCTTTCCTGTCTATTTTTAATTTTAGATGAACCCAAATGTGCAGCTCATTTGAAACCAAACTCCTACAGCAGGTTAATCAATTTTGCCTTAAGGAAAACAATAAATATTCATTGAGAATTCAAAATGTTGGTATTTTGACTCATGCCTATCTTTTGTTAAAGACCCCTTCCACACAAATTTTCTTTCAGTCCTCTGGTTTTGAGATTCATAATGGCTTAGATCACTAGTAAATTGATGTTGAAGACAACCAAGACTATGAAAGAAAACCTTTCCTTACAAGAAGTAATGTTAATTAAAAAAATATGTACCAAAGAAAGCATAAAAAAACACACCAAAGAAATGAGAGTAGGAAATGGTTAATTAAAAGTAATACCCTTTTTCTTTTTTTTAGATGGACAAAGTAACAGTTGGCTACAACAGCTGCCAGTGTTCTCATTTTTGGACAGATGTGTTTTCCATGCAATTTTAAGTTCACAAAGACCAGATGCTTCCCATGGTTGCTTGAAACATTTTCTCCATGTTAACTATTCTGTGATTTGCTTTGAGCTAAGGCTTTAGTTCTGAGTTTTTCACTGTTTACATTTATAAAGTTGTCAGGCAAGACAAGAGATATTAGCTTCAAAATGGGATTCACTTCGACACCACACTGCTACTTTTGGTGTATTTTCATTTAGACTCAAAGGTAAAATGATCATACGTGGCACTGTACTTGCATGTACATAATGTGTACATACATAGATAAGGTAAAGATATAAAAATCAATGTTTTATATAAACACATTAAGATTTAGAAATTAATGTGCTTTAAGAAGGTCTATGTTCCCAGTTTCAGTCATCATGTTGAGGAAAATTTGAGTATATCTCTTTGTTCACATGAAGGCTGGACTACTTCCTAGAATTGTACTGGAAAACTGGAAAAGAAAACAAACTATAGGATTGAGTTCTAAAATTTTCTGGACCTAATCTTGATCTTACGAAACACTGAGCATGCTGTCACTGATCCAAGAAAATAATTAGGCCCAGCAATTAAAACAACTGTTTAGCCTCAAGGATGAGAGAGATGTCTCCTTGGATTCAGCTGGACAGTTCCAATGTTTTTCTCCGAGTCCAAAAGTAGTTGCTCTGCTGGAAAGAGTTCAGAGCACTTAGCATATTGTTAGATAGACACTTAAATGAACCACAGATTGATCTTGTCCTCATGTTTAGGGCTTTGCAACTCGTTTTTCAGCATAGGCTGAAGTGATGACAGACAATTAAAGAGAGGTAATTGCAATGAACTCTGCATATTTCATATGTGATGGGACATAAGGAGAAGCTGGGTTCCCAAAGTTTGTTGCCAGAGCCCTGGTATAGAGGTAGTTAAGACAAAAAATGTCAGACCACACCCTACTCAGTGAGAACAGCACATCCATATAAAATTATTTTGGCTGTGCTGAAAGAAGAATTAAGCACAATCTTTTGCCTACATAGCAAAGGAAATAACAATTAAACAATTTAATCTTTATGATTTTATGTGTATGTTTTATTCAATTACTCATTCTGTTCAAGAAATTTACAGCATGTATTTCCTCAACTATTAATAATGTCTTATCTCTCTGGTCAAGGAGTAGAATAAGAATGACTGAGAATAATTATAATACCTCAGATTTTAAATATTTAATGGTCATACCTGATGAAGTATACCTGATTCACAGTGTTTTCAAAGAAAGATGTTTGCATTACTGAAGTAATGGAGACAGTTAATCCTTGAATGGAAAATATATACAAGCTTCTTAGCTTGTCTTCAAGATATTTTTATTTCTACTACTTTCATGTACTTTGTCAATCATTAAATGCATTGTAATATATGTATCTGAATTGTATCCCTGTGACTGATATACTGCACACTGATTTTTAATTTCCTGTTCATAGCTTGGGGGAATGGTGTGTCTTATATTTTTAGTCAATTTTTTGTGTTTCTTGGGGTCTCGGGAATGATATTGTTAAAATATATCAAATGTCTGTTTAGTCAAGTCTGCTGATGCTGACTGGGGACAGTATCAGATAGAATGCAAAAAGCAAATTCCTAGCAGTAGTCATGAAAAAAATTCTTGCTTCCCCCACAGCAGCTTATTGCTGGCCTTAAAAAAATTAAAAGTTAATTAAAATACTGAAAGTCTATAATTTAAAGCTCTCCAAAAATTATGTTCTGCTTCCAATTCTCTTGCTGCTTTGCATTGCCCAAACTCATACCTTGGATAAATAAAGTACATTTTTATTCTTCCTTTTTTTAAAGCTTTTTATTTCAAAGTATATCCATGTGTCAGGTATGTACTGAGGAACAAAGGATTTGTGATCTTTGAATTTGCCTCAGTGACTTTTGTCAAGAGCATTGTTATGCATAATAAGAACTCCTGGTTAACCTTTCCTATCGTTATATGCAATAGTTCTTGTGACACCTCATTTGGATATTTCCTGGAATTTTTTTCACATCTGTCTTCATTGATACCTGCTCTTCTTTCAAAATTGGTCTCAGGATCATTCCTTGGGCGTCTTTTAGAAGTCTTGGGATGGATTGAGCATTTTTTCACGTGGTCCTCCAGATAATGTTGCATGATAGCTAATCCTCCATACATTGTAAGAACTAGATAGAAAGTACTTTAGTTAGTTTTGAAAAAAATGCCATTTTTCATAAAAATTCACAAGGTCATTGGGAAAATAAAAAAAAAAAAAGAGGAAATACTCCTGCTTAAATAAGTAGTATAAGAGAAATATTTTAAAGATAACCTTGTGTCAGGAACTCAGTGTTTCAAAATCACAATTCTTTTTCCCCAGTTCCTCTCCTGGTTATTCTGTACTGCATAATGAGATAGATTTAAACTCTCTAGAGACACTGGTTCATGTAAAAGAGTGTAATGATGAGATAGCCATGTTATGTGAAGCAGTTTATCAATACCAACTTTAAACATATGTTGAGGTTTTGGGGTTTTTTAAAATTATCTTCTTTTTTTTGTGGTTTATTATGTTTTTAAGACAATATTTTGATTTTTTTATATTTATACATTTTTATGTTGCACATATTTATCCTGGGTTCATGTATCTAAGAATGCAAGTGTAGTAAAAACATTGTTTAATCAAAATGGCACCTTGATAGAAGCACAGAACTAAAACATCAGTGGTCCATTCAAATTTAAGAAAGTGGGATTTAATTCTCAAATAGTTAACTAAGGCAATCTAATTACTTTTTTATATCTGACTAAAGACTGTAATAAATAGTGGAGGAGTGGGAACCCTGGGAACCACAAGCACTGGTCAGATACTAGCACGCAAATAATGTGAGCAAGGTAAATCCACAATCTTTTATTAGAAATTGCTGCTGTTTTAACATGAATTTCTAAAATATAAAATACTTTTATTATGTAAATTTTCTGTTCTTATATGCTTTATTCTTCCTGTAAACAGAACCAGCACCAGAAAATGGCGGAATTTGTATGCATTTAGAGGAATGAAGGAGTTACAAATCATATCACTAGCCCTTTTACCTGTAAGTAGGGTCAGTAGTAATTTAAGAATTGCAAAAGGGTTATAGAGATTTCATTCACTTCAGTCAGCACTATTTCCATGGTAGAAGCAGGTGATTCTGCAAATATGTCAGACTTTCCATCATTCAAGTTTTCCTTTTCACTTTTCGTAGAATAGCAGCAAAATGTCCTTCCTTGATTGTTTTTTTGTTTTCTTGCTTTTTTCCTTTCTTGCTTTTTTCCTTCTTTTATTTTTTAACTGAGAAGAGTTCATTAGACAAGAATAGTTAAATATATTTTGTCTTAAGATGTCTGACTGTTCTCTGTATTTGAATTGCAACATGCAACTGAATGTCCTTACAGCATATATTGATGGATTTTACAAGCACTAAAGAGCATTGAACCACCAGGGTAATGTTCCCACAGACACAGAACATTAGATAACTATTTCAAAAAGCATTACCTACCATTTGGTATGCTCAGAAAGCCTTGTGTACATAAACTGGTAACTAATGTTTGACTCAATTTATGCAAAATAATCAAAACTTTCTCATTCAATCCATTTCCTGGCAACTACAATGACTCATTAGTAAATTGTCTGCCTATAAGCACTCCAAAAGCATACCTTCTTCCCAAAATTGTTTTCATTACCTGGATTACCTCTAGACTTAAATAGATATTTCATAAAATACCAAGAAATGGAGTCAGATTTATTAAGTTAATCATATGATTGCACACTTTCATGGATGCATAGTTCAGGGGAGCAAATGGATGACTCAATTTATGCAATTTCAAAGAAGAAGAGGGTTCATACAATGTTCTTCCATAAATCTAGAAACCTCTTTCTCTGGTAGAAAATACATATAATAAAATGGTTCTCTGCTACACTTCCAGCTGAAGAGGAGTGACAGACATTGACCAGGACACTGATCCCCAATAGGTTAAAAGCTCTGATAGGCTTCATGGTCTTAGGGAACATTGCTCCTAACTACTGTGCTAAGTATTTCAGAAAATTTCATTCTCTGACACTTCATCCTTCATAACAATAAGTTTATACACTGAAAGCAGGATTTATTTGCTTTGTATACTGTATCAGGTTAAATTAAAACAATGCTCAGTTTCTATGGTATGCAGTTTCTGTGGAAAATTGGAGGGATTGCAAAGAATTTAAAGGAAGAAGAAACCATCAATTACATAAGGTATTTGTGTAAGACAGGCTGTTCAAACATCCTACAATTACCCCTGAACTGAAATATCCCAAATTTTTATCACAATAACATATAAAATCTAGATTTTCCTGCCTATTTACACCTATAACCAGTCTATAATACAGCACATAAAATTTACTGTATCATTCAAAGCCCCTCATTTACTTTGTTTTTTCTTCTTTTTCAGGGTAAGAAAGAGAGAGAAAAACTACTCATTTATTCTATGTTCTAGTAAGAACCTTGTGTTGCCTTCTGGGAGGGAGGGTCTTCCCTGCTCCTGGATGGGGTCGGGATCATGCTCTGGCACTGGGAGAGTATCTGTGGCCCTGGGCCAAACATTGGCAGGATCTATGCAGTCGAACAACAGTGGGTATTTGCACGATGCTAACAGTTTGATGTCAGCCAGCGCTGCTAAGGCAAACAGCTACTTGTGAGCAAGTCTCTTTCCTGGCCCTGATTAGCTTACTAGGGCACCTATAATAAACACAGTCAGATTTTGGTGCCTCTTTAACTGCTTGCTTGTTTTTATATTTTACTTTTAGATACCAGCAGAGCAACAAATTCTAGGACACTTCAACCTGGCCTTAAATAGAAGATGACGTACTTGCACATACAAAGATTAAATGAGATAAAGGATAATTCATTACATTGGATACTTATGTTTGGGCTTAGAAGGTTTTTAATAATTTCCCAGTCTGTCAGACCTTCTATGAGACTACCAAATCACTTGGCTTCTCTGTGTTGCTGTTCCACACCTGCAAAGCTGTACTTTCCATTCCTCCCAGGAGTCCTGTTAAAATTATAAGGCTGGCTGACTTTCTGACAATTGCAACTCTGTCACAGTGCACAAATAAATAGGGAATGATTGTTTCTAGCTCAGATTTTTAGAACAAATTTAGTCTTGATTATTCTGGAGTTCAACAGCTATTGCCATAGCAACCTCTTTTAATAACTTCCAAAGCGCAGAAAATACACTAGAATTAGGTTAATTCTGTGGTTAGGCACTGTACATAATGCTACTATCTGGATCCCCATAGAGACTACAAGGAATGCATATTCTAAACAGGAGCTTAATCAACAGATCAAAGCATCCTACTTACCAATGAATGAAGATTTCCTCTTTTCTACAAAATGTTTTTATTATCCAAAACTTTTATTTAAAATGAAATTATTCATTTTAAACTAAGATATCTTAGTGCAAGTAGTACTGTATATAGAAACTTTTGGCATTAACTATGCTGTTTGTGGAAAATATTATGCTTCTGGATTGAAAAGGGGGTTATTTTTTTCCTACACCTTTATGCCCCACCAAAAAACAAATCATTGCAAGATTATGTTTTTTTCTGACAATGCATTAATATTTTTTTTATTTACCAAATGTTAAATTCAATTTCAGCTTTGCTTTCTTTTTTCTGGAGTAGACTTTCTTGATAATTGTTTTTATTTTTTTTAAAAGCCTTTATCTTTTAATTATGGATCACTGATATGTAAGATCCAAAGTCATTAGTACAGATAAGTAATACATTAGGAAGAATTACTTTGATGATTACCTACCATGAGAAATAGACAAAAAACTTAATTTGTTTTCAGTAGAAGTCTTTTAAAAAATAAAGCACTAAGACAATTGTAATATAGCATACTTATTGATTTTTGTGTGAGTTCCATCAAGGTGATTTTACAAGGAAGAAAATATTATCCATGCCTATCCATGCCTCCTGAGAGTTGCTGCTTTCAATTCAAAAGTTTGTAGACTATTTTGATTTTTGAAGTTTGATGTTTGAACATAGACTGGGAAGAGAAATAGCAGTGTGAGAAGGAAACCCAGAACTCAGAATATGAAGTACTGACTTCAATAAAGTACAAATATTGAATTATTTTTCAGTAGTAAAAGTAACGTGCTTAAATGTCAATATTGACACATCAGAAATACATACATGTACACTGAGTACAAATGTGTACTGCAGTCATTGGTGTTATATGAATTGCTTTAAAAATGTACAAAAATTTCCAAGAACAGTCCAGGTGCTGAGGAGAAGGATACCTCTGTACATGTGTTCTGGTTCACCACAATGTCTAATGACATCAAGTACTCAAAGGATAAACCTTGATTTTTGAACTGATGACCAGGAACCTAGGTATGCTAGAGAAAGCTAAGTCATAGAAGCAGCTGGTTTTACACTGACTGCTTCTTATAAAGAAGTGCATCTTCTCTTTTCTTAAATTTGGGCTGAGTTTGCTACTTCAAGGTATAATTATGAAATAGTATTTTTTCTTCTGGTGAACTTAATCAAGATTTGCATGAAAATACAAGCTTGACAAGCCAGAACAATGCAAAAATTTCCTAAGTTAGTGCACCACCCACTGAGAATATTGTTGTATATCTGAATCAGACATGAGTCAACATCTCACAATTATTTAGAAGGGGATAAGGTAGCATAATGCAAAACAGAGCTCTTTATTTTCAGTAACTACAGAATTAAAAACAATATTTTAGATCATAATTTCCTTTTCACTTTATAGTGTGGTCCCAAGGACTAAGGGATGCAGTGCAATTTTTGTTTATTTTTAATTTCTATCATCAAGCTTAGATGAGCCAACACAATTCCCATCAGCAGTCAACAATGACCTTGAGATTTTGTTGCCTCACCCACAGACCCAGGCAGGTATAGACTAGAATGTTTGTTCTTACCTTTAAAAACACTTCAGAAGGTGATATTGGGCAATTACTGTGACTCTGTCCTGTCTGCTGGACTTCTAATCTGTCACCTATCATGAATGAAGAAGTATTTCTGTTTCTTCTTTAATTCAGCTCTAACAGTCAGTTTTAGTGCTTTCATAAATGTTTTTTGAAAATGTGTTTGGACTAAGATTTTGTTCAGAACAGCCCCTGAAAGAAAAAGGAATAGGAAATTAAAGAGTTGATGCGAATTCATAGTATTCAAAGGCTTTTAAATCCTTTCCTACCTTTTCATCCTTTCCAAGAACTGACAGGAAGCTAAGTGCTCCAAACAACCTTCTCTCTCCTCTGAAGGTGATAAAAAGTTTATATTCATGCTGAGTTGTACCTGTGTTTTTGCAGTTTTGAATGGAATTTTATCTTATTGTTCCCCACAGATTAGGGAATATCCCAATATAACTGTAATATTAGCACACATCTGTTGCCATGACATTTTATCTTTGGCTACGATGCTGAAGATAAAATTGAAAATTAAAAAATTAGAGTTTATACATATAAGATTTAAAAATTTATGCATTCAAAACTAATTTTGATGCAGGTTGTCTAATACAGCTCTTTGCTTATTTTCTTAGATCAATCCAAATGATTTTAAAGAAGCTTGGTGTGTTTGTGACATGACCATATGACATGGTTCTCTGACACAAGAGTATGCCAGGCACAATGACCTCTACAATATTTGTAGCTCTCTGAGATGTTGACCTCATAATGCTGCTAAGCAACATATTCTGGCATGAATATGATTCATGACCACTTTGAATTTGAATGGTCCATTGCCAGGCATAGCCTCAAGGTTCAGCAAACACATTTCATATGTAATATACATAACTCAGCAAAACTGTTGAAAGGAAGTAATAATGTAAGTAGAATATAAAGGTCTTAATATACAATGAAAGCCTCTGTATATGCTAATTATACAGCAAAATACTAATATAATATTTATATACAAAATAGACATGTTTAAAACCCTAAGTACCTGCCATATGCATTATTTGCAGAGAAAACATAGCAAAGAACAATGCAGTCACATATAAGTCTTAATTGTTCTGGTCATCTTGTAGAAAACTTGGATCAAGCAAGATCGTGTCCTCAGCTGAAAGCAGCACCACTGTCTGACACTACGGAGAACTGAGAAAACCCCAGTCCCTGAAGTTTCTTCCCAAGAGTAAATGCTATTTTTAATTGGTGAAAAATAGAGCATACTAATTCTATCAAATCCGTGAATGAATTACATATGTGACTATGTTCACTTGATTAGGATATTGCTTATGAAGACAGTTTTGGGAATGGAAATATATAAATAAGCATCTAAGGAAATTTTGTCAGGACAGCATTATTTACAGAGCAAACTCTGGAGGAATTATAGTCTCCTACCCTTGGAATATTTTTTTGTGTCAGTTTATAAAAATTCATGAAAAGCTGAAGAGCTCCAAAACTCCCCAACTTTTTCTTAAAAATGATGACAAAAAAAATTAGTATTCCTCCTCAGAAAATGCTAAGAATTAAGAAATTATCTGTTCCACTATTTGCAATTAAAGTAAATACTGGTGACTATGTTTCAGGGCTTTTTGATAGGGGAAGAAAGATAAGATTTCTTTCATTTAAACAGAGAAGAAGTATGGAGCATAAGTTAAATTTAAAAACCCACCAAGAAAAAAATCAAATCAAAACAAAACCAAATAAAACCAAAATGTAGCAAAACAAAACCCGTTTTAAAGAACAACACCAAATAAGTATAAAATTCTTCCTGAAACACAAGAAGACACAATTTTACTGTGAGGTAAACTGACACAGGTTGACCAGAGATATAGAATCTCCCTTCTTGGAGATATTCAAAAAGCAATTTGAACATGGTCAAGGGCAGCATATTCTAGGTAGCCCTTCCTTAGCAGGAGGTTTGGACAAGACAATCTCAAGAAGTCTCTGCCAGCCTTAATCTTTCTGTGATTATTGTGTCTGTGATAACCCTGTATAATTTTCTCAGATATCCAGATATTATTTACTTATCTATATCTGTTGTTTAAAAAGTAACGTGATGATAAAGTTTGAAATTTTCAGCATATTTTTGGTCGGATTCAGAATTAGCCCTATTTTTTACTTAGTAACACCATGCAAAAAAGACCATACAAGCAAAAGATGTATCCTATATGTCAGTGGTATTAAAAAAATCCATACCAACTAAAAATGAGGAGAGATTAATACAAGTAATTAAAAATACTTGTAGAAGTATAGTACAATAGCATAGAACAAACCATGTCAGCTTAATTCTTCCTTGAACTAATTTGAGGTGCTATGGTTTCTGGTTTCTGAGCAACTCAGTCTCTAAGCTGCCTGCTTAAGTTAATGTGCAAATGGCTATTCATGCTTCAGTGCTTCTATATCAGCTTTTACTGAAGGTTGTTTTCAGAACTATTTTTACTATGTTTGCTGATTGATTAATATTTCACTTCTTAGCAGCAATTGAAAGAAAACTTGAGTTGATAAAACAAATTAAACAGTAAGCCTTCACCATACTTGGATTGCTGCCCAAGACTTATATAAGTCAAACCAAAGGTCAACATATATGGCAAATTTATCAGCAAGATTTTAAGTGAGCGTATTGTGTAAAGAACTTTATTTTAAGTGAATGCGAAGATTTTTATTCATAAGCGCAAAATACCAATAACAGTGCAAGAATATTTTTAAAAAGTAACATCTATAGTATCAATCATAGATTCAGAAGAAGTCCTGCACTTATAACAGAGCACAGGCTTGCTTTCTTTAACAAACCCAGAACTTCATAAGAATATGCTTCAGCAGTACCGTTTGCTGCACTGCCTGATCTTCACAATAATGAACCCCTGTATTTCCTAGTGTTTGGTCTCAGGATCCAAATTTAAAGGCAGTGCTTGCTTTGGTGGATGATAGGTGGACCATATCAAACACAAGCAAGCAAGTCTGCTTCCATTCACAAGGTTTTGGGTTGCTCACTTTATTATAATATGAAATTACATTATATAATTTAAAATGTAGAGCTCTAATTTGAATAGGGTAAGGAGGAAACGGCATTGTGGGTAGCGTTCCTTATGTGATTGGCAGCATTCAATCATTTTGGGCAGCTGCCCTGAAGGGAAAAAGAAAATCTACTATATGCTTGAAAGTTTTGTCCCCCAGTAAATCACAACATAAAGATCAATTACAAAAAAGAAGGCTAAACTGACAAAACTAGTAGCTACATAGACAGAAAAAGGTACACAAATGCTATAAAACACACATACAGACAAAGGCAAGATCACTTGAGCTACACATTGATATATATTATGTCCACACATAATATATACATGTATAAATTTAGAAGCAAGAATGTAAAAGACCACAGATGAAGACATAAGTATGATTTTGAATTACTGTTTCTCTCATATCTGCATTAACAAAAGACTCTTCAGTGGAAGAAAATATATCTTTTACTCAAAAGTAAAAATGGTGAAATATCTATAGAACTGATGTGGACAGTTCAGGATCAGACTAGGGGCAAACATGCATCATCTTATTTAGCACGCTGATACTACTAATAATACTATATTATTACTGATATTCTGAACCTTATCAATGTCTGAAATGACAGAGTAAACTGTTCTCTATGTGGATGAGTATATCAAAGCAGTAATTATTATACAAATCTTTCTCGACTTATCCTCCAAATGCAAAAGACATTGATAGAGTAAATTGTTCTATAGAAACATTTTATTTTCTACTTCAGAGGAAGGAAAGAAGAGCAATACCAAGAAAATGTCTGTGGAGTGGGTCTTCTGCTCCTTGGAGTATTTGTGATTCAACATATTTTATTAAATCAATTAAAATGTATAGTTTGGACATAGCTTAAATACTCGCAGCTGAAACTAACATCCTGAAAAATCCCTGTTATTCAGGCACTGAGCCATGGAGGAAATTCAACTCTTTAGAAGACAAAGATTTTTATCTGAAAATTTCTCAGGCTCTTGAAGCTTTGCTTCTCTAAGTGCCCAGAAATGCAATTTTTTTTTAGAGTTCAAGAGACAGTGCAAATTTCACATCAAAACCTTATCCCCATATGGACTGTTCCTTACCTTCTGAACTCTGCTCCTTCTGAAACCTACCCATCATAAGGAAACATGGAAGAAACATTAAGCCAAAAACAAAGAAAGGGAAATAGAGACAGAAGCTCTCTCTTATAGATGAGAAAATCATAACTTGCAATTCTGGTTGAAACCTAGTTTCAGTGACATTTGAGTGTAAGGCAAGTCAAAGCAGGAGCCAGAAATGGATCACATATATTCAAACACTGTGCTACAGAGTCCCACTTTTTGACAGAATGCCTTCCAAGGCTGAAGGCACATTTTTACCCCCAGTATTCCATATTAACTACCTCAAATGAAGACTTTGGACAGAATATCTACATGCCAAACTTTCCCTGAGTCCAGCATACAGGCTCGGTGTAAGGCTTCAGGCTCATCTTCAGGACAGACATCAGGAAGTGGGCACTTGGGTACATCGTGAATAGATTTCTACAGGGATTGAGATCTTTTGGATCTAATTAAAAAGGAAAAGCACCTTTATATACTGTGTGATTGACTTAATAGATAGAGTATGAGGCACAAATCAAATGCCCACATTTATGCAAGTGATCTGTGACAAATCTTGACCTGTTATCCAAACTCTCTTGATTCTTTTTGTTGTCATTTTTAAAATAAAACAATTAGACAATAAAAAAAAACTATGACTATTCCTCTGATGATTTACTATCATTGCATTCACAAGAAATATATAACTGGACTGTCTTTTAAGGACATTTTTGTACATTTAGCTCATGACAGAGGTTGACTTCATAAAATCTTAACAGCTGTATACACCTTCCTCTAAATTTTTTTTGCTGTTTCTCTCCCTTCTTCCTCAAAAGTAGGCAAAATATCATATTAGGAAACTATATTTACAGTGTTTTGAAGAAAGCATAGTAAATTAAATAATAACTGAAGGAACAATGCCTTTAGGCTTGTAGTCACAAATAAATTAATGACACACCTTACATATATATAAATGGATACAGTAAATGAAATTTATGTTGATTGCTCGATCTGCAGATATATGCTAACTGATATGTATCTCACTGGATTCAGTTTTCTATCATCTTTTCTCAGTTTTTTACATAAAGCTTGGATGTGATTGCTATTCCTGCATACATGATTCAAAGGGCAGGAACTATGGATTTATATACTATAAGAAGTAATTTTATTTGAACTCCATTTCTTCCCTAATCTTTCCTAACTTCTCACTTTCCATTAGATTTGCCACAGAACATCAAGTATTTCAGACAGCTATCTGCAATAGCCTATTTCCAATATCATCCTGATAAAGGAGAATCTAATCCTAGTGTATCCAAGTGCTTCTATTACTTGCCCTGAAAGATTCTAATCTAATATCCAAAACACTAGAAAAGATATTTTTTTACTTTTTTATAACATTTTCCCCTAAAATGAAGTTGAGACCATGATTTTCTGACTCAAAACCCGAGATACTTAGTTATATGTACTATTGAAAGTTGTTAATTAATTTTAACACTAGAAAACCCAGAAATCATTTAACTAATTATAGATTTGGTCCTTTTTGACTAACCCATTTCTTTCAATAGTTATTGAAATATTCTAGGCACATCTTGGACAGCACTGCTCCAGATAGCTTGAAATTGAATCTCTGCAAAAATAATGGTGCTGAAATTCTAAGGGTAAAGAGTTGTTTGTCTTATAAGGACTCAAACGATCCACATTCAAGGGTGAAAAATAATGCCTCTGGGTCCTTGAGCTAAAATATGTGTTTTCAGTGGGCACAATTTAAATGAAGTGCAATATTTCTAGAAAAACTGTTTAAGGAATGGAGTAGATTCATTACAGTGGTTGACATTAGCAGGTTACATCTCTGGTGATTATCTAACGCAGAGAAAGTGTTCAGCACAACTGAATGAAAATATGGGATAAAAAAGTTGTAGAAAGCCATTTCATTAAAATATCTTTGCAATAAAGACAAGATGTAAAATCAACAGTGTTAAAGAGAATTAAGAATTTCTCTAATAACAACTTTAAACCTTCTAGTACCCTTTACTGGAGTTCTATTTTTGATACCTATTAGATAAACTAAGCTGGAAAAAATAAATAACCCTTTTAAACAGAAGCTCTGACTGAGGGAAGGATACATAAACAGATTCTAAATAAACATGGAAGAGGACCTCAGCTGATATAACCTGTGGTGGTTTTACTGATTCAGGAGATTACAATTAACTGCTGTTTAAGTTCTAGTAGAGGGAGTTTATATTATAGAATATGGTCTCAGCTTTGCATTTTAGAAGTCAAACATGTTCTCCTCCTCAACAGAATTCAAACAGTCTTGACTGAAGACCCCTCTAGGGTGATTTATTCTGTTTAGTTCTAAGAAAGCTGAATGACCCCATTTCTAGGATAAGTAATAACTTGTGATTTCATAAACTCTTAAATTAAGAGGGATATAAAGGACCCTTATGAATCCAACTGCTCAACCTCTTGTTTAGCATCATTATGGTTTTGCCAGAGAGCTATATCAACTGAAATAGCGATGTGCCACCTCCATTGCCCTCTATTTAAATTCCTGAGAATCTTGTGTTGCTGAAGACTCGAGCTGCCAAGAGTAAAAGCAGATAGTCTGAAGATACAAAACACACTCAGGATTTTTTCCCTCTTCCACTGTAGCGCATCAGAATTGCATATGTTCTGCTGTAAGCCTGGCTCTCTTGGGCAAAAGAAAAGGCATAATTCTTTTGTTTACCTCCCCAGGGTCTTTATTAACACACATACTTGGAAGACATTATGTTATTAGTTGATTAGTAATGCAGGAATAGTTTCCAAGATGAACTTGAATTTCACATATGCCAATGGTGAGCTTTCATTATTTGCTCCTTATGGTCTTGTCTTTTTAGACAGTTAGTTGACAACAATAATCCTTTCCTTTTGAGAAATACTGACAATTTGTTTTGAAAAACTTTCCTGTAAGGAGATACTGTTCAGGGAATCAGCACAAGAGTACATTATGGAAATAGAAATCATCCCACTAATTCCAGAGGCTGCAGATGGGTTGTGCCCATACTGTTGCCTCCCTGACCACAACCTGATTGGGCAGCCAGCATGAATGAATTCTCTAACGACTGAGATAATCTTTGTATTACATTTATAGCTGCCAAGGTGAAAGGACTGTCCAATGCAAATACAGAGAGCACTGGCCAACACAAAGCTGTTGCCAGCTGCTGTTTCAGCTCTGGAGGACATATGCAGTTTGACTAAATTAGTGCAGTATTTTCTTAAACAGGCCTGAACAGCTCAGACAGTTTTGAAAGCAGAACACTTGATAAGGTGAGCTTTCTTCCTCCTATGTCTAAATATTCCATAACCATAAATAAGATCTCAGCTGTTTATTTACAAATAATTTCTGCCTGAGAGAATAAACAATCATGGAGTCAAACCACACAAGAAACCAGATCCTACTTCTGAAAAATTTACCTTCAGAAGCAAATAAATAAGGAATATATTGAAAAATATAAATTCAGACAAAAAACATCACATGATTAAAATCCAGTCTAAGGAACTCCCACAGTGTTCTCTATCTCCAACAACCCATTTATTCTACAGTGTGTTAATTTATATCAGGCTGTTTTTTCCTCTCTGGGTTTAATGGAATAGCTCCTAACTGATCCCTGTAGAGAAGCTATTGCTCCATGGTACAGATTTTCATTCTTAGAGGAACATCCAGTTACTCTGAGTAATTTTTGGTTATTCTGTTTAGTGTCTTTTATTGTTATATGAGTTATTAAATCTGAATTTTTCATTTATTTGCAAAGATTTATTTCAGTATGGTCATTTAGTTTCAGCCTTTTAATTCTTCTCAAGAAAAATGAGGCACTTATCTGATCTTTAAACTTATACTAGTATTAAAAAAACCCTTCTGAGGCAAGTACAAACATACCATGTGAATGAAATTTCTCTTTAAATGATGTGCAGCTCTACTGAGTTGACTGTAGTGGTTCTTCATTTTCCTATTGCAGACCAACAAACTTCACTTTAGTGAGCATTCTGTTAGAGGCTAGGCCAGTGCTAAATATAGGACTATCCATTTTGAGGACACAACAGATAATAATCCTATATATTTTTCAAGTGAAAATATAATCTTAAATTTTTTTCATGCTTCAGATTAACTATTTGCAATACCTTCACTTCTATGGATAAAATAACTTGATATGGGTTATTCTAAAAAGTGCTGTAAGATTTGTAGCTTCTCTTATTTCCATTTTTTTATAATTAGATATTTGCAATTGTATAATTAATACGCATCAGGTATTTAGCAATTTTGTGTGGGGTATACAAAACTGCATTTATGAATAACCCTTCCTGGCCAGCCTATGGCAGAAAGAGATATGATGTGTTTCTTAGACACATTACTTAAATGTGCTAGCTGTTCCTCCTATCTGTCTTGACCATTTTAAATTTATCTTTCCCTGCTCTATTGACCATTTAGCATCTGATCATTTGATCATGTTTATGAGGTCTCTAGGACATAGCTCAATAATTCAGAATTTTGGAAAGTAATTGTGAGTTTGGATTCTCAATTTTCAGGTGTTCCAATTCCAGCAAGGAATCTGGATTGTCAGAATGCATCCTCCAAAAATGATCCATCTTAAGGGTACCACAACTCCTGAAATTCCCAAAACAACCACTACTGCCTGGAAATAGTTGATAAATTGCATTTCTTCATCATTTTTAAAACACAAAATGTTAATTAATTAAAATCATAGCCAAGAGTAATTTATACTCATTATTATTAAATAAAACTTTATCAAGATATCCAATCCTTTTAACCAATACCCTTTTTCCTTTATTTAGCCTTTGTTTCTGAAGATTTTCATGTACTTGAATCATTTAACACAAAAACCCCTCATATTTTTGTTCTAAATGGGACTATTCAAATTATAAATCTACCTCTCCATTTGCAGGTACTAATAAGATAGATGTCAGTACTTCATCAAAATTGTACCATATACATTGTGGGCACACACAAAATGGTACTTAATGCCTGTTCTCACTGCCTTCATGTTTATGTTTTTTGCACATAAAATTATTAATGTTGTCTGCTCCAAATTAATCATGTATGTTTGTTGGAGCTATCTGATAAAGCTGATAAATGCTATCAAATTCCACATGAAGATATTAATTCTTTGGTTTTTACAAGATTTATTCCTGAATTTTTTAAAAGTTACACTGTTTTCATTGCTACTAGCTGTTATCCATCTGCTCACATTTTAAACCTGTGACTTGTAAAATTATTTTTCATGAGAAAGGTAATAAAATATATCAGGAAAAATTACCAGTTTTTAAAAATAGGCTTCTGTGATTTTTTTATTATGCAAATCAAAATTTCCATACAACTGACTCTGAATGGTTATGCAGAATGTAACTCACAATATAGCATTTCTCAAAGCTGTACTGCACTACTTCATCACAACCCCATTTTGTGCATAACACCTAGGGACAGGATAAAAGAACTCAGAAAAGAAATGCCTTTTGAGCCTCAGAGCTTCTGCTCCACAGAGGAGGAACATCAAACCATAGAAAGAATGCTGGAAGGGACTTCAAGATATTGCTTAGTCATTCTTCCTTTCCTCTCTAAAGCAATTATGTGTGGGGTTAGCTTGAAAGATGTTTGTCTAATATTGAAATTTTCAATGAGTAATGTAAATCCTGCCACAATTTAAGTGCTTCATTTTTTTTTCTATTGATCATGAATATAAAAAAGGGAATCTTCCTCTTTGAGGTAGTTTTTATGTAGTCAAATGCTATTAACATATTTCTCTTCTGTCTTTGCTTACAGACTCAAAAGAATCCAGGTAGTCCAGTCTTTTCTAAAAAATCATGGTTTTTAAACCCTCAATCATTCTTGACTATTTTCCCCACTTTTTCCAATTGTTCTACATTATGCTTGAAGTACAAAGATTAGAGCACAGAGATTAAAAATTATATATTTTTATATAACAGTGAAAATATATTATTTGAATGCCTCAAGTATAACTCCCTTTTTTACTACAGCATGAAATTGGTCATTCACATGTAACATGTAAACTTAAAGAACAAACCTGTTTTGACAGGCTATTAGCACCATCCCCAAACTACTTTTGCTCTGAACTACCACCTAAATGCAGACCACCTGTCTACATTACCACTTAAATGGAGACCACCTGTTTGTACTAAGTACAGCTTGGTCGCCATGGGTTTATATGTATATTTGCTCCCAGTTCTATAGCTGAATAATAAAAGTAGTTCTCATTAATTAAATATCAGGCAGTATACGCCCTGGACTGATACCTGTGTAAGATTGATTCATTGCAAGTATTGTTCTATCTTGAACCATTAACAATACTTCTGGATGTGATCCTCCAGCTAATTATGGACCCACCACAATTTCATTTAGACTGTTCTTAACATTAGAAGATTTGTTAAGTGTCAGGTGTTCTTTTTTTTGTGTTTGTTTGTTTGCTTGTTTTAGTATGTCAATATCTTTGTAATGTATTAGATATAGTTCTGCTACTCTTGGTCCACTGGCCACTGAAGATGTCATGTAACAGCTGCTCAGCAACAAGTTGGGCCAAACGAGTGCAGGCTCTTATTTTGTTTATATTTTTCTAGGAGTTTACAAACAGTCTGATAATTTTTCCATAATTTTCCATATTCAGCTTACAGTTTTCTTCTCTTCTCTTTTCCCACTTTTAAAAGGGAGGGAAATATTTCAAGTTTACAGCCTCCCAAAAATGTTGCTCACCTCTTTCCTCCTCAAAAAATATAATTCTTGACTCTGAGCTTGCTTTAGATGTAATTCTGAGATTAATTTTAACTAGATTCTCATCTATAAAGAATTCTACAGTCTTTTTTATTTTCTCCTGTTCTGCAACACAAAATTCTGGGTGGGAATTTTATCCTTTTGATTTGTCCTTAATTACATTAGTCATACACATAAAACTCCTTGACTTCCTCATCATTATCTACTCCCCATTAGCTCCTTACTCAATTTTTTCCTTCTGTTTGTATAATCCTTTTATATTTGTCCTCACTGAGACATGTAAAACTTGTGATTCAGCTTTTCATTTGTAAATTGCTCTCATGTTAAACTCCTATCTTCTCCTTGTATTTAAATATCACTTGTCTAGAAGAAAATTTTTTTGAAGATTTTATTACATTTTATTGGACATAATTAAGGTCTGCTTTGAAAATCAAATATTCTGGGTTGGAAGCTAAAAATATCTTTAGAAATTCTGTGATCTTAACTGCAAACCAAAGATAGCTAACAGATTTCTGAATGGAACCTGAATGCAGGTTCATCCAATGGAACAAATCTCCTTTATGAGTTTTCTTGATTTTTTTTCTTCTGATCAAAGTAGAAGTGTTTAACGATTAAGAAAATGCAAAAGAACACTCACTGCATATTTTAATTTTGAGAGAGATATGATTACTATTTTTTCACCATTTGTGTGATATGTTTTAATTAATTTCATGGAGTGAACACAAAAATCTATATGCTTAATATGCTGTCTGAAGACCAAGAATGCCTGGATAATCCTCAGAAGACGATATTACAATTTAAATGGCTAATTCTGAGGGTACTTTAAAACTGAAAAAATTAGAGAAGCAAGTATCTTGCATTCAGTATGTTATGTATATCCACTTTTCTTCACTTTCAACTGAGGAATTTTCATTAGGATATCTCATTTCAGGTATTGCAGTCAATTAATTGTATGGTAAAGCTGATATTACTGTCTAGTTTCTAATCTTAACAGCAAATACGTAACCATGGTATTAAAGGGGAATAGCCCTTTAAAACAAACAACAGTAGTATCACAGTACTAAAATGATGATAATATCCCATCAGGAGCAGTGTGCACAGTGCTGATAACTATCCCACAGGAAGGAAGTTACCTCAGAAAAGGCAATGTGCAATAAAACACAATACCACATCCCAGAAGCCTGATTTGACTTTCCAAGAGTTGGGACTAAGTTTTCAGAAAGCAGAATAATTATTCAAAGTTATATAAATATTGTGAATGGCTTGTACATTTTTGTTTATTCATTCATTCTAGTAAGAACATAAGAACTTGTCATATTAGTGAAGTGCAAGGTGGGAGTGAGGTCCCTGATGATCTTATTAGCAAAATTCTGAATTTGCTACATGAGCCAGATAGAAAAAAAAAAGGAAGCTAGAGATCTGTCTAAAAAGATGACTAACAAAGCAGCTTAGTAGGGATAATTACTGTAAAATATATATGCTAATATAAAATATTTTTGTTCACAAACAAGTTTTAATGCATGATGGGGGTAAACTCTTCTTGTGAGGTTTCAATTCAGTATTGCCAGCCACAGGCACTCAAGTTATTTTAGTACCACACCTTGTGCCCACCCCACCCAAAAGATGAGATTTGGAACTGAGCACATATCAGGGTTAGTGAGTTTCTTGGGTTTTCTGCCTCACTGGGAATGCTTATCTTGCAATTAATATTCAGTCTGGAAGGCTAGAAACTTTTTTGATTATAAATGAAAGCTGAGGTTTCTTAGGTAATAATCTGTTTTCAGCAGCTCAAATTTCAAACAATAAAATAAATTAAGCCAAGCCAAACAAATAAAACTCCACTTATTATGGACTGATAAGAAAAAAACCCCTCATATAAAAACTTTTCCAGCTCATCTAATGCTTCCATATAGGCAAAAAATATTTGAAACACTTGGATCTTGCATGTTTCACCAAGTGCATGCATCAAAGATGGTGCTTGCCTTTTCTCTGAAAGCACAAGGCATGGCACAAAAAGGAACCCACACAATCCTTTGAAAATTCACACAGAAAATAGTTATCTGAGTCAGGATTTTGGCATGAGTTTTACCTCCTTGGAAAGAATATGTCAGTGTCCTATGCACTTCTGACAGGGCAGGAGGATTCCACTACATACAGAACAGCAACGAAAAGAGGGAATAGTAGTATTTAGGACAACCCTGCTTTGTCTGATGACTCGAGAATCCCATTCTGAAGTCTTAACTCTGTTGTAAATTATGTATAAGTGGGCTACTCAGCCATAAGTTATAACTTTTATTAAGTGTGCTCATTTTGTACGGCGTAAAGTTAATTTTCTTCATAGTAGCTTGTATGGTGCTTATTTTGGATTTGTGACTAAAACAGTGTTGATGTCACAGGGATGTTTTAGCTATTGCTGAGCAGTGCTCACACAGCATCAAGGTCTTTTCTGTCCCTCACAATGCCCTACAAGCAAGAGGGCTGGGGATGCACTAGAAGCTGGAAGAGGACACAGATGGGGTAGCTGACCCCAGCTGACCAAAAGGTTATTCCGTACCATATGATGTTGTGCTGAGAAACAAAAGCCGTGGGAAATACGGAGGGGACATAGGGTCAGTGGTGTTTGCCTTCCCAAGTAATGGTTATGTGTGATGGAACCCTGCTTTCCCAGAGATGGCTGAACACCTGTATGACCATGGGAAGCAGTAAATTAATTCTTTTGTAATGCTTCTGCAAGCAGCTTTTGTTTTCCATAAGGCACTTTTATCTCAAACCAGAAATTTTCATACTTTTACCTTTCTGATTCTTTCGCCATTCTGCGTGTGGGGAGTGAGTGAGGGTTTTGGCTGCCTGCTGGGGGTTAATCCTTAAAAAGAATGGAGGAATTCAGCTTCCTATGCAGAAATAATTGAGGTTATCCTAGAGACTGTAGGATATTTGGGAAGTCCAGAGTGCAGTATGACCTATTGCAGAAGACAGGGAGAATAGCCCTGTATCTGGGTTTAAATATCCCTGCTTAGAGTATCTAAAACATCACTAAAAGGGTATATTTAAAATAGTAGAGCCACTTCCTGTGAATTCTGAATCTGGTACATTTTAAGTAAACAAATATTTTTAGTAGGATATAAATCTTAGAACGTAATGTGAATGTAGCCGAAAAACAATCCCATTGCCTACACCATCTGCACTGCACCTACATAAATACCAACATCAGAAGCAGTAACATTAGTTTTGTTGTATTTTAGTACACCCATTTGCTGTTAGCAGACTCTGCTTCTAAAGCAAGGGTAATTCACAGGCAGAAAAATCCTTTAAACAGGAGATTATATAGAGTTTATTTGACTTTTGCTCCATGTGCATTGAGATGGTAACGCAAATAGGGTTAAACTAGACAGTGCCCAGAATGACCTTGCTAATTGCTATGGGACCATATCACATTTCATACATCACATATCCCTTTCAGCCTTGAGGTCTGTGATTATAACATTAAAGATTCATTCAGAACTATACTAAATACATACACTAAATACTACTACAATACTAAATTCTTTTTTCCTACTGGCTATTAATCTGATGTTCAACATAAAAACAAATAAAGAATTAAGTCATTCAGCCATAAATAAAACTTAAACATAAGTGTGTGCCCACGTTCAGGCACATCCAGATCATGATATACCTGTTCTATTTTTGAAAGCTCTTCTCTCTTGCTCATATAATTCGACATACTAAATGGATTCTATGCCTGTCTTAACCCGGTGTCCTCATCTCTGGCTACATGAGCCATTTCCAGGGCTCTGAGCTTTTGACAGCATTGCAGCAGAAACAGCATAATGTAGGAATATTTGTCTTCCCTAAGGAAGGAGCAGAGGAAGGAAAAGTCCCAGTGCCTAACTTGTGTGTTGTGAGAGCCACCAGAGGTCTGTAGATTGAAGTGTACTCTAGCTCCAAAACCTACATAGCTGAACCTTCTCTGTTAGCCTGCACAGCCCCACACTTCCCTAAACATTGAGCAAACAACCACTGTTGAGGTGGAATTTAATCAACCTGCTTTTGTTTCAGCCCTCATCTATTTTTTAGAGCAAAGCTGTAAGTGAAAAGAGCCCTTGAGTGATTTGTGGCATGCATTAGTTTTAATTTACTTTACTTGTAGAGGCATATATGTTAACATCTAATAGACAGCTTGATGATTCACCTTTGCTGCTGAGGGCAAAAAGATTTCTTGCTCAATTGAAGTGAAAATAGCTTACTCTTTAAAACTTATTGTGCCCTAAAAGAGCTGTGGTCTTACAGAAATTCTGGCATTGTAAGAAATGGTCATGCCTGTGACCAAAAAAGCCTCAGAAATGTAGAGTCATCTAACATAGCTGACGTATTAAGGATGAGTGAGGGCAAAACTCTACCTGCTGTGGCAATTTTTGCCATTGTTGTAATAAGAAGTAGTCTGCAAGAAATAGGAGCAAAAGCAGTTAACAGAATTTTCAAATTTTCCTTCTGATGAAAGATCAAACTGACCCATTCTTGAGTCCAGGACCTGAATGGTTAATTTAGAATAAAGATGTATCAATATAGAAGTAGATTGACCAACTGAATTCTCCAGAGACAATGACAGCTGATCTGAACTACTTTTTCAGTAAAGAATTCTTCAAGCTATATTGATTCTAAACCACTGAAGATTACACAAGATGAGCAGTCAACACTTTCTGTTCCCAAATTGCTAGCCTACCAGGGGAAACTAGAGATGGCTGCTATTTGTTGGGGATTTTTTCAGGGGGAGGAGAGGGGGCAGGAAGCAGCGTGTGTGGTCTTCGTGGTTTTGTGTTGTTGTGTTCTTCTAAACACTTGGTGCTTTTTAAATTTTTCTTCAGCATTATTCAAGGAGTGAAAGTTTGGATGTGCAGGCATTAGCATGTTTATACCCCTATTCTAATCCGATTTTTCATAGCTTTTAAATATTGTCCAAGGTTGTGCACATTTGTGCAGAGCTCAAATGCTTTGTAAGATATTGCACTATGTCAAAAGAGAGAAGCTAGCGGGGACTAATATCTTTGTGCCACTCTTGATGGCAATTTAAAAGGAATCTAGATACACTGGAGACTGAAAATTAAGCCTCTACAAAATTACAAATTTATGCTGAAGTTTGTAGTTAAGCATGTGTTATGTTGACACATTCTCTTCATTATTTCATGATTTTAGAGATTAATTTCTTGCAAACTTTACTTTTTGTTTCATTCCAAATAAGAAATCACTATTATTATTTGTTCTTCATTAACTTCAGCACAGTTCTGGGAAAGTATGACTTTCTCCATCTTACAAGATTATCACAAAAATAAAAGGCAATTATGCAAAATACTTTAGTCTACCCTGTCTCTTTTCAAACAGTGTGTATGTCACTCACAAAGTACATTTAGCTCTCTTGGATTAAAAAAATATTCTTCCAATTTAAACTTCAACATCAAAATTCCTTCTTCAAATATGTAATACTCTCCTTGTCCAGAGTTTAGTTATACAAGTATAATGTTATTGCATTAACAACATAGATCTGTATAATTGATTAAATGTGTTTTCATGCAACAAACTTCGAGTTTCGCAAATTAATAGGAAGTTTGGCTTAACTAATTTCAAATTTGGGATTGCACCAAAGAATTCCACCCAAATTGAAATCATATGTACAACAGGAAAGAGTGCAAGAGAAATAAATCACTCTGCATAACATAAATATCCAGAGCTTTTTATACTAAACAGATACTTAAAAGGAAAAATAAAGCACATCAGGCCAAATGAACTGCAAGTCCCATTCCATGTTCTTGTAAGACGAAGCATCAAATAACAACAGTAAACTGGCTTTGTCTTTATTTCTAGCCACGGCATGACAAAACAGTCCCAGGGATCTTCTGAACTGAGCAAACATTCAATAACTGTCCATGTTTTTATATGCCAGTGATCTTTCTAGCATATTCTTTACTATTTTCACTGACTTCTGTATACTACTTAAGCACCCAAAGAGACAGTAAACAACATTCACATCCATTTTCACCAAATGAGCTTAGATATGAACAAGGGAGGACTAGGATTTAATATATTTTGTTCCATTGCAAAGAAAAATATTGCTATTTTAGTTGAATCTTTTCTATTTGCAGATGTGTAGTTTCATAAATTTTTTGAAGAAAGTTGTACTTAGATTAAAATTATGAGGTAGTAAGGATACTTGGGCTTCTAAAATTACATAGAGGTATGTAAGCATACATATTTGTGTGTATGAAGCTGCAGACAAATATCTTGTTATCAAGCAATTTAACATATTTAAAAAGATAATTTCAAAGACCTTTGTATGGCAATAGTGGGAAGTTCTGTAGACTGGCATTTTTAGCACAGGCATATAAAAAAGTTTATTCTTTCTTTTAAACAAATCTTGGGACTGCTTCATAAAGTTCACTGTTATAAACTGTCAGAATAACTGAGAATAATGGTATGAAATGAATAAAAAGTAAATTTAGGCTTAGCATGACAACAAATGAATGGTGAGGAAATAACAAGAAGTCCCAGCTGGACAGGATAAAGCACTTTCATTTGAGTGATTTAGAACTTGGAAATTCATTTCCCTGAAAAATCTAGCCCTTGGAAAAGAATGACCCAGATGAGTATTGGTTTCTTAGAGTCCTTTCTAAGCTGATTGTGTGGTTCACATGGTAGACTATTATTCCATCTATTTGCTTCTTACTGCTTCTTTATGATAATGTAGTTGATATCATATAATGTTACAGATTCATCTCTGCAGCATTTTTATAGAACCGCTCAGGCAGGCAGTTTTTAATACAACCATAATCCTAGCTGAAGAGAAAACGGATGTGAGCGTTGCTTAAAGAGTAAAATAAATCTGTTAATTATTTATGCAGGTTTTGATATTCTTTGATATCATATAACAGAGAACATTTATACTGAACTGTATCACCGTAATAAATATTATTTAAATTAAAGTTGCATTAAACATTTCTCTACTTTTTATTTTAAATTGTGATATTACATATGGATTATTTATATTAAAATAATCTGTAATGAAATTTAGTATCCTAAATATCTGCACACAAATCAGGGAACATTCAGATTTTTTTTTTTTTTTATTAAAGCATTTCAAACTCACACTGAGGATCCAATACTTTGAACTTGCTCAGAGCTTCTAAGATTCTACTTTGGTTATGTTTTGGAGGATTGCAAATACTTTGTCTGAAGATTTCATAAATAATCTTTTATTTGTCAAAAAATGGTCCACAGATCAAAAGATGCACTGAAAATTCATGGTGAAACAATTCCTTTTCCAGAGTAGCTGGGATGTTACTAGAGAAAGCTGGTGTTTAAGTGACAGGACTCTGCATTGCAGAGTTTTCTGCAATGCAGACTCATCTCAGGAACTTCAGTTTCCCCAGTTAGATATCAAGGCTCTACACAATCACTTGCAATTCCTAAATAAGACCTCCATGTTTCCCTCTCTCCTTGTCTACCAGCACTAAGTCTAGCCAGTGGCAGCTGCTTGGTAAATCCATGTAACTGAGAAATGAGCCATGGTATCACACAGCTGCCTTTCTAAATTGTAAACAATTCAAACAAACAAGCCCAAAATAAAGACCTTCAAAAGAAAGATGCAAAACATATGAACTGGCTTGTTAGATGTGTTGTAATATTCAAATGTTGTTTTCTTCTCCAAGAAACTGTCAGGTTGATAATCACAGGCATAATGAACTCTATTTTTTTTCATTTTTTTTTAGCATTTTGCTGTAAAATTTTATTTTATATAATCAGTCTGTATTACATTACTTTCCAAGAAGTATTATCCAACAGCAGAGAGGAATTATACCTTCAGAACCTGAACAATTAGAGTTTAAGCAAATTTATAGATCTGATTTGGTGTATCTAGAACTTTAAAAAGTTACAGAAAGAGAGAAGTTATCTTCTAAAACTATTCTCTTCACAGGACAAAAACAAGGGTGAGAAAACCATCACAGAATCACAGAATATTCTGATCTAGAGGGGAGCCACAAGGATCATCAAGTCCGGTTCTGAAGTGAAGGGCCCATACAGGGGCCAAACTCACAACCTGGGCATCATTAGCACCAGGCTCCAACCAACTGAGATACTGTCAGGGTCACGACTGTGACTTTGAAAGCTTTTGGACTCACTGACAATCAGAAATACCAAATGTTCTCTCAGTTAAAATAGATTTGATAAGTAATTTCTTCAAGTACCAGTAACAGATGCTTGGTATGTTGGAGTGAAATAAAGTACATTCTCATTTGCATACTTCTGTGGAATTTAAAAATTCAGAATTAATAGATTTTTCTCATGATTTCTAGGTGCTCTCTGATATGTTTTTCCACACTCTTTCATGCTATGGCTTGATAACAGTACTTAAAACTGATGAAGAAACAGCTGCTTTAAAGGATAAGACTTATTTGCCTTAATTTTAAAGCCCTTGACTCATCTTTCTCAGAACATCTACTGAATTAGAGGATTACTAATGGTTTAGTTCCAGTTTTTCATCTCTGGCAGATCTCTTTCATATTAATTTAATTTCTCAGATATTATTCCCCAGTCATTTTAGCTTTACTGATTCATCCATATGATATGGATATTGATACATGTGCAGCAATTTTTCAGGATCAGACTACACCTGGATTTAATAAAGCATGAAAATACCTGAAACATACATACGTCTATTCATTTTTAAATTCTGGAATTTAAAAAGTTGGAATTTTTTTTAAAAAGTGGAAAAATAGTAGCAAAAACTGCAGTTTGGACTGATAACACAGAGTTAGTTTTTTCACAAAACTGTTCATTAACATAGTTCTTTCATTAGATATTGGTAGGAGAAATCTGAACAAATGAAAATGGATTAGTAATAAAATATAAAAGTCAAATTATCTCTTTATTAATTTTATTTCAATAATGCAATATTTGCCTAAACAATGTTTAAAAGCGAATCACTTTTCTAACATTCATCTTTTGATGAATGGAAATTAAGATGAACGGTTTGTCCCTTTGAAATATTCATCACATAAACAGCGCAATACTGAACAGGAAGGAAAGAATTAGAATCAGTGCAGTGCAACTACATATGTAACCCTTTGCTAATGTAGTTCCTAAGCATTCTTCTTTAGCAGAAAGTGTGTATTAGCCACATTTTCAATGCTTTAGGGCAACAATTAGCCTCCTATACCTCCATGAAATATATTTTGCATGTTGGCAACTTATTTCCTTGTTGAGTCTTTGGCATTGAAGTGTGAGAACATCAAGACAAGAATAAACTACATATTTCAGACTTATCACAATTTCTGAGTTTTTTAAATAGGCTTATTCCAGGAGAAAAATGTCTTACTGCCATGCGACTGCTTTCACAGTGAGATTCTCTGAAATGCCCTCAAACTGATCAGGTAAAGAATAATGACATTTTTCTCAGAACACTTATGCCTCATTCTAAGGTAGATAAAGCATTTGCAGAGCCAGTGAGATCAGCAGGAAGCAAAGAAAAGCCCAGCAGGGATCACTTCAGGTAACTTTGCATAAGCTTTCACATTTGCCCTTCAGGCTGCATCAGTTGCTCTGTACTTTCCAGAACTTTACTGATGCTTTCTGGAAGCTGCAAATTAAGAGGAGATCAGATGCCTTTTTGGGATATGAGCTTGGATTCTAGATCCTTTTTGCTATTACAACCTGTTACTGTTGATTTTTGGAGATAAACACAATATGAGGGTCTAATTATAGAGCACGTGGTCTACCAACAAAGCACATGTGTTAGCTCCTATATGACTTTTTATGTAGAAAATAACACAAATCAAGCTACACCATATAAATAGAAAGCAAAATAAAGAACTGAGTGGGACAAGATTGAAGACCTGAAAGGATTCACCCCCAACTTCCATCCTTCCTTCTTCCCCTCTCTCCACACCTACTGTGTCTTTGAAGTTAATATTTTAATTGCTTTTGCAATTTGTTGCATCTCCTTTTTGAAGGCTTCTCTCAAGGTAGAGAATCTTTCCTTCCTATGTCTCTTAATTTTTTTGTCTGCACTGCAGAACTTTTTCCTAGCTGAGCATACTCACTTGTTCTCAGGGTATTTTTTCTCTGTCTCCAGGAGACTTTGCCATGCCCACCCACAGCAGGAACACACAACCTGGCAGCCCTTCTTCCCACCACCCAGCCACACCTTCTTAAACAAAGCATACAGGAAATAACACACACACAATGGACCAAGAACAAACAGATTTAAAATTTCTGCCATCTTTCACATAGTTCACACCCTCCTTTTACCTTAATTGCTGGACCTGGGTTTGTGCCAATCTGGGGTGGATTTTAAAGAACATGAAACAAATAACATGAAATTGGAAGATTCCTTGTTTCCTATCCACACAGGGATTTAACAGATTTAGATCAAGTATATTTTTATAGTGGGATTACTAGAATATAATTAATAATTGATAAAGTTTCAGCCACTGCAGTTTATCTCTTACTGCTTCCAAGTCCACAGCAAGGAAACTAGATCAATATTTACTCCTTAAAAAAAAATGTTTAAAAGATGTATTTTTGTCTGCTGAATCTTATCACTTCATTTCAACTGAAAAGTAAATAAAACTATACTCAAGAATACTTGATTGCTCTCCAAAATTTTTGAAGATAGTTCATGAGGCTGGTTGTTTTGCTTCAGACTTCGCTTTGGAGGCATTTAAGATCAAATTTCAAAAGCTGTCAATATTTAAATAAAAAATGGGCACTTTCCCAAATGCAAGAGACACCTACTTGCTTCTGATTAGAATAGACTTTTGGCAGCTGCTAAGACTTGTTACACTTGTTACCTACAGGTGCTACCATATTGTTCAGCTGACATTTTCAGGTCAATTAAATTGCCCCACAGGAAAAAAAAAAAAAAAAAAAAAAAAAAAAAAAAACAAAAACAAAAACAAAAAAAAAACCACTACAGCAAAAAAAGGTGATTTTCTACAGGAAGCCAAATGTAATACATGATTAAAACTGTTTGGCACATTTTCTGAAAGAAAACTTTGCTGAAACAGGATAAAATCAGAGCTGAAAAACCTACAGTCATACATCTGTTCCACTCAGCTTCTTAATAAGAAAAGTCTAGGTTTGAAACTCATCCAGAAAGCAAGGAAGTGATGCTTGGTCTCTCAATATTTCTGCATATAAAGCAAATTCCAATCCCCTAACAGGTTTATACAAGGAAGAAAAATAAGCAAAAAACCAATTTTTTCCAATTTTCTACAATTTTTTATCATTATAGTATGAAATTAGAAAAAATAAAATTAAATTTTGAAAGCTGTTCACAAATGAAACCATTAGTTATTGCAGGGCATTTTTGTACGGATGGGCTAACCTTTCTATGCTGCAGATCAGTAGCTGAAATTACACAAAGGAAATAAATTACAGTTTAAATTTTTTTATTACATCAATACTTAGATTTCAATTATAACTAAATATGTTTTTATGTTTTCATAAGAAAAAAAAACTATTTTGCCTGCTTTAGTTTCAATTTGTTTACCCTGGGACCTTCCATTATTATTCAGTTAATGTCTGAAATTAAGTGGATAAATTCATGTGATATAAAGTTCTTTCTTATTTTCAGTTTACTTTAAGCACACTACCAGGGATTTTTTAATTATGCTGGAAGAAGGAGCTTGTTCCAAATCTAGTGCCCTCATGGAAAGGTATGTTGTCATGGCTTGAGCTGAACAGAGTGGAATAATTTTACTGCTTTAACTTTCTTCGAAACACTGGAGATTCTGGAAATTAAGTATTGTTTCTGTTATATTCCATTCCTTTCACTGTGAAAAAATAATTCAATTTCTTTCTGCAGTGTGGCACATCTAAAGCATTTAAAACTATATTCAACTTTCCCGTCTTGTCTAGTTGTCTTGGAAACTATCACAAGAAGAAGCTGGAGCTGATTTTTTATATCTGTTTTGCTTTTCAAAATTCACTATCTTAGCTATCAAGTGAATTACTGAGCACTACTAAAGTATTAAAATAAAATGCTTACTGGCAAGCAAAAAACTAAGGGTCTTTTGTGAGGTGGAAATGAAAAAACCTCCAGTCCAAAGGAAGAAATAAAGACTTAAAAGTTGGATGCATTAAGTTTAAAATTGACAACCTATATTGTCAATGAGTTTGTGTTTGTATGTCTGATTTTGTTATTTTAAGGTCGGTTTAATTAGTAATGCTAATTAGTTAAAATAAATGAGATTCTCGTATATACAACTAAGGAAGCTTCAAAATCAAATTTTCAAAATTTGAAAAAATGTAAAAAAAAGTATACTTTGACAAGTTTGGTCCGTCTGGTATTTTTGTTTAGCATACGTGTTTTCTAATTTAAAAAGCAGAAATCTTCAATTTCTTAGAAAAAGTTCATATATTGTTTATTTCCATGTTCTATGTTTATGATTGCAAAGTGAGATAACAGAAGTTGTAAAATGATGTACAGTTTGACATTTTGGAAACCATTCTAGGGTCTCCCTCTCTTCACTGTCACCATAAAGTCTGGCAAGTTTATTAGCAGAAAAGAATAGATAATTACCCACATTAGGTGTCTAATTGTGCTGAATGCTACAGTTAATAGCAAATTGTGACTAACATCACCCAAAAAAATGTTTCTGCAGAAGATATTTCAAGTTAAAAAAAAAAAGTTTATGTCATTTTGAAGTGTCAGGCTTCTGGCTTCTGGAGGCAATAAAGAAAATAAGGGTTGGTCATGAAGCTGAATGCATTAATAAAAGTGTTTTCAGTGTCTGCCCAGCCCAAATATTTTGGATGAAGTGACTGATGTATATTATGGCTGCTCTCTGAAGAGACAGGGGAATAAATAGCTCTTGAGAACTGTCAGTATTCCTGTGTGTAGAGTGACACGATACCTCAAGTGGTCACATGTTCTGTCCTTTTTAAAAATTTCAGCGTTGACTTAAGTTTGGATCTTTTAAATTTCAGTTATATATGACATCTTTGCAATTTGCAATGAAATCTGACCAGTAACAAGCTAGTAAAGTTACCAATTAATATATTTGTAGTCTGAAAGATGATTGCAATATTGAATTTATGAATAAGAATGCATATTTTTATTAATATGGTTATGTTTCACACACATACATTCATGAAAATGAACACAATTACTAGCACATGAACATGTTCCATGTCTTGCTGTCTTTTCCTTTATATGAAGGATAATATTACTGATTCTAATATTGCCCAGATTCATGCAAAATATTTAAGCAACGATGATCTAAGCACATTTTCATTTCCCCTTCTCAGATGAGAAAGCATGTTTGCCTGGAATTCATAGATAGTCTTTCGGAAAGAGCATTTTATCAACCCCCTGAAGAATCCCCTTCCTAATATCCAGGGTATGAATAAGCCAGTTTATGACACAGAAAAGCAGAACATGGAAGTGACACAGAAAAGCAGAACATGGAAGTAATAGCTGTAAGAACAGGTCCCTTGGAGGACTCAAGGTTGGTCAAAGAACCAACTCAAAACCAGCAGTCTCATATTCTGAGGGAAAACATCCAGATACATGGAAATAGTGTGCTAGTACCAAACTAGTCCAGTGGCCATGGAGGTTATTCCTTACCACCTCAAGTAATTGCCAGAGGTGGGAGTGCGGGGCTCTCCTTTTGGCAGAGAAAGACGTTTCTTCTGATGGGGACAACACGTGGTGGAGGAGAGCTGATCACATTTTCACAGACTTTCCATGTATATAATTTCTTTGTCTTATCCCTCTTGTTATTAATGTTGTAGCTGTTACTGATAATTTTCTTATCTCATTGTAATTTCCAGTAAATTGTTCTTATCTCAAACTGTGATCTTTCCCTTTTGTGCTTTCAATTGAAGGTGGAGAGGGAGCAAGCAGTGGCACGATTTTAGTGGGATTACTAAATTGGACAATACCATTCCTAAACCTTGACATATTTAATAAAATCCATCAGGACAGTCTTGATAAAAGAGTTAGTCTTATGCTAAGTTGAAACTTATAGATGTAACAAATATGTGACCAACCATTTCCCTTTGTATCTTTTGATCAAGACATATCAAATTCATCCGTCCTGTCCTTCAATATATTTGCATTGTTCTAACTTGAGCAGGCTCATACAAGTTCTTGAAAGAGAGAAGAATTCAAACACACTCCAGGAATGTGGAGCATAAGTGAGATGTGACCTGACAGTATGGGTAATTGACTTTAAGAGAATTGTGAGATTTTGTTCACATAAGAGCAGAAAATAAGAAAAGGGGAAAGCTGTGCTCTTCTGTTGAAAAATAAGGAGATTTAAAGATCTATCTATCCTATCTGTTTTTCTATCATATATTTTTAAATTGACTCTTCATGAAAGAAAGACGCTTGGTACTCTGACTCAGTGCACAGTATTATATCCACCAGCAGGTGATGATTTTTTCATCTCACAGTTTTATTGCACTCTGATTATTAGAGTGATTTATTGTTTCCATTTGTGTCACTTTTCATGTAAGAAAAATAAATCATGGGCTGACCAATTCTGTGGCACAAAGAACTGTGACAGGACAGGCAATCTGTACTACTCAATTTCCCACACTGGCTTTTAGTCACTAATTTTTTCTAACCATGTTACTTGTAATAAGTAGTAAAAATATGGATTAGACATCAACCCAGGTAGTTCACAAACAGGCAGTACTGGCTTGAAAACCTAGCAGAGAAAAAAAGTTGGGAAAAAAACATGGATATTCTAGCAGCATTCCTGAGAGGTCTAGTTGAAGATCTCATAAGAAAAATCTAATAATGATCTAATAAAAATGAGGGTACTTTTGAAGGCCAGTCCAAAACCCCATATCTATCAGATGAGATGGAAAGCAGCCTCTGGAGGACACCTGTTCCAACCTCCCTGCTCAAGCAGTGCTACTCATAGCCCACTGCTCAGGCATTTGAATGTCTCCAAGGAGGGAGATTCCATAACCACCCTGGGCAGCCTGTGCCAGTGTGCCATCAACCTCATAGTAAAAAAATGTGTTTTGGAATGTTCAGACAGAGCACCCTGTGTTTCAGTTTGTGCCCATTGCCTCTGGTCCTCTTAGTGGGCACCACCGAAAAGAGCCTGGCTTGGTCTCCTTTGCACCCTCCCCTCAGGAATTTGTACACATAGATGAGCTCTCTCAAAGCCTTCTCAGGTTGAACAGACACAGATTTCTCAGCCTTTCCACACAGAAACAGTGTTTCACTTCTCTACTATTTTTAGTGGCTTTTCACAGGACTCTTTTTAATATGTCCGTCTCTTTTACTGGGGACTCTGGAATAGGACACAGTATTACAGGTATGGCCTCAACAGTACTGAAAAAAGGGACAAGGATCACCTCCTCAGACTTGCTGTCACAGCTTTCCCTAATTCAGTCTGGAATACCACTAGCCTTTTTTCTGCAAGTGCACATTCCTGGATGTACTCTAAGTCCTAAGTCCTTTCTACTCCCAGGTCTCGCTGTCCAATGGAGTGGCCCCAGCATCTGCTGGTGCAGTCTTTTTTGTCCCCAGATAAAGGGCTTTGCACCTTGTTGAACATCACGACTCCTCTTTCAGCCCATTTCTCCAGCTTGTCAAGGTGCCTTTGAATGGTAGCACAGCCTTCTGGTGTATCAGCCACTCTGCTCCGTTCTGTGTCACTTACTCACTTGCCAACAGTACTCAGTCCCACCATCCAGGTCACTAAAGAAGAGCTGAACAGGGCCAGATGCTGTCCTGGTTGCTGGTGCACCCTGCTAGCTACAGGCCTCTAGCTAGACTTTGTATTACTCATCACCACTCCCTGGATGTGGTCATACAGCCAGTTTTCAGTTCACCTCACTGACTGTGCATCTGGCCCATACTTCATCAACCCCTCTTTGAGGATCTTATGAAAAACAGTGTTGAAAACCTTACTGAAGGCAAGGAAGGTAATACCTTTTGCTTTCCCTTCATCTATCAAGGGAGTGATTTGATTATAGAAAGTCATCAAGTTGGTCAAACATGATATAAGAATATTTCTTAATACATCCATCAAAATGTCTTTCAATTTTTAGTGCTTAGTTCACATATCAGAAGCTAAAAACATTAAAATAAGAACAAAAAAGAGTGTACCAAATAAGCTTTAATGATACAATTAAACATCGCCACTATATAAACCAAGAAAAAATCTGTTTTTTATCTTAATTACTGGAATTGAGATTCAAAACTTTATTACAAAAACACCATGATAGAAACCTGGTTCTGATGTACATAAACCAGAAATTTCCAGTTGGTCAGTTTGTTGGTAGCCTCAAGTCATAATATCTCAAGTATGCAAGTTATGGAATTTCTTTCCTTGTTTTCTTAATTCTCCACAAATTATTCCCCGATTGGTCCTCAGTGTTAAGCAAGAAACATTCTTAAGCTTGGATGATACTGCTTGATATGAATGTTCATTGCTGTTCTCTGTGCTTTCATGTCTACACTTAGAGCAATCTTGGTTTTTTTCCCCTAGATATCATTTCAGGCTTGAGCAGTCCTTTGATCAATAGGACTGTCATCTGCAGCACTATAAGTTCAAAGTATAAACTCAGTAAAGGAGAAATGCAGTTGTCCAGCTAAGATTGGAGACAATGAGATATAAATGGAGAGAGAGAGATGGGTGCAAACCAAAACAAAAATCTGTGCTGTACTCACTGTTTTTATACTGCTCTGTTATTTTCTTTTAGTTACTTATAAAGTATGGCAGGCCATCAGCCTAATAATTAATTGTTAGATTTAACTTTTGATGAAGCAATACTTGTGAACATCTTAGATTTCAATTATCTAAAAAATTCTACATATGAAGTAGTGCTTTGTTTACACTCATTCTAGTTGGTGATGTACTTATTAGGTTTTATTACATAGCATGCACGTATTTTTGGAAAATGAGTCAGTCCTTGCAATTGCCCAAAATTCTGTGTTTTGTTCTTTCAGTTCCTTCTTGTGCACTCTGTTTTGGTAACCATTGCTTTTTCAATGTACTTTTTGTTCCCTTTGTCATAGTCACTTCAGGAAAGTAATGATCAAGGTGACTTCTCTTTAGGAGAGGTGTTTTAATTTCTTGAAAAATTTATAAAGGTAGTAATTGTAGATGTCAGACTCCAGTTAATAGCACATATTCTATATTTTTACATTTTTATATGTTAAGTAATGATATTTTCTTTTCCAGACACATTCTGCTTGTTTTCATCACTGTACTTGACTTTGCAGCTGTTTTATTTAAAAGGAAGAAGAATGGGGGAAATTATCTTACTGAGAGCTTTGAAGAAAGCAGGAAATCAAGCCTGTGTTGCCCAGGCTGAAGATCCTTTGTGACACTTTAACAGATAGACTCAATGATCAAAAAGGTCTTTGATTCTATGATTCTATACTTATAATTTCCGTTTATTAACAAGGTCTCAAAACTTTGTTTTTATGGTGAGTGTTTTATGTAATCCATTCCTAAATAATGTTATAACAATCACATATTTGGTGCTACTGTGTATAGAAGTTCTTCTTATATTATCAAAGCAACACTACTACACTAATTTTAAAAGAGGTGAAGTATGCATGGTACAGCCCTTCCCTACACTGAGATACTGTCTCAGCCATTTCATCCGGTGAAAACTAAACATTCTTTGCTTGATTTTTCTTGCTATATACGAGTAAATCTGTTCAGAGTAGAGCATGTTGCATTCCCTGAGACAGTGAAACAATGCTAGTCTTCTCTAGCATACTTCAGCTCACCTTGTAATTTAGAGTTCATTTAATATCCTTTAGACACTACCGAAACCTTTCATTACATGTCTGAGGAGCTGAGGTCAGCAGCATTCTTTAAAGTGGCATAGCCTCACTGCTATATATGGTGATCAATAAAGTCAACACCAGTAAAAATGTTTAAGATCATTTTGTCAACTCTTAATTTAATATTTTTTTGCCCATTTTAGAAGTTTTAAAATCGGCCACAGTTTATTGCAGACATCTGTTTCTGTTTATCTGCAAATAATGAAAACCTTCTCTAGCTACATCCAGCAAAGAGACCTTGTAGTGTACTAAGTTTTTTTATTTTGACAAATGAAGTCACTTAAAATTGCTTTCTTTACCTGAATCAAATGTTTCAGGTATTCCCACCAAGTATTTTTAGTGATAATCCCCTTAAAGAAATTCTGAAAGAAAAATCAAAACTAGATCAGTAGCAACTGCATAGAAGGATAAAATCAGCTCCAAATGCTGTTGAAAATTTTAATGTTCTAAGGCCTGGAGGCAACAAAATGGAAAAGTATCTACTAACAAGATAAATCCTACATATGAGGAGAGGATATAAAAAAACCCAAAAATCTCCCAAAAGCAAATCTAAGACATAAAAAACCAGCAGCAGGTATTAGTATGTAAATTAAAGTTTAGAGGATTTTTTTTTTTATCATTTAATTTCTTTCAGACAGAACTCAAATTTTTTTTTAAGGATTCTTCTCTCGCCCCTCTGTGCCTCCACAGAAGGAGAGTTCACATTTCTTATCTTTTGGAACTATTATGGTTGCCTTTCTCTTAAGTTTATGTTGGTCAGAGCTGCAGTTCACAAACTTCCATGGACTCAGATTTTCAATCAAGTTTGGGCTGACATGTTCTACCTGTCTGTTTACATGCTCTTAAGACATAAGAAAGGGAAAATTCAAGCAAATTGCATTATCCTTTGTTTGCCACTAGATAAAAGGATACACAGAGATACTGTGGCTCAGATGACATGTGATAACTTGTACATTATTCCTATTGAGTTAAAAACAAAATTTCACTTGATGGATCTGAAAACTCCTGTAGGTACTCGTAGGTATTTAGACTCCATTTAAAGAATTTTCTTGGAATACCAGCTGAGCACTTTACTACTTATACTCTAAGCATTCAAAAGACAAAGAAAAAGCATGAATTTTCAAATTTTCATACAGCAAGTGGAAATCAAGTCTTTTAGAATAAATTTTGAAGAAATAAGAACACAAAGCATGGTAATACAGTTTAGCACATTTCAACTGGGATCACTAAATCACTAAAAGTGCTCTAAATCCAGCACTGTGCTCGAGAGTGATAGAGGTATTTGAGATATCTCTGTTCTCAGATACCTAAGGCTGAAAGTTTGTCTTTCAGAACATAGTCCTTTATTACCCTCTTTGAAAAATGACACTGATCATTCCTTCTTTTTTTCAAGGCACCTCAGCACACTGTTTCAAGGCATGGTGTCCTGAGGTAGTGGGACATACAGATTCAGCAGGTATTTGTCTTAGGAATGTTTGTGGCAGAAAGAAAATAATGCTACATAGAATGATCACAGACTTCCTAGGAGAATATTCCCAGCAGAAAAAGCATACAGCCTGATGGTTAAACTTCTTGAAAAGGGTAGAGATATTTAAAATATCTCAGCCTGAGGATGATGTTGAATTTAGCTGGTGGATGGATACCTTCAGCACTAGTCTTTAGCCTCCAGTCCTCCTCTACAGATATTGCAATGTTATTACACAAAACATAATATCCTCTGGCTAATGTGGATAATCTAACTAGGCCAATTTTTTTTCCCTAATGAAGTCTAAAACCATACTGAATAAGGCCTAACAGAATCTGTGAGTAGGTAAGATGCAAGCAGCTTGAGGCCAGTAATTGGACACTCAGATGTGGATCACAAAGCTCCTTCTGATTTGCATAGTTCTCTGTTCTAGTTTCCACCAGTGACCTATTTAAATAAGGGGAAAGCATTAGGGCAGTAGTGTATTTAATGTGCTAATCATAGAAGATACTACAAAGGCCTTTCATTAATATACGCCACCACCCAGCACTACCTACCTCATGACGAGTTTACAAGCATCTTGTTCCAGAAACAAGCAACTCTTCCTGATTTAAATGTCAATCAAGCAATGTTAGCATATGGTCTTCTTTCATACTTAGGTAATTCTGCCAACAGTCTCATGGACACTAGAAACCATTATTTTGGAAAAAATTCTTCTTTGGTTCTCAATTTGAATATCTTCCACAGCATATCAGCCTATTCCAGTTTCTGGTATTAGTTTGACTGCATGCATAGCAATCATAAAGAACTTTACCAGTTTTTCTGCATGACTAATGCACTCAAGCCAGGAGAGAGAGAGACAGCCACACCAACAACACACCCACTATCTTTTTGCATAATATGTACTTTACACTCACCAATCTGTTCACATACAGAGATTTTACTTTAGTCATTGTAAGCAAGAATTTTAAAGAGATAACATAAGAAAAATGACTGGCAGTAAAAAAAAAAACAAAAGAAAAAGCCAGGCTGGACAATATACCATTAAACAAATGTATTGAGGCCAAATTATTTCTATTCGCAGCTATTCAAACATTTATTCAAAAAAGGTGCAGACACTTCTCATGTTCACACAGTTGTGCAGTTGCTGACTGTGCCAATTTTAATAGCCATCAACTTATGTACCATAAACCAATATGTTCCATTCCATCTAATTTAGGATAAATTGGAATTTTTCCATGTAATTTTAATATGTGTCACATAATACATAATATCTCGTATGTTACCTAGATTATATAAATATATATGTATAATATATTTAGATATATAATTTATTTTTTTTATAAACTGAATAAGCACTCATGAAGCTCATCAGAACACATTCTCTGTAATTAAGCACCATAACAGAAATTGCATTCACCAGTTATAGACACCCTTCTTTGGAGCAGGAGTTGTGCTACAACTCGGAGAGATTTGTATGACAGATGAGTTTCTCTGCACAACAGGACAAGGGAATGTCCATGCTCTCATTCCAGGTACTCATGACCACTAAAGTTGCAGCATATGGTTCTGCAAAGAGAAGTCAAACGATCACAAAAGTTTTCTGGGAATCTTACAACTTCTTTGAACTTTCTTCTTTAGCTCCAACTACTTTTATTTCATCATTAAAGGAGAGGATCAGAGGAAACCTGTTCAGTGGTATAATTAAATGTATATGGAGTTAATCCATGTTTAATTTGAGCAACATTTACTCCTCATCTTATTGTCTTTCCTGGAATACCAGAAAGATAACTTTACCCAGCCACCACGTTGCCATTGTGCTCCTTGCTTCATGATCAGCAAAATCAACCACAGAACAACAAAATATTTTTAATTTATCTCAAGATGAGGAATTTTAAACTTTATTAGAAATATTTCCTTTTTTCAGCCAGCCTGAACTGCAGTACATAACTGGGAAATTGTGAGGACAGTGTGGAAAAAAAAAAAAATATGTATATAGTAGGGGGTCAAACATCTACTGTAGTTGTTTGTCTAAAGTCTGATTTTTAGACAGGAGGGAGCAAGCTGTGCCCAGAGTGCTAGGGGGCCATTAAAACTCAAGCCCAAGGCAGATCCAGTTGTGGGAGGACATAAATCTGTGCTTCAGCCAGGTGAGGTCAGCTTTCATTTACTGCCTGGTCTGTGCTGGGCTCAGCTGAGGTTACCCCTCTGGATGCACAGATTGCATGTGATTGGAAACCTGTAAAGAGACATATTGTTTGAAAGTCAGAACAGGAAACTTACTGAGAGGGGAGACTGAGGTCTCTCTATTTAAGTGCCTATTCCCTTCTGAGCTTTTGTGATGAGCAGAGATAACCATCTGTGCTCAATTGCTAGTTATGGTTTTGTAACATCAGCATCTGCTGATACAGAAAATAAGGGAATGTGAGCCTGCAATAGCTGAAGCCTCATTTACCACATCAGAATTCACTTTCTAATTGCTCAGGTTTATTTTGGTCAGAGTACAGATGTTGTCACTCCTTCTGCCATCAGAAATTATCTAGACAAATACATCCTTAGAATGGTAGAATTGTTAGATTGTTGTGTTTGACTATTTTTTTCTAATATATCCTGGATCTTTATAAACAAATGAAAAGTATAACTTTTTTCCTTCATATCACAAATAAATGAAAAGAAAAATGTTTTCTAAAAAGTTGTTTTTCTGTGTAACCATATCCTCTCAATCTAAAATTATAGTTTTAGACAAGGGAGAGATGAAAGTGAAATCTCCTGGAAGATCACAGAACATATGTTTCTTTTGTGCCAGCTGTAAAATATTAGTTCAGAATGTCTGCCTGTATGCTACTGAGAATTCTTGACAAATTTTAATATTGCAGCACATGATGTATTAAGTAATAAAAAATTCATCTCACTCAAGAATGGCTCACAATCACACACCTGCACTAAACTCAGACTGCACCATTTTGATAAAATGTAACTATTGGATACAAAGTGGCATATTTCAGACTTAAAATCCCTGCTAGATTTGCAGTGAACTAGGTGGAAAGTTTAACAGAATATGGTAGGATATATTATCAGTGCCTGAAGTATCTTCTATTGAGGGAACTCCATCACCACTGAAACTGCAGCAGAGCACTTGCAAAACTGAGGAGACTCAGCCTGGGTCTTCTTGTCTTGCGAGTTGGGGCTCATATGCAGCCCTGTCACACCAAAGAGGGTTACCTGCAGAGTGACTGAGCTGTCTCTGTACTGTGCTTCCAGGAGCCACAGTGACTGAAACACTGTGTGAAAAGGCCTGAGCTGCCTTGTGTAGACTTGTTAGCTAGAGATCCACATGGCAGGTCAGCATCTGTATTTCTTCAGAGCAGTTGTCAAAATGTTCTACCCACACTTGTGCAATGCTGCCTGAAAGCACCTGTACCCCTGTGAGCACTCTACATGGCACAGTGAGTCTGGACCTGAACAAACCACCAATGGGTTACTGATTTATTTAATGAGAATTCCAAAAGAAAATAGGAATACATTTTACATCAGTCATAATCTCACTCTCTCTACAGTGAAGTCATTTCCCATCATTTTTCTTTGACGAAACAAACATAAACTAAAGAATAAATTGAATAACTTTATGAACTGAATAGCTTCAGTAGAAAGACCAGAGACTAGTCCTTATTAATAAATTAACAACAAACTAAATACTTCAGAGATTTTGGACAGGTTATTTTCCACAATGCTTGAAGATGAGGTGAAACAAACATGGTAACAATGAAGAAAAAGATAAAAGTCAGAAGAATATCTTTGTAAAGGCATCATCGAAAGAAGCAACCAAAGTAGAAACCTAAAATATTGTCTCATAAGAGGATTAGTGCAAACAAGAAAAATACAGGATCATTTAGAGCATAACAAAAAAATCCATTTTTTATATTATGGCAGGGGTAGAATCTTGTGACACTGTTGAAAATGAATTTTATAAAAATTAGTTTGTTCAGTGTTAGAAAAAAAAAGTATTAAGTTTTCTGTCTCAAAACAGCATTTAAAGGGAAAATTTCAAGTAAAAGAGACAAATATATTAGGTAATTTTAACAGACTTTTCACCTCAAGATCTGTTTCAAATTACACACAAATATTATTACAATATTAAACTTGAAATATTTGAAATTTATTTTTGAAATAAATTTGTTTTTCTTAGTCCACTTGCTCCAAGTGCACATTTTTCCTCATCACTTGTATTATTTTTAACAGAGAAAATCAAACTAGGTTCCTGGATTACTTTTTTACTCAAGAATTTTTTTCCTCTAGGACAGGATGTACATTACCTCTATGAATACTACTCTTCATTTGTGAGTTATCATTAAAAATGATCTTACAAAAGATTTAAAAGCCTGGAGGATTGCAATGAAAATCTAAAAGGAATAGGACTCAATGCACTTCTGTTTATCATGAGGTAAAGACATAGACAAGAATAGACAAGGTTTCAGGAGCATCTGTACAAACAGTAAGATAGCTGGAAATAAGGACAAAGAAGATCATGGACACCTTAGGGAAATTTTCTGCTATCAAAAATGCCACAGAAAAATGAACTTACAATGCAATGATATACAAAATTGGAGCAGTTTGGAACATTATAATGGTTTCCATTTCCTCTGTATCCTCAGTTTGGTCTTAGCTGGAGGTCAGTAGCATTTTAACTCGATGCAACTCTTCCTTCTGCCCCAATTTAAGGTCTAATGATAAGTGTCCCAAAAACCCCCTTAAACCAAGGTGTGGCATTGCTGCTTGGATATGCATAGACTGTTAAAAAATTTGTTCAACTGAAATATTTCACTCACTAAAGCAACAGGTGAAAACTGTGTTCCAGCTTTAACTCCTTTTTTGACAGTATTTTTTTTATTTTAACCCCAGTTATCCTTGCATAAGTTTAATGTCGCGTGTCCAAAGAAGGGAAATGATGCTGGTGAATATTCTGGAGCACAAGTCTTTTGAAGAGCAGCTGAAAGGGTGGCATTGTTCAGCCTGGAGAGAAGGAGGCTCAGGAGAGACCTTATTGCTGTGTAGAACTGCCTGAAAGGAGGCTGCAGCCAAGCGGGGCTCATTTCTTCTCCCCAGGTAGCCAGTGACAGGACAAGGGGAAACTGGCTCATGGTGTCCAAGGGAGAGCTTAGGTTGGATGTTAGGAAGCATTTTTTCCCTGAAACAGTGGTCAGACATTGAAATAGGCTGCCCTGGAAAGTAGTGGAATTATCACCCCTGTAAGTGTTCAAAAGGGATGTGGATGTGGCACTTGGGAATATGGTTTAGCAGTGAACATGGCGGTGCTGGTTTAATGACTGGACACCTCAGTGATCTTAGAGATCTTTTTCAAGCTTCACAATTCTACGATTCTATGTGTTAGCTTCATATATAGTTTTAATCCCTAGAAAAGTTTGATGTTATAAAAGATGGCTGCATACTCAGAAACAGAAATTGCATATCTCGTTTTAATGTAAGGTAACACTTAAAGAAATACATTTAAATTTGAATAAGTAGGGAGTTAAGCTATAAAACTCCAAAGAAATTAAATTAATGCGAACAGATAGTCCTGGAACACAAATAGGAATTTGAATAGGAGTAAATCAAACAAAATCAAAAGAGCATCAGAGAATTCTCAATGCAACTGGAAGAGCATTGAAGAATAATAGTTCTAACTACCACATACATGCCCAAATATATAGATTTTTAAAATACAATTCAAGAATCTTTAGCTGTGGTTATTTACAAGATGACCACAATAAGCCTTTCCCCCATGCACACTATTTTTCTTGATAAACCACCCCTCGCCTGTGTATCTTCAATAAGTATTTTCATAGTACCTGTGTTTGCTGGCTTAGATAAATGAACTTTTATCTCTGGTGCTAAACAAATGCCTTCATGCCCCTTAAACTAGGTTTCTGGTGAAAACATGTGACTGCATTTCAGCATATATGTATTCTTCCACCAGCACTGGACTACCCTTCCTTGCCAGGCCTAAATCTGCACCAAGGAGCCGCTGCAGGGCTGTGTTCTGAGAATGTGCCCTTGCACTGTCTCCTCAGTATGCCTCCTCTCTGAAGTGCAAATGCAACCATAGCTCCACTGAGGCGTAGTGAGATTGTAATGAACACAGCTGGGAGCAGCCCTGCACAGAACACACCAAGGCAAGGTCAAACCTTTTGCTTTCATGTGTGAGGCAGAGACAACTGAAAAGTTTTGACTGATTTTCTGTACAGAAGAAGCCATACTGAGAACTGAATGTCAGAATTCTGTCTGGCAAGAACTTCAGCTATAACTTAAGAATAATTAGTGTATATCCCAACATCTGCTGGAGTTCAAGCTACTTACCTGATAATAGCAAGCATTAGAAACATGTGCAAAGCTGCAGAAACATTACAATCTGAGTCTTTTATCCAAGGGATCACAGTGCCACAGCTACTCGACTTAGCCACATTTAAAGGACTTGCAAACACCACCCACAAACACACATAATCATAGAAATGCATGTAGAGAAAATGGAGAATAGTAATATAGAGAAAATATTCAAATGGATGGTGAGAAGGCTTCAAAATCAAAGAAAAAAATTTTATAAGAATTGTGGTTTAGATATACCCTTAGATTAAGATCTCTTGTCTCTGATGAGGGCTAAGGTGGAAGTATTGAAATACAATACATGAAGAAAAAAATCTAAAGAAATTAATCTGGGATTGTGGCCCAAGTTTGAAAATTAAGAGCTTAGTGAGAATTCAGAAATGCTAATACTCACCTCTGCTTCTCATTCTATAGAATTACCCTTTCTTATAACCACCTCCATAAAACAGTCTGGAAATAAGAGGTTCTGAAATATAAGGGGCCTCTTGGTTTTTAAAGTTTGAGCATGTGCTGTTGAATTCATGTCATCATATGAGCATGTACACTTGGCTGAAAATTTGTAATGTCTCAAAAGATGTTTTCTAAGGATACTTTAGATATCTGAGAAGGGGCAGAGAAGAGAGTGCAGTGCCTTTCTTCATTATTTACCATAACCTAAAGTCTAAACCTGACCTCAGTTTTGTCTTATGAGGTATTTTAAATTGTCCACCAACCTTAGAAAGATTGAGAAATACTTGCCTTCATGGCATTCTGAAAAATTCCTGCTTATTCTTTTGCCTTCCCCAGCTTCTTTTTAAAAAATGTTTATAGAATTTACAGATTTGGTTTTGTTCCAAGAAATAGGAATCTGAGTATTGATCTAAAATAGGCCAATAATTTATTATGAATCACAGTTATTATAACTATCTTTTTCCATTTAGTCATTTGGCAATTAATTGCAATTCAATCTATTAATGAAATTGTAAGTAAATATTTCTCAAATAGTTTACTGTTCAAAATCTTAGGATGTGATTCTGCAGAATCACTCATTTGTATCATGTATTATTGTTCCTATTCTGAATTTTTAAAAAAATGTTTTGAATAGAAAACTGCTTAACAAAAACACTATCACAAGCATTTCTATCTAAATTACTTAAACTTTTAGGCTTAACTAAAACTCATATGGCAATATTTAGTCATGAATATTAAGGCTAAAATCTATAGGCAAAAGTGGATTTCTTACAGCTTCTTATGAATACAAGCACATAGTTTTACTGAAAGTAACCAAAATGTTACTGGAGGAGGTCTGAATTAAGCTTCTTTTAATTATTACTACAATGAGGGCAGAAAAGACAACTTTTGGATTTCTAATATTTCAGTAAGAATTTATGAATTTTAAAATTGTAATAGGATAAGGCTGAAAAAATATTTTTCCCTGGGTTAAAACGGTAGGAAATAATAATTCCTGCTTCACTGTATTTTTCTTTCCAATTTTATCTCTTTCTTTCTTTTTTTTTTTTTTTTTTTGGATGAGAAGCCAAAACAGTACAAAAGATGTTGTGATAAAGTTCTACATTATGTTTGCAAAGTTTGGCTAAAATTATTTTAGCCATAAGTAGTAGTATAAATACGTCTAAGGTGTAGAAATGTGTGTAGGTTTTTTATTACTATAGCACTATCTTAGTACTGTAGCTAGTGAAAGATACATGTTCTAGATATTGATGAGAAAGTTTTATTCTGGAGATGATGACATGGTTTAACTCAAAGGAAAACTGCTTCAAACACACTTCAGCACAGGCAGATCTGAAAATTAAGCATGTGCTTGCACGACATCTTAAGCAGGGCCTGAGCTTTTCTTATGGTGCTTACCCTAATCTTCATCTTTTCAATTTCCTCAGAAATATGGCAGGCCCACAAAAAATATTTTTCTAGAGCATTGATACATATCATCAACAACCACAAAGTAAAATATACTTGCAAATGAAAATGATGAAAGCAAAATTGTACTCTTCTATATGATTTGCCTTGGGACACGCTTATAGGATTCAGACTTCCAGCCCACTGCTTTTTGGCAAAGCTGAGGAACAACATGAATATTAAGAGTATTATTTTCAAGTATGCTTTTTCACCCCTGTTCTTTTCAGTAATAGATATAGGCTCAGAAAAAGACCTGTGTTTATGCCCATAGGTGTGTGGACACTGTGATACTGGGTTCCACAACATCTAAAAGTTTGACAGAAATATAAAGGATTGAGGTCACAAATATCCAGATCCTGAGATATGCACAGAAACACTGAGAAAACACACTGACATAAGAGGATTGCTGAAGTATGAACTTGGGCTTTTAAGATTGTTACAGTGCCAAAAGGATAATACAGGGCCTTTGCAGATGAAAAAGCCCCCAGGTCTCTTTTTGGAGTTTGGCACTCCTAACTACCACAGCTCTGCAAAGTTGGAGTTGGGTGTATATATATATATGTGTAATAGAAATACGAAAGCCTTTGAATAAGGCACCTTAGAGAATGCTGCACTATTAAAACATAACAGCTGGTGCATTCCTCTCTTTATATCTATAACATATTTCCTAGCAATTAGCAATGTTTCAAGAAAAAAAATAACCTGATAACCAAATAACAACAAAGTACAGCTATTCTGGTATTATTTTTTGCTGGGAAAATCATCCATAAAGCAGATTGGTGTCAATATTCTTAATGTGGATATTCTCTGTAATTCAGTAACGTAATCTGGTAATCTAAACATTGAATTGTGCTTTTTGTTTCATCTACAATCTACATTTGAAATAATCAGATACGTAGCCAGTATACTGCTCTAATGCAGGGATCCCAAACTCATTCTGCATGAAGTGATCTTTTGAGATAATTTATGGCAAATGCCAGCTGCAACTTCAGGGTGAAATAAAATTTTGATAGCAAGAAGTATATTCCACTTTATTTGTCTTGAGAAATTGATGTTATGTCAATCTTTCTTTACATTTAACTTTCTTGTCTACATAATTTGCCAGCACATTGGGCATCTTCTTGTCTTCAGTGCAGCAAATAGACGTATAGACACCCCTCCCTCCTTGCCTCCCTTCAAAAAAAAAAAAAAAATCATTTTGTTGCTGGTTTCTCTGGCTTAAAGGGAAGACATGGATGGCAGAGCTGGAACAGAATTGCAATTTCTTCCTCAAAATTCTATAGCAGTCATTATATTTACTAACCCAAAGCTGAAAAATCTATGTGAAGGCTGAAAATATATTTGCATCAATCAGCAATCTTCATTAAATAATTGTTCTCCTTTTTCTTTCCATAATCAGAGAGCAAGCTTTAATAGTTGTGCAACATCTATGATCATTGCACAACAAACTTATTTTTTTTTTCAGTCTGGAACAACAAATAATTAAATATTTGTATCAGAGTTATAAACAAAGGTAAGAAATGGAGTCATGCCCACTAGAGATTGCTGAAGAGATTGTATAAATCAAGCAATATGGACTTCTGGATGGAGGTTCCACTCCTAGACTATTGTAAATATTTGGAAATGAACCAAGAAAGATGTTTAGTTTGTGTCTGCTTCGAATGCAAGTTTTACTCCAACAGGAATGCTTTGAAACAGTTTTTTGATTGGATGAGATGGAAAAGAGAACACATAATTAATGGAACAAACATATAATTTCTGGAAGAGAGAGAACCTATGAGCAAGCAGCCTGTACAAATGATATATCCAGCAGCAAAAGGGATCAGAGAGTGATGAAGTTTTGCCAGATATGGTAGCAAGTAAAGTTAATTATTTTTAAATAGTCAGCAAATCTATATGCTAAAAAAAATAATGAGTAATCTACACACCTGAGGTTTTAGTTTAGCAGTCCTCAGTAACCTACTTAATCTATGTTAATCTCATTTTCTTAGTCAAATGCCTCAGGCTTTCACTTAACCCAAAATTCCAGTTAATCTAAAAGACCATGAAGATAGCATCAGGGTGGGAAAAACTTGGCAGGGATCTAGTTTAACATGATATGAGCTGCATACATTAATGAGTCAGCGGCAAACTTACCAGCTAGATAAAACAAGTAATACTGACAGGTAGACAAATGGAAAATGAAACGTGGGTCTCCTTGTTAGTGCATTACCACGAATTACTGATTTAGCTCAAAAAATGGCCAAATCATTTTGCAAATCAAAGGAATGCAGTAGCTTCCTTGAATTTTTTATAGACTAAGAGACGTGTTAAAAAATGCCCTCATCACACACACCCAATTACGGTGAAGTAAAAACTTCAGTATAACTGTCAGTGTGTGTATATATATATATATTTATTGCAGTAAAACTTCAGTATATAGCTATCATCTTTTTCATAACTCACCCCTTGAAATTGTTCTGCTTGGTTTGGATTGATAAGTTTGGGCCAGAAACATTAATGGAACAAAACCTATGAGTGCCATCTTTTTCTCTTTCCTCATTACTACTCCTGCCTGCACATCTTAGATCATGTGGACCTACATTTTCCACTGTAAAACAGCATCTCCGGGCTAGAAGAACTGCTTTGTGGATGATGTCAAAGTAGAATTTCTAGCAAAACTATTTTGGGTAAATTGTCCTGTCTGTAACCTGGAAGTCTACCTAAACCTTTAAGAAAAGATGGGGCTCTTACCTGTAACTTTACAGCAATCAGCACTCAAGATTAGCAGAAGCTGTTTGGCAAGTCGAGATAAAGAGGCAAAAGACAGACAGACCCATCTTTTCTCAGTCTTTGTAAACACTTTGAAGAGGTAATTAAGGAAGTTTACTGTGCTTCTAGTGCTTTTGTAAATGAGATGTGTGAGAGCTGCTGTACTTTATTCTACTGTTCCTCCTGACTTGGTGAGGAGAAGTGACTTGGTCTAGCATGTAAATATAAATGCTTTGATGTGAGACACGAAGAAGGGGAGTTGAGGAAATTTTTTTAACCAATATATTGACAGACAAATAACATTCCTTCAAGTTCAGCTGTTCTGGACAAGAGGAAGACACTTTGGGTTCGACATTTACAGCCTTGCTTTTACATGTAATCTTTTTCTTGCAGGAATGATAGAAGGGGTTCGCTAGGCCCAGTTTTCCTTGGTAGAGATGGCTGCAGCAAAAGTGCACCATGCCAGTGACTACTGGTCTTTGTTGGAAAGGAGTTAAGACGTGACATAGTTGCAGCTGTGTGGGAGAGTTGTCTGGCTGGAGCTGAGCTTTCAGGGAATAAAATTTGGAGACCTGCCAATCAAAGAGCCTTTTCCTCTTGCTGACTGCAGATAGCACTGGCAGGGAGAAGCAGGGCTGGACATCTGCCAGAGCAGGGGGTGCCAAAGGGTGCTGGCTCACCGAGCCTTACTCTTAAAGCACAGCCCTTGTCCCATCCTGAAAATCTGTCCTTTGGTGGTGAAGGAGTCATCACTGCAAGACGCTCACCAGAGCTCCCACTGGGTGACACACACCAGGATTTGCTGGAAGCTGTGGCCAGGAAGAAGCATTGGATGATAGTCTGTCAAGTGTTTTGTCAATCTCAGCTTCAGAAAAAAATAATGAAATGAAAGTCATATTTTTTGTCTTCTCCTGCTGGGATTCCCATGTTAGAACATAAGCACATGTTTATATTATATTAACAGGTACATACTTAATATTAACAGAATATCTAGATCATGGTATTCTGTCAGAAACACTGATTCATCTAAATGTTGTGTCAACACACTGAGTAAACTGACTGGTTTGTAGCCTTCATGCAGATGGCCTTTATTTCAAACTCAGATTTCCTCAGGTCCCATTTTATCTGGTAGTGGCAGTCTGCTCACCAAAGTTCTGACCCAGTGGTGTGAAACTCTTCAACTAGCAAAACACTGTTTTCTCTCCTAGTGTAGCCTGTTTGGAAATATGGAATCTTCTGCTCTCAAGGTCATTTGTATTTGCAATTTCTTTTTCTTCATGATAGGTATGAATGGTAAGAGGAATTACGAAAAATATACTTCAGAAAATGTGAGATTGGGGACTTTATAGCAGTTCCAGTAAAAGGTGAGGTCATTCTGGGGCTTGGTTGGGTGGGAGAGGTTAAGATGACTTCCTTGAGTAAGGTAGGAAGAGAAGCACCCATGGCAGTATTCATCCACACCACCTTCAGGAGCAGTGCAGAGATTAAAATTTTTTTGTTTTTGCTATATGGAGAATAAAACTCATCTTCATACCCCAGATGATTGAATATTACTCCTCACAAGATTCCAGACACTGTCCGTTTTCTAACCTTAATGGAACTAGTCTGTATCATCTATTTTGACGAGTCACATAGCATTGGATAAAGTTAAGCAATTAATTTTGAAAAACATTTTTCAGATTACATGTTTCACCTCATCAACTGCAATATAATAATCCATTATTTTTTCTCTTGTGTATAATGCCACAGGAATCCTCTCTTGCCTAGATAAATGGTTGCATTTGCATAACTGCAGTTTGAAAATGAGGCCTCTCAAGAGTTTTAGAAGAATATGATGCAAGAGTAGATATCATCATATTTTTCAGTATTTTGAATATTAATTTCAGATACATTAATTTCTCATCATAATTGGTACTTAGTTAAAGTCCTCGTTTTTAATATTCCTTACTTATAATTCATCATGCATATAAACAGTTCCAGGAAATTCAATCACATCTTCTAAGAAAAGTTTACTATCTGAAGTGCTTCAATGATCTTCTAATTTTTGTAAATTAAATTCAAATTTCAAATAGTTTTATCAAATTCCAGAGTCATGATTTAACTCCTATTAAACTAATTGAGTAAGCCTGAAAATCAGGCTTTTAGATAAAAGTCACCTTTGTTTTCTTTGAAACTAGCAAAATTTTTAAGAATTGTTTAATACCATTATATCATCTCTTTTTTTTTAGGAATAATGTACTGATAATTAAAAGTGTTCTGTTTGATTACAAAAGGAAATGGAAATTAATTATTAAAGAAACATAAACTCTTTCAAAAGTTTTTCAA
>JAOTQP010000870.1:40533158-40559022 GCA_026413545.1 Cichladusa arquata
TAGGGCTGCAAATAGGTTATTTTTTAACTGCTCAAGAGGATGGCAGGTATTCTGCAAGCAGCTGGCTTTGTGAAGCGGGGCAGTGTTCCCTGATGTGTCTCCTGTTTCCTTTTTAGGCCCAGGGCTGACATTGTCACTCCTATGTCCTTAAAGCCGGGACCATAGACACCCCAAAAAAAAGACTTGAATATAAAAAATAAAACCAAAAACATAAACTGGGAATTCTGGTTAAAATCTCAGCTCCCTGGGAGTTCCTGAATTAGACTATATTAAAGTGAGTATTAGCTTAAAGTTTTCTGTTTCACTTTCACAATGATAAAGATGTTTTTTTTCCCCCTGTGTTAAGGAGGGAATTATTGGGCTATATTTTCACAGGGGAGAGGAATTGCAGACAAAGCCAGATGTCCTTCCATAAAGATTAAAAGTAAAGTTTTTGTCCTATAATCAGTGATGCAAGGTTGAAAGTCTAGTATGACTTTCAAACAAATGGCAAGTTACAGGGGTTTCAAAATGTATTTTTAGAAGAAACATATGCTAATCAAGTTATGCCCCACATAGTTCAAACAGCATGATTCACAAGGGAACTTCATTAGCCTTAAAGATGAATAGTGTTACAACTCCTGGGAGATCCAATAAAATAGGTGATTTTAAAAAAAAAAACAACAACAAAAAAAATACCAAAAAATTAACATTCTCTTAGTTAATCCCCATAGACTTCCAAAAGAATTAGGTTTTTTTTTCTGTTCTTCCATTACTGTTTTTCTGTCACACAGAAGGTAGATTGCTATGTCAGAAAAGAACAGCATTATTTTCCATTCTGCCTGGAATGGACAGACAGATCATTAATGCTGTGTAATAGCAGGTTGAGTATCTCCTGTCTTCAGCAAAACTGACAGGTGAGCAACTCATCAACCAAAGGGGACAAGACAGGTAGGCTCACAAAATGCCCCAAAACCATAAACCCAGCAGATTTACTAGAATAAAAGTAGCACAAATAAAATTAATTGGTAGGTAATTTAGAATATTATGCCTTAATAAAATAATGCCTGCTATCTCTGAACTATGATAGAGAAAAAAGTGAAAATATAGAATATTAAGATTAATTTTGTTCATAATCCATTGAAAAAGAGCAATCATTGCCAATTTATGTGATGCAACATTTATTTTATTCTTTTTAGCACACAACTATGAATGAGTTTTTAAATATAATTTCTGCATTTTTTTTTCTTTTTGTATAAAACTTTATTTTTAGAAAATTAAAATTAAATATAAGGCAACAACAGGCAGAAAAATTTCAGCATTGTGCCAGACTTTGTATAGCCTGTGAATTTTTTCTTGAACAGAGGAGCCAAAGGGCAAAGCCACTGTTGACATCTTACAGGCTTCATTTAAATCCTAAATCAGCCTCTCCTCTGTGACAGGAACAAATTCTGAGATACCAGAACAAACTCAGTCCTGGAAAAGTTTCACAGAAGAGCCTCGGGGCTCTTGTGATATTTCATTCCTGCACCTGAACTGTGAGTAAGGACACATGAAAGCTGCTCAGGAGTGACTGGGAGCAGGATGAAGTCACTGTGTCTTTGCTGTCAGATCAGAAGTCGAACTGGCTGACTGTCCATAATCCATTTACCTTCCAGAACTCACTAAGGCCAAGCTGGAGAACATTAACAACTCCCAGCTTTCTCTAGCACACCCCTGGGCCATAGCAGAGGGGATTTGATCTGAAGGCTCTTGCTGGCGTGAGAGGCCAGTGGAGCTGGTCCCTGGCAGCTTGCTGGGCTTTGGGCCAGGATCACCCAGTGAAGGAATGCTATGGCTGAAATCAGTTTGGCTTCTGGCAGCAAGAATTTAGCATCCACACATGGAACATTAGTCTCATTAATCCCATTCTCCTCAGCACTAACAGAAGAATTCCTCTGTTCTTAGACAGTAAGGTAGTTTTTCTGTGTTTCTAATAGGGAATTAGCAAGGACTTTCCCTTTAAAATAATTAGTAGGACCTACAAAGGATTTTAAGTTTCTGCATGGCTGCTTCTTCAAATGTATGTGGACATTTTCCATGAAAACAGTTTGCAGCTGGAACCCAAACTGAAATCTTTTTCTAATGGCAGGCATTTCTCCTGTGGTTGTTCTCCAGTGCTCTGGGATTTGAATCTTTCCATCTATATCCAGCCTGTATTAAATTTTGAATTTAGAGGAGGACAGCCATACTAATTCTTTTTTCCCTCTTTGTTTTTTTTGGTAATCAAAAGATTGCAGAATAAAACTTGTACATTTTCCTTACTAAGTGTAGAAAATGATGTTACACTGTCCATTGCTCGTTACCCAAGAGTTACCTTGTAGTGTTAGATGTAGGTTTTCTTGTCCAGTGACTCCAAATAACTTCTCCCTAACACACATTTTGACTAGTATTCCAGCTGTCTTGACTAGTATTTCAACTGGCTTTAGCATGTCTAGTTCCTACTGATCTTCATCTTTGACTGTGTTGTCAGCTCCTGAGTACCATTTGACACTAGTGTGGAAGTGTGTAGAAGTGCTTAAGAAGTATTAAGTATTAAAAATAAATACTGCATGTTAGAGACCCAAAACTAAATAGACTTTGCAATAGTAAAATATACAAACACACTAAGTATTCTTATGCTTTAACTTGTTTTTTTTTTTATTTGGAGATAATTTTGATACATCACATTACTAAAAAATATCTCTTGGAAGAACAGTTACTAAAAGTGTAGAATTAAGAGAAGAAAATTATTGCATTTAAACTTAAAAAAGAGCTCGTTAGGACAATAAAACTTATTGATGAAATGCAACCACATTGCAGGATGTTAGAGCTCTATGGTTTGAAGAACTTTATCCAAGAATCAGGCTGTTTAGATGAGCTAGAATTTGTAATCAGAAAATATCAGAAAATATAAATATATATCAGAAAAAAAAAATAAATATATTTAAATAAATAAATATAATATATAAATAAATAAATAAATATAGAATCAGAAAATATAAAACACACATACTTCTCAAAATGAAATTAATGAACACAAGCTACTCCACAGAGTATAACTTCTAACCATCCATGTTGTAGGGGCTGAAAAAATTTAATTACAAAGCAGTAACCAGTGATTGTTTTGGTTTTCCTTTTGGTAACATTAAACATTTTCTCACAGGATTATTTTCCTTATTATTGTTGTGTGACTGAAGATTTGTTTGGAAAATTTTGGAATAAAAGACTGTTGAAAAGTTAGCCCCATGAGCTGCTGATAACAGCAACTGCTGCTCTGTTTACTTGTGCACTGAAATAAAGGATGGAGTTTCCTGCTGTAGCTTATGTAAAGTCCAACCATTGTTAATCAAAGGAAGCTCCTTTCCCTGATATCTGGATTGAGATCTGATTGAAATATTCCAGAGTTACTAAGGTTGGACAGAGTTTTAACGACAGTCATTCTTGGCAGATTTCCTTGAAGGCTCCTGAAAATATCAATCTTCAAGGAGAAGAGTTTGCAAAGGCTGGAGAGCTCCCAGCTCACTCAGAGTGCTGCAGTTCCCTGGATCTGTGCAGCTCCCCTGAGCCCATCAACTTACAGCTCGTACAGGAAAGCCAGAAAGCACCAAGGGGGCTGCACCAGGGCTGCTTTGTCCCATGGAACATATTCTCACATCTAGTCAATAGTAATAATTCATAATAACAACAACAACAACAATATATTCATGTGTTAAGAAATGTATGTATATAATATATACTATACATGCTATGCATTATATATTAATATATATGTTTACACTAACTTTTCTAGAAGAGGTAGTATTGACTGCTTTTCTCCATATTTGTACAGACAATAAGCACCTTGTAACCCAGCATTAGGAAACTGCATGTGCTTCTTCTCACTCTTTTATACATGAATGTCACAGGAAGGGCAAAACACTGAATAGAGTAATCTGAATTTCATCTACTGACTTTCCAGGAATTCTTCAGCTGTAACACAGCTGAAAACACAACTCTAAACCAGATTTTTTTTTCTTTTTGTTTAGTTATTGCAGTCAGAACCTGCATTTGTGATAATGATAACACAAGAAAAATACAATTACATGACGCTTTTTGAGACTGCATACTTTAGGGAACCATAAAAATCTTACTTTCATGTCTAAGAAATACTGTATACAAAGTATACAGTATAAATATTCATATCAAACTGTAAAGTTAGGATGATGTTTAACATTGCTTTAATCTTACTGTGACATAATGAACTGTAAGAGCGATTTTTCAGTATCTGTCATGAAAAATAACTGTTAGACTATGGATTCACTTGGCCAATAACTGGAATAGTTATTGAACCATTTAAATGCATATTGTCAATTCCTGGTTTATTTTAAATAACCTGCTAAAATTAATTTCATTTGGAATCACATTTTTCTTGAGGTATAGATTTCTTATTGCTTCAGCTTTTTCTTCTTTTTTTTCAGCTTTCTCTTTTCTCTAAGTATATCCACATTCTGGATACTTTCATTTAATAAATTCCTCTCCCTTTCAACTGTTTCAACTTCAGGCAATGCAGTATAAGAGCAGAATATAACACCAAGGACTGGTGATATACTGTGTTTACTGACATACACTAACGAGCTTTATTACTAATATTTTTTTTAAATTTAAAAAGATACTAAGAAGCATGTATTTATTTATACTAAACAACATTTGAATGCCTGGCTTATAGCACATTTTTAAAAAACCCAGACTTGCCAGGTAAATGAGCTAAATAAAGTCTGCAACAGACAGAAGTATGGGGGCTCTACAGGTAGAAAAAGGTTCAATCTCTGAGGACAGAATACACATATAAACCCACCACCTTTACTCATTGGAGAATTTTAAACTTTCTTTTTTTTCTTGCCTTCGTTTTCTGCCGACAGTACCTTTTTAACCTTTTCAATATAATATTTCTAGGTTAGTTATATATTTATTTTTCTTCCTTTTTATTCCTGAGCAATAACGAAGATCAAACAAGGTCCAGACCCAATTTTGTAACCTTTCTATATAGTAAATTTTCATTACATCATTAAAGTGTCTTCCTAATTTACAAATTTAAAGTGAAAAAATATTTTTAAAGCTCAGATAACTAATAGAAACAATGTGGGGTGGTGGGGTTTTTTTGTTTCTTTCCTTGTTTGTTTTTCCTGGGGTATTTTATTTTCCCTCACTGGAAAATATCTCTAATAAGAAGCATGCTCAAACACGTATTAAAGTCTGAATGTATTTCAACTTCTCATTGAGAGAAAAAGAAAAATTATGCAAAATTATGTTTCTGCTTTCACCTGAATGACACTACTTTGATGTTTTCAGCACTCATCTTTGCAGTGTTATCCTGCTAAAGCTGGGAGCTTCCAAAGGACAAGGACACTCTCTCTTGGCCTGTGTTTCCTAGCTCTGCCTGTCTGACGAGTCTCCATGTGCCTTATTATTTATAGATGGCTGCAAACTCTTTGGAAATGTAGGATATGTGTCTCAAAACTTCTAGTCCTTGCTTCTTAGAGGTACATGTATTGAAACTGGAGGCAGCTGGGTATGTAAGCACATAGTAGTTAGCCTAAACAGTATTTCAGGGCCTAACTTCCATCAGTTTATCTCTCTAAATATCTTTCAGGATCTAGGCTTTGAAGACTTCAAATTTGTTTTGTTTCCTTACTTTCTTTAAAATCTCAATTACATAGGACCGTGAGATCAAGTTTCCTGTCCTTCCAAGCAATACATATTTTTTAATAGAGTAACTTACTAGAGGATTTACATTATTTTCTACCTTTCTAAAATTCTAATATTAAATACAGTCTTTGAGTCATCTTTATGTGTCATGTTGGACCTTCCTTTTTTTCTAGAGAAGTGAATTTAAGAACTCTGGTAGGCTTCATTTGGTGCTAGAACTGTTCTACAATAACATGAATGTTATTGTACAGGCCAAAGGGAAGGTGTCTCCACAGTATCTATTTCAGAGCCTGTATTCTCTGCCAAATATTATTGGCACTGCAATAAATGTCCTGCAAATTAATGGGACACTAAACATGAAATAGATTTCAACATATTTGCCAGCATTTGTGTTACTACATTTTGGTATGAATGGTGTTTCCTTATTGAGTTATTGTATAATATTGTATAATGTTGTATAATACTATATGATTAAAGATTTTAATTTAAAATTGCCATGAGAATTAACCGATTGTCTTTATCTGTTGCTTGCACAAACTTTCCTTAAAAGGTGTAAGAAGCATTTTTGCTTCCACCATACATTGTTTCCATGAAGAATCACTTAAATCAGAAGGCAGCATTATCCCTGCAAGATAAAAGTACAAGGAAGGCAGGCCTCTTCCTATTCAGGATAAGATACATGCAGAATCACAGCAACATGAGAAAATCATGATGCCTGGGAAAAAGCTTCAGGGCAAAAAAGATGGGTGGAGAGAGGAGGGAGCAAAGAAATGAAGTGGGATGGCTCTAGGGTTTTGGTTTGGTTTTTTTTTTAACTACTCCATTTAATTCTGCCACAGAGGCAAATAATGACTGAAAAGTCTTGCCGAAAATCTACTGCTGTCTAAACACTGTTGGGAACAATGCTGAAAGGGAGCACTTTTGAATCCAAATAAGGCCCTTGTTGGGCAAGGGCCTAAAGTTGGACAAATTTGGACCAGATACCTTATGAGGGGAGCTACTAAATGGTTAGGAAAATAATTTGAAGCTTATTACAGAAGAAGAGAGCAATTGTTTGTGGGAATATGAAAGTACTGGCAATAATAAAAAATCGTCAAAACAGAACAGAGAAAATAGTCCTTTAAAAAAGCTAGAGGGAAATTTACATATATTTTAAAAATATGTGCAAATATCAGAAATCAGCTTTTCAGTTTAGACAAGGTAGGTAGTAATTTAATTTGTATTCTGAGAAACTGGAATAAGAAAATGAATTAGCAATTTGTCCATTATAATTAGGTCAACTTAACCTGGAAACAATTTCTTTTGGCAGGAAAGAATGAACCAATATTTTATTGAGAGCTCTGGAGAGGATTGAGTTCTGATTAATGAGAAACTGAGACACTCAACAAGCAGCAAAGGCTTTGGACCTAGTTATGATTATAATTACACCAATATGAATAAGAATAATATTTTTAATGTATTTTCCAGCGAGAAAGTCATATCACAAACAAGTCATTCAACCTCCAAGATCTACCTGAAAGAAGTCAGCAGAGAATAGTAAAGAAAATTACTTACACTTACAAATCATGCTACTTAGAAGAATCACTATGCAATTTAGAATAAAGACAGTTCATTATTTCCAAAGGGCAGCAGAGAAACTGAATTTCCTAGCAGGGAAAAAAAGCAAAAGAAGGATTAGATACTACTTACACTGTTTCCATATATCTCTCATGATTACCTCGATTATGACATGTTAACTTTCATAAATAATTATATCTCAGGTAAATATGTTAGATGGTGCTTGTTTTGCTCTTTCTTAATTTTCTTTTTTAGTTGGAAAGTTCCTAAACAGCCTGAAGTGATGTGGCTCAGGATGATTATCTAGGTAATATAGCTAAACTCCATAGATACCACAGCTAGAGATCTCATAAGTCTATTAAATAGAGGGAAAATTTCACTGTTATTATACATAGCCTGTGAGTTAGTTTGGGAAATATGATGTATAGAGGGGATTGTAGGGCTTTGAGCAATTTATCATCAAAAGGAGACTGCATCTTCATAATACATGAGACACACACAGCTCTTCCTTCATTGTTTTGAACTCTGTAAAAGTCTGGATGTCACAATTTATGACAGGTTGCCAATGCCTTTTTTTTTTTTTTTCCCCAGTCTCATCAGTTATTTTCTTCACATTTGTTTTTTTCTGTGAGGTCTTGTATCCTGGCCATATTGCCAAAGGCTACAAGACTGTAACATGCCCTGCATAAGAATTTCAAAAGCATTGCACTCCATAGGAGAACATGAAAGAGTCCTTCATGTTCTTTGGAATAATAAATGAAAACAAAGGAAAAGATCATGTTCCTCTCTCCCATGCTTCTTTGAACACATGCTCAAAATGCTTACAAACTAAAATACTGCTACGCAAAGCAGCCACAACAAAGAGCTGTAGTGGAACATTTAGAGAAATGATGCAGAAACATCAGTTTATCAATTTTCTTCATTTTCCATGAGCTTGGAAGTCCAGCCCCTCTGACCACATTATTCAATGAATAATTTCAAGGAACAAGTTTACAGATTTCATTGGATGCATTCATAAAACGGAAGCAAAAGTAGTAAATGCAAATAATATATTCATGTTCATAGTAACTCGAAGTACATTCTCATTTTTAATTGCTGTCCAATCCACAAAAGCACTTTAAGCATGTGCTAACTTGATTACTGTGTGAAAGTTTAAAAATTAATGGTCTCATTGGGGTTTTTAACATTGACTTCAAAGGGAACCATATTAGAATTTATACAGATTTGACTAGTGGTGCTGCTTGTTATTAAAAACCTTCTTTCATGTTGCATAAAACTTTGCCAGATTTTAACCATTTAGGCTGAAATTCCATATGCTTCATAGCTGCCTCAGGCTGAATTCTTCTGGAAAAATCCAAACAAAACTATTTAGCTCTTTTCAAGAGCGAGGACTGAAGGGTGGGATGGGTAAACCCGGGAATGTGAGTGGGACTGGGAATGTCTGGAAAACTCAGACTGTCAGTGGCCAAAGCAAACTTGGACTACAAGGAAAAGCTGAGAGAGAGAATCAAGAAATGTATGGCCTTAAAAAAGGACAAGCCTGAAGAGCTGGAGATAAAATATTATGGGTAGGACAATATGACTGGTACAATGAACCATGTGTGGGAAAGAGAGAAGCTGGGATATGAGGATGGACTATAATGCTGGAACAGTCTGTGCTTTCACGGCACCACCTTCTCTGGAGGTTGGAGCAGAGCCCTGAGCTCCATAAACTCATTGTCCATTCCTCTTGTGGGCAAATGGCCATAAAAACCACTAGCAAAATTTCTCATTCTTCTCAATGGCTTGCCCATGAAGAGATTTCGTTAGCCTTAGTAAGTTTATAACCTGTTTCTTATTCCATTGGTTTAAATAAGGGATAGAAATATTTCAACTTGAGTGACCCATACATGTATCAATAGGAAACCACATCATAGAACCCATTTCCTCCAATTTCTTCTTCAAAAAATTTTCACTGATATCCTGACTCCCTTGATAAAAAGAATGCTATTTCTCCTGTGAAATACCAAATTTAGTGGCAGATCTTGGAAACTGTTCCTTTTTGACCATGTGAGTTCTGCTGCCACCTAAACTCTTTCTGGTAAGGAATTGGAATTGTATGCTAATGAGAGACCAGAAAAAAAAAAAAAATATATATATATATACAAAAGATTTTTTGCAAACCAAGCAGGAAAACTCAGGAAGAGAACAGAGAACTGAAATTTTAGATAGCAGCCCAGATTATTCTTAGAAGTTCTGACAAGACTTTGAAGAAAAGTGTATATTATTTATTTGCTTCCAGCTTGCATGCCTTCTTCCCTGTCATAGAAGGTGAGGGAGGCTGCAAAGAAAAGCAGAATAAGAAAGAGGAACAATAGCAAGGAGATGGGAGCACAAACCACTATTAAAGATCAGAGAATGGATGTCCCCAAGAAAATGGAAGGAGAAAATACCTAGGGACCAGCAGGGACTGCGTCATTTACTGCATGACTGACTGGCAGATAGCCAGGACCTGTCTTTAGGGACATAGTGGACAGGCAAGTGTGACTTTTTGCTACTCTTTTTCTAATTCTTTTTAAATGCATTGTAATGTCTAATCCAAAATTAGCTGCAGATTTGATAGGGTTGCTTTGATAGATTTGATTTGGATAGAATTTTTTTTTTTTTTTTTTACTTTAAAAACCTTGGGTTACTCGCCATAAGCAAATGGTCTATGCCATTGGCTGAAAGATAAGAAAACCTGGCGTTCTGACATGGCGATGAAATAGATGTTTCAAGGGCAGTTAGTGATCTTGCATTCCTTGACTGCTAAGCAGAGATTCCATAGAAGGAAGCTTGATATGCCTTCTGTCTTTCTGACAAACAGCACCAACCCATGTGGTCCCTGTGCTGTGCATCGTGTGGTTGCAGTGCTGAAGCTGCATTGCTTCCCTCCTCCTCCAGCTGGACCATTTTTGCTCCTGACAACCTAATGTCTGAGACTCAGTGAAGTGCAAATTAAGTCACTGGAGGGCAGGATTTTGAGCTTGTACCTTGTATCATTGACCCTGTATCATTGTGGGCTGTATATTACTATGAGTCAAGTGCTGAACTCGTGTTTAACATGCCATACTAATGAAAATATTTCACCTTAAGGTCTTTCTGCTTCAGCTTCCCTTCTTCCAAGAGTGACTTTTACGAAGAAATTTGTAAATTTCTGTGAATCTTATGTGTGATTTCATGGATGCTTCCCACAATGAAAGGAAAGGGAATGAATAAGTTTTCTAACTGTCTGCATAGTATGCAATGCATAAAGCAGGCGGCTACACAGGGAAGAGTAGAGAATAATACCTGAAACAGGAGTGCATTATGTAGTAAGAACTTTACCTGCTCTGCATAAAGGAAGGTCCTGCTGAAAAATAGTATGTTAATGTGATTGGTGCCCGCATATTATAATGGAAGAAGTCAAAGGAAGTGAATTCCTTTTGTGAAAGGAAACTAACCCTAGTATGCTTAATTTTTCGGTAAAATTACATGGTTTGAAGTACTTTCATTGAATAGTGTATTTTAAAATAAAAAATTATGCCTCTATAATCTTCATGCAGATTTAACACAAATATGAAAAAAATAGGAAACTACATAAATCTACCAAATGTTAATTATCAGAGAACTGTTTTTATTAGCTGATTTGAAAATTTACAATCTTCTTTCATATACAGTAACTGCACACTGACAAAGCAAAAAGACAGCACTGTATTTTTTTCATATGAATGTTATAAATTATCATTTAACATAGGTTTGTTGCTAAAAATTGATAAAATAATTTTACTATTAAAAAAAATTTAAAAGGAAGTTTTATCTTTGAAATGCTGGGTTTCTTTACAAGTAACTGTTTGCTGTTTTATACAATCCCAAAAATCTTTAAAAAGCTGTTGTTCTACTTGCCATTTACCGCATTCTCTGGATTAGATGGAAGAAAATCTTCCTGAAAGAAGGCAGAGTTAAAAACCTCTGGTCCCAGCAGTAACTAATACTGCTGGATCTTTGCATTCACCTAAACGGGTAGAGACTAGAAGACTCTTCTAGAACTAAGCATTCCCATTAAAAATCCCAATTCTCCCACTGTCTGAATGACTAAGTGATCCTGGCCAATTCCATTTTCTTCTGCCTAGCTTTATCTAGGAAATAGTAATACTAACACATTCCATACAGTGTTATAAGGTCTCAAGATAAAAACCATTAGAAGAGCTAGGCTTTCCTAAAAGCTGTCACTGAAATGGGCAGATGCAATTAAAATGCTGCTGTGTGCTATGAAATTCAGACATTCTCATTTTTACCTATTTTTTCCTCATTCATCCTCCCCAGTACACCCAGTATATGATTTTTGCATGTCTAAAACCATGCTTATGAATCTATCCCACACTCCTTGGGTCCAGTGGCCTCCCCAGTATGTACTTGCAAAAAATCTCAGCCCTCTCAGGAGGCACTTGAGCATGGATTTTCTGTTCAGCTAGCATATAAGAAGGGAAGTTTCCAGAACATATCCCTAGTCACATCTTAATAGACCCAAGTCACAGTCACAAGTGTCAGTGACTCTGAGGTTAGTACCTTTTTCTCTTGCCTTTGATTTGAAAATGTTTCAAGACATGATCCTATGTTGATAAAAAATGCCATGAGAACTTCTATATTTTGAAGCAATGGCAGATTCTATGTCATTTGTTGCCACAGCAGCAAACTCCTGACCATGGCCCAGATGATGCAACATAAGGCAGAAAATTTAAAGTAAATCCTACTTGCTCTTCCTACCTCAGTACCCTTTTCAATATAGAACTAAACAGTGCTGCAAATATAATAGAAAGGCTGTTGCATAACCCCTGTGCTCTTGGCAAAACCTCTGCTATTGTGTTTGGAAAACGACAGCTGGTAAACACTGAGAATTTTTGTGCAATAGAGACTTCCTTGTGAGGAAGCAACAACTGGCTGTGAATCTGAGGGTTATTTTTTTCCATAGGTAATCAATACTCAATGCTCAGCTTACCTGAGGTCTGTGATCAGCCTGGAGCAAGTACAAGTTCCCACAGATGTGGCAGCTTGAGCATTAGAAGGAAACCAGATCAGAGAGTGATTCTTCTTCCTGGGCATTGGCACTGCCAGCCACATTACACAGTTTTTCACCCTCTTGTGAGCTGAGAGAGCCCTTTTCTCCCTTCCTCTCCCACATCCTAGTGCTAGCAAGAGAGTATGGAGGGAATTTCAGTACTGCAACTTCCTTTACCTCTACTCATTTTTCCTTTGTGGTACAAAATCCATTCTCAAAGAGTCTAAAGGAGACTGGCTCTGTTACATGTCTGGATTGCAACTGACCCAGATTTTGTAATGTAAAACTTTGTACAGTACCTTCTTATTAAAAAATTTCCTTCTGTGGGTTGAGATCAGTCTAAAGTGAGTAGCAACTGAGATGATTAGGCAGACTTTGAGTATTTTTCAGTATCTTACCATTTTTTCTTCTCACCTGTGTGAAATGTTGTTTTCTTATAAATCTGCATTGCCATAACTAGTTTTGAACAGTTATTCCTGCATCAGTTTTCTCTCTAGCACATTCTTCCTTTGATGTATTTATAAAATACCTTATGCTCCTTAATTCTTTCCTGACAGAAATAGTTTGTTACAAATTTCTTCACTGTCAATGTTCCTGCAAAATTTTACACTTCTAAGTCGCATGCAAATTTTCTGAGATTTATTAAAAAACCTCCACCAGCCTACGAAAAGAGAAGGAGCTCCATATTAAAAAAAAAAAAAGGCAGCGGGAAGGGGGGAAGCTACCAGAATTTTCCATTTTTAGATAAAGATCCATAACAAAGGCCTGAAAATTACAGAATTTCATAAATTACCCGTTCTGGACTACTTGCATCGTAAACTGGGAGAGCATTATGTTGCATCCTGTATAAACACATGATACTTTCACATAGAATAGCAGAGAAATTGGTTCTTGTAGCCTCATATAGCATTTCATAATTACCATATTTGCTGTATCAGCTTTGAAATTGCCTGAAGATTCAACATAATCTTTGCTCAAATTTCAGTCCTGCCTATTTTAGAACTAAGTATACCAAGTTCCCTGCCAGTTACATGAAGTTAAATCATGTTTCCACACTGACAACCCCTGAGCAAACTTTTATTTTTTCTACGTCTCATGGCTTTTGCAGACTTCATAGTACAGTTTCTAAGTACATCTAGACTTTGAGAGACTATCAAGCAACAATCCTCGTTCTTCTTTTGGTCTTTACTTCTTTTTTCCCAAGAATATTGTATCATTTGCCAAGTTAGGTAAGGAGAGGTGTATTTAAATAGTGAGAAAAGTCATGCAACTCTGTATGAAATAGCTATTCTGTAAGTAATAAATTGAGCTTAAATTGCAGATGTTCTTCTGCTTTCACATGTTATTTGTTTCTCAGCATGTGTGTGTATATTCAGAGATCCACAGTTCTGCAGGAAAGCAGGCTGTTTTCAAGCAAGTTTATTGAATAAAAGGCTATTTGAAAAATTACTTTCCAAAGGGTGCTATCAAAAAAGCACATTTGAACCAATAATCTAACAATTCTGTTGTATAGCAAATGATCCAATTTCCATTACAATTGATGGAGTGCAGCAATTAGAGGACGTCTCATATGGGACAATGTGAATTTTATTAGCTGATGTCTTTGCTGAAACTAAAGCAGAAAAATTCACAGGAGCATTCCTACTTATTGTGATCTCACACTTTAGATGAGATTCTTCATCTTACTTTTGTCAATCAGAGTAAACACAATTATACTGAACTTTCAGAGATTGAACTGTCATTGTATGGAGTCCTTTTTGTGTTAAAACCTGAACAATCCATGATGAATTGCAGTTCAATACACCTGAACCTGCCATCACAATGAAGTTCTGTAGATAATTTAAATATGGATAGACTCTGGTAACACCTGATTTTTGAGCTCAAAAAAGTGATACTTCTATGGAAAAGCATTTGTTTTGTTTTGCTTCCCTTTGACTCTTTCAATACAGGTATTAGAAGTATCAGTAGATAAGACAAAGAAAGTGAGATCAGGTACTGATGGTAAAATGAGTTTCAGTTAAGTGACTGCTGGTGAAATAATTTTCACAAAATGCTTTGCAAACCATGGGTGAGGAATACCATGTAGGAGGGAATATTTCTGTTAAAATAAATTCAGAGAGATCAATCCTTCTAAATCTTTTCCTTTTACTGGCTAATGTACATTGCCCACAGTCCCATCAAGTATCTTAAAGCACGATTTTGGGGCTGTTAAAATTTCATGCTTTGGTGACTAGAGGTTATCAAACACCCCAGATTTCTCATCCTATATTACTTTTTCAAGTTTTTTATCATACCCAGGTATTTAGTCAGATATCTTTTATGTGTTGTGTTTTGCCACTTTTCTTACTCAGGGATAAGTTTTCACATGCTATTCTTCTGAGAAATACCTTAGATCTTTTTCCAGCCATGACTAGTGTCTGATGTAGAGGCACTTGAAAGGAAGAAGGGACAGAAAGATTCTCTTCCTACAGTTTTCTGGGGTGGGGTCATCTGAAGAACTCGTTGTGTATAAACTGCTTGAAACATTCTGAAAAATATGAAAAACTCATTTTCCCTTACATACACAAGGTTCCTTTTTTCTGTGCAAGCCTGAGAGAGCAGATCAATACTTTGTGATATAAAAGGGTATAAAAGGATATATGCCAATACTGTGACAGTGTGTTATCATGTTTTTGACATTTGCTACAAGTACATGTAATGTACCTCTTATTCCATAATCATGCAAACAACTTCTGAGAATTTACTAAGCTATGTAACTAGAAGTGCAGGTCAAACATAATTGCAGCATTTCTGTTTGTGTTCTTCATGGCTTAAAGTGAATGCATAAAGGAAAAATGCAAAATCATCTTTGCAGCTACAGTTTTATAGGAATAAATTAAAGCAACTTGACCATGATTAAACAAAAAAAAAGTTTAAATGGACTGAATCAGGTCAGATTTTAACCCTAATAAACTAAAACCAAGATTTATTTTTAGAATTTTATGTACTACACTCTCATGCAGCAGAACTGTCCCAAATCTAAACAGAAATAGTGAATGGAGAATTAAAAATTAAAGTTGCACTAGTTTGAAAATTTACAATTCATTCTAGAAAGGATGAAGTGTAAAGCTAAAAGCTAAAGCAGAATATAGAATTAATAGCTTTTGGCTTTGGTATTTGCCTTCTCTATCATTTGCACTGGCAAAATTCTCCCCATCTTCTCATCTGTTTTTAGAGTGTTGCACACAGAATGCTCCCGCTCTCTGAGGCCTGTGTAGTGTCACAGTTTTAGCAAGAGGAAGCAGAAAAGATTTACTGTGTGTCAGGACTTTGATAGCCTAGTTCCCTAGGACCTTTTTTCTTCTCTCCCTCTCTTAAAATGCTCCATGATGTGAGACAGAACAGCAAAAACTGGATAGGAGGGAATGCTTTGACACTAGTAACATGATAGATTCATGCCTAGTTCTATTTATTCCCTGACTCTGACAGAAACTTCACAACTTTGAGTGACTCAGTCATCCTGAACTTTGTTTCTTGTATGTAAGAAGACACCACTTCTTTGTCTGCATAGGCAATCATTGCACAGGCAGGTAAATATCTACATGGCTTGGCATGAGTGATGCACACTGCGGAGGTGTAGGCAATATTTCTTTCAACTGCCAGAATGGAAAGTACTAGAGAACTCACAGTTTGCTTTTTTGTGTTTATGAAATTTTCGGTTAGGCCCTGTCTATGAACAAGTCTGGGGATGTAATAATTCCAAACAGTCAGAAATGCCCTATGTTCTTGGAAACAATGGTGCTTTATTGTAAGGAAAACATTTCAGATTGGTGTTTCAGTCCTCCTCTTTCCCTTCATCTTTTGTTTTTTGAGCAGCTGTAAATTTTAAGGACAGATTTTAAGACATAAGGATCATCTGGTTTGATCTTTGTCTAACACAGGCCATAAAATTTCACCAATAATTCCTGTAGTGGAACATATCATCTTCCCTTAAATTGTAAGTGAATACTGTCAAGCCTAATAACTTGTGGTTTACTAGAGCATAAAAACATCCTGTCTCAATTTAAGGAATCCTGGAGATGATGAATTTCCTTCTTCCTTGGCAATGGATGATTACTGTCACTGCAAAACAGTTGTTTCTAATTACTGTTCTGAACCAAAATCAAATACAGGGCTGCCATATGATACTGGTGAGTATGGCCTAAGAGTTTGTCACACCCACAACAAGGAATAAAATATTCTGCTTTCTATCTCTGCATATGTCCTTTGTCTGCTGGCCTTTTATAATTATGTTTTAAGGGTTTTATACTATGGTTGGATCCAATTCAACCTTTACTTTACTTTTATCCTGTTTAATGCTAAACCTCACTTAAATTCATTCCTTTCTCAGGCCTCACCAAAGTGGTCCCAGATAACAGAAAAGTGAAGGCAGGAATTACCTGGTATGTCATGGGATGTAACAGACAGTGCACTGTGTGATGATGGTGCTTTTTTACTCACAGAAGATTATGTGTTAGGAGAAAAACTATGGTAGCACAAAGCAGCTGTCTGCCTTGTGAGCCAAGCATCTGCCAAACATAAACTTACTGACTTCTGCATAAATCACACTGGGACTTCAACTACCAGGCACAACAGGTCATTTCTGAGCCTGCCTGACTGAATCAGACACAGGGGATCATGGAGCAGCACTGTCTCAACATGGTGGATTCCAGAAATATTAGTGTTGTAGCAGGGAAACCTCAAATTGAAAAACATACATCCAAATGCAACAATCATAACAAGTCCATTCCATTTCCATACTCTTTTGACTCTTAAAATAGAAAGAAACAAATCCCCTAACCTCTCCCTCAATGAAATCCTACAGATAGGGTTCCTTTATTCTCTTTATGAGTTGGTGATTCTCCATTTTCGTTGTTAATCTATCTGTTCTTGGCAAAATCATGAATTTGCCTTAGAAACAGATGTTTTAAAGTACTGCTACAAAGTCTATCTCAGTAGTGTAGTAGCTGCATTAACAAACCAAGGTATCTAAATCTGTGTGCACTGATGAGGGTCAAAATGCAATTTTTGCTAAGTCAAAGTCTAAACAGAAGAAAAACCAAATATTAAATTAACAAAGTACATATTGAAAACAAACTGTAAGATTATTACTTAGCAACATAAATATTAGATAATATATAGTGTATAAAAACCCATAATATGTTTTATAAAATAAAATGGAAGTAAAGTAGCTAATGCTAAAAAATTGTGGAAAATTAACAGGGAATCACAACTAACTGTTGTGTTTTCATGCAGAAATATTGGAATATTGATCTACTCTTAAAAAACAGATGAAAATATTTCCTTCTTTTAGTCCACTGAATTTACTTTTAGCACAAATGTAACTACTGGTATCATTATTTCAGTATATGAAGGAGTGCAATGCTTACTGAGGAATTTACAGCAACGAAACAGTTACACAAGCACAGGACTTGGCTTTTCTCTAAATGCCTGTGCTGCATAGCTCAAATATTGACTTAACTACAAACACCCTCAGCCTGTAATTTTAGACATCAAAACCAAATACATGAAATATGTCTTGGAAAAGAACACTGAAAGCAGCAATAGTACATAAGTGACTATTCTGTACAGAAAGAAATATTTTTAAAGAATACTTGAGCTGAAATTCATTTATATAATTTTGCCCTTTCAAAAAAACAGAAATGAAAACCAACTCAAAATCTGTCTGTTAATGCTAAGTCCTTCCCAAAGAAAGGGGGAACAGAATTTTTTGCATAGTAAAATAATCATCCAGATGGCAAAACCAACCCACCCTGAAAATAGTAAATGTTAAGATGAAGCCTATGTTTCTTGAGGTTATCATCAGTAACAGTTTCATAACAACTCTTACAAGCTCTCAGCTGTAAGGATACCAAAACTGTTTCATGAACTTTAACCAAACTATATTGCTAATCTATTATTCTAGAAATGTGTGACTGCAATACAGTCCTGGGTTTATGATTGACCTGGCCCTGTTTGACATGAAAATACCAGAAAGATATAGCAGTTCACTTGTTTGTTTTTTTTTTCCTAATAGAACTCCTCTGCTTTCAGAATTCATTATTACATAAATATAGATAATGTTGGAAATATTTTAATGATATTCCTATGTTACATAAAATCATCTTCTGATTCACATTGTTTTTTTCATACATAAAGAACTGCAAAAGTAAGGGCAATTTACTATATAAAAACTATTAAAAGGTTAATCACCTTGGTGACCTGAGATTTAAGAAGTAACCTCCTTCTCCAAGATAGTATGTACATCTATTTTGTGAACATTTGAGCAAAACAAAATATGAAGCTATTCAATCTACAGTTTAAAACAAACGCATTAACTCAGAAATAAGAACTTAAAAAATATCTATTCTGAAGCAAAATAAGAATGGACATGACATGAAAGAGCGTGATACTTGATGTTGGAAGACGTTATTAATAAAATCTGATCTGACCACTAAATAAGTAAAAAAATTTCAGACATGAACATAATGAAGTGTTGTGTGGAGCTGAAAATACATAAGATGGGCAATTATTTAAGGTAATTGACGGAGAAAAATCAAATCAGAATGGGAAAAATGGGCAAATAAGGTTTACATTCATACAACCAGTGGCAATTTGCAAAAGAATTAAAATTACCATGTGCATTTTCCTGTCACTATAATCTAATACAAAAGGAGTCCGCATTACTTCTAGGTCATGAATGACAAAAGCTTCATAAATCAGAAGACCCCTCCCTGTGCCTTGCAAAACTTCTGAATACAGATAGAAAGGTATTAACAACTACTTCCTCATAATAAATAACTTCCTAAATAATTATCTCCCCCTATAATCTGTAACAGAGTTTCTGGCAGGTATTATTCCTAGGAATGCACTGATGAAGGGCTCAGTTACTTTTGGATCTCGTATACTCCAATTTTTTTGCATTGTGGAACAGTATTACATTGTGGAACAATCATGGCAAGTGGCTGCATGACTTTCTCCATAATTAATATTATATGATTTATCCAGCCTCAATACTCCTTAGGATTACACTGAAATTATAGATTAAACTGGACTTCTTGTATCAGCTCAGCTTTTTATTTTATATTAACTGCATCCTAGCAATACAATGACTGTATTGTTCTTAACGAAATAATTCCCCTCTACCCATAATATTATCTCCTGAAAAATGGATGTTGGGGAATGGATTGATCACAAGTTTTCAAATATTTTAAAATTTCAACCAACAAGCTAGTAGAGCATAATATACATATAGCCATTGCATAAACAAAAACCTGCATTTGTATGTCCAAAGATTACATTTTCCCACCCTTATGTGGATCCAGCTAACAAGAACAGCAAATTCAAATTCCTTGCTGTAATATTTTTGAAAATTTAATGATCACATGCTTTGAATAAATGAGTGATTCAAATCCCCTTAAATTCCAGATGAATCGTAGGAAACTGACTGGTATACTAGTCAGATCTTTTAACCTGAAAAATATATGTAGCAAAAATGTAAGCATATAATTCATAATTCAACAAAAGCAATACACTACTCAGACATAAGTAGCTAGAGGTTCTTGTGAAGGCTTCTTGAACTAAACCTGGAGGTTTGTAAAATATATGCAAAGCTCCCATTGAAATTAGTGACTGGATTCCAGTTGGACTTGATCTGCCAGCAATGCAAGGCAGCTACAAATCTAATTTCAGAAAATCAGTCTGTAATCATCTGTCTGAAATGCTATATTTGATGTAAGGCATATTAACTATAAATTAGAATCTGTTAAGTATTAGGAAGAAAATCTTGATGTTTGTACTTTAAACACTGACAGTCTTCTCTTTGGAAGACAATAATTTCAGTCATGGACAGTTTTGTTTGAGTTTTTGCTTATTAAGTTAAAAAAAAAAGCAAACAACAGCAAACCTCAGAATGAGATTATTACGTATTACAAAATACTATATCACAAAGGCAGTATAATATTAAACCCCCTTATACTAATTTCAAATCCTTTCAGGAAAAATTAATGGGTTTAATATAGGGAAAAATCATTCTATTACAGACATTGAAAATTTAGTAATATTTGTTTTGAGCTGTGTTTATGTTGTCAGATAGAGCCCTGAGAAAGACACCAAGTAACAATTTCATTTTGGAAGTTATAAAAGGCAAAATAGTGTAGATGCTTTTTAAATGACATAGTAAAATACCCAGAAGGATAAACATTAAAGCTCTAGGAAAAGAAAAACACTCTGTGTGGAATAATCTTGAGCACGCCACTGTTGGAAAAATACAGTCATTTATGTTCAATGTAATTAAACAAGTGAGACAGGGTAAGATGGTCTAAGGTAAGTTTAGAGAAAAAAAGTCCTTTGGATTAGAGACTTCTGTTCTAAGATGCATGTTTCACTTGCACTGTAAATGAAAATACTTATAATTACCAAAGAACTTTTATTACAAAACCAGAGTTTCATGGGATGAAAACTGAAATTAATAAATTTTTGGTGGGGGTTTTCGTTTGTATGTTTGTTTGTTTTCTTCTTCTAGCAGAATGAAAGTCACAAGAATACTAGAAATTCAGAAGGAATGCTCAGATAAGATTAAAGAACATATATGCCACACTGTGTTTTGTTGATCTTGGTTGGATACCAGCTGCCCAAAGTTGCTCTATCCCCCTCTCCTCAGCTCAGCTGGGGAGACAAAACACGGACAAAGGCTCTTGGGTTGGGGGAAGAACAAGAAGAGCTTTCTGTTGCGGACAAAACAGACTCAACTCATGGAAATTAATTTAATTTATTAATTAAAATATTAATATATTAATCAAACCCTAGTAGGATAATGAGAAGTACAATCTAAACCTTAAAACACCTTCTCCCATCCTCCCCTTCTTCCCAGGCCCAACATCACTCCTGATTTGGCTCTACTTCTTGACCCAACAGTGCAAGGGGTCAGGGAACAGGGATTGCAGGCAGTTTATCACATGTTTCTGCTGCTTCTTCCTTCTCTCATTCTTCATCTGCTCCAGCATGGGGTCTCTCCCTTGGGACACTCCTCCACAAACTTCTCCGGTGTGGCTGCAACCTTCCACAGGTTGCAGTCATTCAGAAACAGCCTACTGCAATATGGGTCTCCCATGGGGTCCCAAGTCCTACCAGCACAGGCTCCTCTATTCACAGGTCCTGCCAGATGCCTGATCCAGATAACCCCAGGAGACACTGCCTTCTTTAGATGCATCCTCCTACTCTCTAGAGGGGTTCTCCTTGGGCTGCAGGGCAGTACCCGCTCCACCACGGACCCTCCCACGGGCTGCAGGGGAATCTGTGCTCCAGCACCTGGAACACCTCCTCCCCCTCTTTCTGCCCTGACCTTGGGGTCTGCAGGGCTGTTTCTCTCATATATTCTCATTCCTCTTTCCTGACACTGTTGTCTAGCAGCTTTTTCTCCCTTCTTAAATGTTATCCCAGAGGCCTTGGCCAGCCATGGCCTTGAAGCACTCTTGGAAACAGCTGGAATAGGCTTTGTTAAACATGGGGGAAGCTTCTCACAGCTTGTCACAGAAGCCACCCTTGTAGTCCCACCGTTGCCAAAATTATGCAACACAAACTTAATGCAATCACACAAAATCATTCAAATTACTATTTGCTTGACACTAGATATAGCAGTACTTTGCTGGATTATGTGCACGGATCTGAATCTTTCTCCAAAATAAAGATTATGCAATCAGAAATAGAAATTATATGACTTTGAAATACTAATTTATTACATTACATTTGTTTATATCCTTACACAGTTGGAAATATGCAGAAAAATAATGATTCTGAGCAGGTAGAGGAATATAAACCTATCTTAGCAGTCTAAAGTTGTGAGTTCAAGCTCTAAACTGTGAATTTCAATCTGTCAATATCAAACAATTGAATCTGTGTTAGTAATAAGTATGTATGCATGAATGTATGGAACACAAGTCAGCCAGTAGAAGAACTGCTGAATGCACAGTCTGAAGACAAATATATAGTCTATAAGTTTGAAGTGATAAAAGCTCTTAGGGAGTGTTCACTTTTGCAGGAATAGAAAGACAATAATTTTCTAATTATATGGTAATTTTTAACATAAATGGATAGTAAATAGTGCAAATTTCTATATGACTGAGTGATAATTATATTTTATATTTGAAATAGTCATCAAGGAACTGAAGCAGGTAATTAAATTGGCTCATCTGCTTTCATCAAATTTGTAAAAGTACACAATAAATTCAGTCAGAAACATGAATTTGGGGTATACACTGTTCCTTGGAAATTGCTGAAATTATATTGTTTGTAAATATATATGTGAGACTATTCGTGTATATAGGATGTAGAAACATTATATTAGGCAACTCTATTCATTCCAGCAGTGTTAGCCCAGATGACAGCCATTGAATGTTTCTGCCTAGGTTTATGTGAGGGGCTAGCTTATCCCACCTCAAACCAGCCATAATACAGGCTGAGCCTGGTACCTTTCACCACAATATTCTTCTAATTCAGGGGAAAAGCAGGAACATTGCGACCAGGGCAGATAAACGGGGCATAGCATGGCAGTGTGTGTAGAAAAATATTTCCTTGAAGGAAGAGCATTCCATCGGCTGTGTGGAGACTTGAAGTCCACATAACCCAGCAAATGGGCACCCTTCTGTAACCATCTGCACAGGCCAAGGGCACCACCTGACCCTTAAGGCTGTGCTGTGGTTGGAAGGGCTGCACCATCTACATGGTGGTGGCCAATGCTGCCCTCAGACAGAGCTGCTGAAAGGAGAGGCTGCTTTGCACATCTCAGACTTTAATTGCCTTGACCCTTCTGCTGGGTTGGGGACATGTCTGGCAGCAGACATGCCTGCAGAAGCTGTATCCAGGTGAGGAACTGTTGTTTCACCAGAGATACTGCCTGGAGTGCTCTGAGTATTAATCAAGAAGGATTACAGAGCTCCAGGAATGGTGGTAAGGGAACCTGGAATACAGGCACTTTTCTCATCATCTTTCCAGTCAGAGGGCAAGGGTTTGAAAGGGATGGTCAAATGTGGTGAACAATGCTAGAGGACTGGTGCCACAGCCAGGGCCCAGCTACTTATGGGACCATGGGACCAGCTTTGAGAAAACTGGTCTACTGAGGGCTGATGGGCATTTGTCAGAGACGTGGAGATCACCTTCGGTCATAGGCTTGCCAAGCTGGTGAAGAGAGCTTCAAAATAAACTTGCTGAGGCAGAGGAACCTCAACCCACCTCACCCTTACCAGTTTGATACCAGTGCCAGTAAGAGATGCCCAGAGCCTGGAAAGGGGTCACAGGTCAGGCAGAAGAGCAGCACAAAGGAATTCCTGCCTCTTCAGTCAGAAAATAATCTTCATCTAGAGCTCAACTTAGATGCCTATATGCAAGTGCATGTAGCGTGGGAAATAACAGGAGCTAGATTTTGTGCTATTATCCTATTGGTACCACAAAGATGTGGTGGGATGGCTCTTAAGACTGGAACATTGGAATGGAATGATACAGGCTCTTTAGGAAGGACTGGCTGAAGACACAAGGAGGGGATGCCGTGCTCCATGGCAATGACCAGCTGGAGTGCATGGAGCTCTGACTGCCTGGGGACAGATGAGAAGCTGACCAACAGACTCTGTGGTGCAGTGCACATGCTGGAAGGAAGGAATGACATCCAGAAGGGCCTTGACAGACTGGAGAGCTGGGCCCATGTGAATCTCATCAAGCTGAACAAGACCAAGTGTGGCAGGTCCTGCATCGAAGACAAACCAATCCCAAGCACAAATACAGGCTGGGCAGAGGTCAAGACTAGCTGTGGAAAGAAGAACTTGGTGGAGGTGGTGGATGAGAGGCTCAACATGGCCTGGCAATGGGCAGTCATAGCCCAGAAAGCCAACCACATCCTGGGCTGCATCAAAAGAGAGGTGACCAGCAGATAGAGGGAGGAGATTTTTCTCCTCTGCTCTTGTGAGACCCCACTTGTTGTGCAGCATCCAGCTCTGGGCTGAAGGCAGGCTGAGAGTTGGGATTGTTCATCTTGGGGAAGAGAAGGCTCTGGGGAGGCCCTATGGGACCTTCCAGTACCTAATGGGAGCCTACAGAGAACTGCAGAGGGACTTTTTACAAGGCATGTAGGGTAAGGAGGTATGGATTCAAACTGTAAGAAGGTAGATTTACATTAGATATTAGGAAAAAATCTTTACTGTGATAGTGTTGAGACACTGGAATAGGTTGCCCAGAGAATCTATGGATACCCCATCCCTGTAAATGTTGCATGCAACCTTTGTGCTACCTGATGTAATGAAAGGCATCCCCACTCATGGCAGGGGGTTGAAAAAGATTATCTTTAAGGCCCCTTCCAGCCCAAATAATTTTATGATTCTATGAAATAACCACCCTTCTGATTTTTGTTTCACTTTACTTTGAAATGTCACATTTCCACTCCCTGGGTAGAATTTGTCTCTCCTCTTATGTAGGACTTACTTGATCTGCTTTTCTGTCAGTAAGTGTTCCACAGTTCATGTAAAATTTTATAAAATAAAACCAAATTTGAAGATGGATATGTCAGCTGGTTTAATGGAATGACAGGAAACAATCCAAAGATTTTTATTCTGTATTTTAAATCATGGGAATTTTAAACTAAAATCAAATATAGATAGCTGTGACAAAGGAGGAAGTAATGAGAATAAAGCTTCATAAAGAATACTTTTAGCATCCTAAAACCAGGTGAAACAAATATATGGAAAGTGTAGAGGCAGATAAACAGTAAGGAGTGCTTTAATAATCTTGTACATTCTAAATTCTGAAAAAAAAAGTTTATTTGAGATATCAAAGTAGTCAAAGTACAAACTTCAAATAAATTCTTCAAAACACTGGGTTTTTAATATTGTTTTATTTTTTAAGAAATATTCTCTCTCAAACTATTGTTCTTACTTTCTTCTTAAAACGCAGTAATACTCTTAAGACCTACAAGTTGCAGGGGAGGCACAATCAACCACCAAGTGTGGATAAAGATTTGCTGAGAGAACTCGCAGAAGTTCCTATGAGCAAAATAAATCTGGTAGAATATGAGTGGAAATTAATTTTCCCCCCCACGGGTCTTGTACTAGCCTGCACAGCTGTGTATATTACTCTGTTTCAATTCTCTATCCTCTAAGTAATTATATATAAAAAATGACTCAATAGAAATTGTAGCTATTGGTAACTAAACTCATAAGAACTCATAGAATACATTAGTCTACCCTCAGCATTCAGAACTCTGGGCTTAAGTACTTGACAGAGTGATACCACAGAGGTCAAAAGATGCAGAGTTGCGTTAATAAATTATTACAAAGATAAGATAATATTTTCATACATGTGTTTCCATCAGGAGCTGATGAGTCTAAATATTACACATCATTATTGAAGTATTCAAATGACATTGTATGAAAAAAATACGACGCAAAATATATTAAGGCAACTAGCACACTTTGCTGAAACAGAAACTATTTATAATATCCAGGATTAGGAAAAAAATCCACAGCAAGTAAACCACAAAAAATTTCTTTTTAGAAAAGCTTTTTT
>JAOTQP010000870.1:40559054-40619516 GCA_026413545.1 Cichladusa arquata
CCTGCATTAAGTATGTGCTAATCAGCAGTCCTAGTACTTTGGCCATTTTAGAAAATGGTTGACAGATACTTAGGAGAAGAAAATTATAGAAAAAGAAAGTACTATATCTGAAATAATTTTATATTTACACCTTCTGGGTACTTTGCATTTGTTTACACTGTAGGCTGCTAATTTCCAGGACTGCTTTGAATTTTGCAGAACTGAACTTTATTCAGAAATATTGTAATTGTTTTCAATTCTTTTAATCAGAAGTATTAAACTGATTGACCTGCAAAATATGAACATGGCAACCCAGAAATCATGCATGTGTTCTGTATTAGCAGATCCACTAGCACAGAGTTAGAGGTCTTGTTTGGTAACTCAATTCTCAATTCTGCAGCTTGATTTAGGACTTAGAGCAATATGCTGGAGAAGGATTTGAGATATATTATATCCTAAATGAAAAAAAATTGACATAACCACATAGTTGTAAAATTCTCATGCTTTGCATTCCTTTTATTATTATTATTATTATTATTATTTTACCTGGAGCCCAAATTTTAACTATATAAAGTGGATCAGTTTTTGCTGTACCCCGAAGTCCTCACTGAGGAAGTAGGATTTACAGGTTCCTGTTCCAAAACAGCATGACATGGGATTTGAAAAACCTACTTGCTATATGAAAATAGTTGATAGCTGGCTATTGGGAAACAGTGTCTAGCCAGAGACTAAAATGTCTGGTTCCTACCTGTTGCTTCTGTTATGCTTTTTTTGGTAGCCGTGATTTCAGGAGGTTTAAGACACTGGATCCGGCTGGTGAGATAGGTAGGAGAAAGTCTTGCTGAAAATGCCCCTAGGGTTAGGTGTGAGCCTGGGATTTCAGTGTCTCGCACAAGCAGGATTTAAGTAGTTCTGACATGCCTGCTGGCAGGGACTCTGTGGACTTAAATATCACTAGGGCAACTACAGGGTAACAGCAGATAAGTAGGGGGTTTAAGAATCTTAAACGCAGATAAAAGCTGCTGAAAGAGAATCAAAATTAAAAACCCATGTGTGGAAGGTAGTTTTTAAAAGGGGACTTAGGAGTTTTTAAAAATATCATCCTGATTTAGAGAACCTAAATTTAAAAATACGGCATAAATGCAATTATATTTCTTCTGTTCTACATTATCATAAAAATTATTTTTTAACAGATTAAATGCTCAATTATATAATCTTTTACAGCAGCTTCACAGCAAGGAAACTCCATCTGCATAAAGCTAATGTAACAGAGCAGAAAATCAAGCTCTTGGTCTAGCTTTCTTTAGTCTCTACTTCACATTCCTAAAAAGTTAGGAAGATGCAGGAGCAGACCCAAAGACCAAAGGATATGAAATCTCCACACTTTTGGTCCAAGGCAGTCAGAATGCTCCCATTTCACTGAGTATCAACATTACAAAGTCTAAACAGTCTTGATGTAGCAAAGCCAACAACTTTGCACCTTTTACCAGTTAACCCATTCTAGCACATAGCATTCTAGCACAAATATATTATTAAGGACATAAATAGACACTCTTTGCTTTGCTAAAGCAGTGCCACAGCTTCAATACCTTGGAGAGCTTAATTTCCAAGACAACAGGTTTGCTAATTCTTATAAATATCCTCCAAAATAAAATTTTAAAAAATGTGTTACTGTTTTCAACTATGTTGACAACAGTACCATGTCCCCTGCAGTTATTTCAGAGTCCTGACTGTGTGTAGAGCTGATTCCAGTGTCAGAGTCTGTATCGTTGATGTCCAGATTAGTCACTCTATGAACAAAGTCGGGAACAGCAATGCTGTTACTGGAAATGACACTGCCCTTGGATGGCTCTTCATTTGATTTAAGCCTAGTTTCAATGTTGTCTTTAACATGTAGCAAATTAAATTCTTCTGTAAGAAGTTCATATTCTTTTTCCTTCTTTTGAAGAAGTGAGTCCCTGTATGTAAGTTCTTTCTGGATGCAGCTCAGGTATGAGTTGATTCTCAGACCATCTTTCATACTTTTTTCTAGCTCATATTTTACACTTTCCAAATCTGAGGCTTCCAGTTCAACATTAGCTGCTCCTTCTGTGTGAACATCCTCTCCATTTTTTTCCATACATATACCATGTACTTCTCTTTCAATTTCAGCACACAGGTTCTCTATTAATTGTTTGTGATGTTTCAGTCTCTCTTCCACCTGTAAAATTCCCTCACTTTTGCTCAAATAGTCATGAATATCTTTTTGATCATCTGGCCTACTCCCTTGATGCTCAGCCTCACTTGTATTGATCATTAAATAGGAGTCCTGCACATAATTTTCTCCATCATTCGCCACACGATCTAGATGGAATTTTGCTTCACATTTTTCAATTTCCATATCTAGTTCCTTCATTCTAAGGACTTGTTGATGAATCGTATGATCTTGAGAAATGATCAGATGAATCAGAGTCTCCATATTATCTCTCTCTTGCTGAACACTGTCCTGCTTAAGCTTGGCCAGCTTCCGGAAAGTCTTCCTCACAATTTTCTTTTGCTTGTCTATTGGCAACATCTTCATGTAGTTTGCTGGGCTGAGGTCCCACTGCTTTTCTATGTTTTGTACTACCTTGGCTTCTGCTGTCTTCCACAATGGAAACGAGAGGAAAGCATCTGACTTTACCAATACAAAATGCAAATTAGCCTGCTCTTCCCCCCAGGCCTTCCAAAGTCTCAGAATCTTTGTCAAGGGAGGCAGTACTCGCTCTGAGCCTCTCCATTTTTCCACAATGCAGTAATCACTAGGTTTTCCAAAAAGGACCTTTTTCTCTCCAAATGTTGTCTGATGTTCCTCAAGCAGTGCTTGAACCACTTCTGAGCAAGTTGTGCGCTTTGTCAGGCCACATACAATCTTCTCCTCCTGGCAAACCCAAACCACAATCTCTCTTTCATTTGAAGCCATGTCCTTGCTGTGAGATCTGGAAAACAAGAAGAGAACAAGTATAAATTACATATCAATGCCAGAGACAGTATGAATAATTACTATAATCCTGATATGACTAACACATTGAAAAACTTCTGTATTGTTGTACAAGACAATACACTTGCTTAAATTGCATGAAGAAATGTCTTTGGATTAAGTAACATCTTTAATTAACTAGTGCTTTAATATTATTACCAGTCCAGCTGAATGAGAATCTCACGCAAAATATCTTTTCTCAAATCTCGGTTTTGTATGCATAGTAAGAGTGCCTTAACAATCAGTGATAAAGTCTGGCAATCTGCATTACACTTTCAGACTGTCCTAGGACAGCATGGCTTTTGGATCTTCGTATTTGCTCTCATTACAAAGACTGCACAGACTGCACAGACTCTAAGCTCTTAGAAATGGCTTCTGAAGGGAAGAATGCACTCAACATAGATGGACTGAGGAAAGATGACTGAACACCACCAATGAATCTGACAATAGAATAAATCTATAGTTCTTCTGCATGCTTGCACTCACATAAGTATAAAAACAATGGTTTTCCTTTTTTTTTAAACACTCGTAAGTGTCAAGAAAGTTTTTGCTCTTCCTGAAGTACCAAATACCCTGAATTCCAGTGAGTGTGAGAGAATACCAGCTGCAAGAGAGTGCATACATGGGTATTCATTTTATCTTGTTATTTGAAATCATATAGAAATGCAAGAAAAGAATAAAGTTATTTTACTTAGTTGTTTATTTACCTGTTTATGAATTACAATGAATGTGCTGTTAACCTGGTACATCCTTATACACTGAGATACCTAACTCCAGGTGTCTGAGATCCCATTATGGCTCCAATAGCACCAGTACAACCACTAGTGCCTAGACAGCAATTCAGTTGGCCAAAGCTAGTAATTCTTCACTTTGCCCCCATCTGGTCCTGGACTGCTGTGGGCTTGTGTTGGCAGTGTTGCCTGGATATTCCTGTCCTCGAGACTCCCCTTGAATAGTTTTCTTCTTTCACAGACCTGAAGATTTGACCTCTTGCATAAAATGATAAAAGAGTAAATTCCCTGAGGAAAAATGTCTTTGGATTTTCTGGTATCTCTTGCAGTTGATTTGAATGAATGAGGTTTAACCTAGTCTGACAGAAAAAGCTTGAAAAGGAAAATAACTGTTCAGACCATATTTAAGGGTGCCATACAGCATTTGTTTCTATCTAGGACTACTTATTCACAGAACTTTTTTGGTCTTCTGAGTTGTAAGCATGGAGTTTTATTTGGCTTAATTATGGTTATACCCTATGATTAGTAAAGCAATCCAGCTTATTCTTTTTTCTTAATTATTACACAACATGACAGACACACTGCAATCCAATAAATTGAACTATGATTGACTCAGCTCTAGGTGCCACTCTGACCAGGAGGCAAAAATCCTTAAAAGAAAGGAAACTGCAAATGAATACTAATAAAACTGACAAGTGTAAGTTTATTAGCATTATTGCACAAGAGAGCTCTGTCCAACTACATTGCTTCAGGTCTTGGAACATTCTCTGTAAAATGTGTGTTTTGGTAGATGACTCTGAGTAATAGCATCATTTTTCCTCTCTAATAGCTCCCCCTCACAGGCCAGCATTTTACAGTAATTATTTTTTGAAACTAGAGCTCAAAAAGTTAATAATGTTTCCATAGACGACTACTCAAAATAAGAAGCACATATCACAGGCACAGAAAATAGCAAAGTGGCACAAAGAAAAAATAATATTCAAGTTTAAGCAGGGGGGAAGGAATGGACGATGATACTAGATTAAGTGGCATTACTGTGAATTATATCACATGCTAAAAATTCACTATCTGTAAGTCCTCTGAGATTTAAAATATGCAGGTTGCTATTTTTTTTTTCTGTTGACAGATTGGCAGTTAAGTGAAATTCAGGTAAATAGCCAGTTGCAACATAAGTCAGCTGTGACTAAAATAACTCAGTATTTGCTTTACACTACAGACATGAAAAGAAAAAAAAAACCAACAAATCATTTATTATGCATAAAATTATGCAAAATAAGTCATGAAAAATACAGTGTCTCAAACCATGTTCACTACTGATACCTAAATAATTGATTTACATATATAAGTGTATTACCAGTCATTGAATTTTAATTTATTAAAGTACTGAAAATAAAAAAAGAGGCATAAAAATATAAGAAATACCATACTGAGGACTCTGAGGCAGTAAACTCAGGCTGTATGTTTCTTGATTTATTTTGCAATCAAGAAATACATTTCAGGAAATGAATGTCATCTCTTCTAGCCTTCTTCTGAGTGTCTTATGCAATTTGTTTTCAAATCAAAACTATTCCTATTTATTGGTGTGTGTGGGGGGGGGGTTGTTTGTTTTTTCTTGTTTTTGTTTGATTGGCATACTTTCTCCTAGCCAATATTTTCAGTAGGTAAACCGATTATGTGAATTAAGCAGAAGCCTACTGTCTCTTCTCCTCCTGGCTCCTTTAAAGCTTTTTTATTAAGCCAGTTTCTCTCTGTGCTATTAGCAAATCTTCAGATAAACCTGCAGAGCACTAGACATCCCATCACCATTGTATTGATAAATACTTTTACTATAGTTTCTTATATGAAATTCCCACAGAGTTCAGCAGGAACTCTTAAGCAAACTTCTGATGGAAACACATTGCATATTGTAAAGCAATCTCTACAGGATCCCTGAAAACAATATAGATGTAAAAATAACACCTATAAATTACTGTTTTCAACCCTTTTCTAGCTGTTTATCGCCCCCTGTAATTTTGCAGTTATGATGCACCTGTCTGCCCAGACTTTACATTTAGCTTTTTTGGGGAAGGATTGCTCTTTACTTTGTCCATAGTATACAACTATTAGTAGCACAATTGGATAATGTATGCACATGCACAAAAAAATCAAGTAGCTTATACATGAAAATAAGTACTTACAAATACTTATGAGTACAATGTATGCACCCTACATCTTTTAATTATATTGTCACATTTTACAGTAAAGGAGAGAAGAAATTAAAAGAACTTCTGAACATCTCTGTAATTCTTCATCAAAGCAGCATGGTAAAGTACAAATTATTTCCCTGAAGTTTCTATGTGTTTGTCCCAATATGTACTATCTTAATTTTTATTCAGCCACTTCACTCAATTTCTGGTCTTTACTTCTATGCAAAAAGAATTATCCAGATGCTTATAATTTTACATTGCCATGGAATTCTAATATATTCTAAAATATCAAAAGTAGTTCTTTGTTCTCTTCCACTAAAAATGGTAAACTGGAACCTTACCATCTACCTTTTAAGTAAAATTTATTGTATAACCTTTTTTCATAGTTAATTCAGGTAGTTCCAAACAAAAATGAAGCATGATAGTATCAGTCACAGAATACCAATTACTAAAAACTTGCTTTCAGGATGCAAGAAGATTCCAGTATTAGGGAATCTTTTGTTAAACTGTGCATTCCTCAGAGAAAGTGAAGAGCAGATTCTGCATTTATGAAGTGGAATCCATCTTGAAGTTAAGATTTCAGTAGAAATTCACCATCAAATATTCCTCTTTGTGGAGAGAAGACCTCCAAGAAGAATCCTTACTGCCTAGTCCATCTTTGATCATTTGGAATAAACAAGAGGAAGTTTTCTCTCTTTCATTAACTATAAGAGACCTATGTGGCCGCCCTTCAATCAAGTAGCTCACTCTTAGGTAGTGAAAATCATGTGAGTTAATCCAATCAGATTCATTCAGGTGATATTAATCCAGATTCTGGTTTATCTGGGAAAAATGTAACAAGAATGGTTACAGCAGCAGTTGATTTAATACAACTAAATATGACTAAATATTATTATAAATATTATAACTAATATAACTAAATGGGAGACCTACACATCACAACTTCACAACTTAGTTTAGACCTTGCTTGTTCAATTTAACCAGTGATTTATAAGAAAATCTATTAATTCATTTCAATACTAAGAGATCTTGAATAAATTTTGGTCATTGACAGGAATTCCTTTCTTTTCTTCTTTTTGTTTTTTTCCTGAGATGCAATACTAAAAGTTACAATCTTCAGGAACAAGATCTGCTTTTAAAAGTAATTTAAACAGAAAGGCAACTTTCTCATATTACAGGTTGCTTGAATTTCATGTCCTGTAACTTTGTAAAGGACACAAAAGAACTAGCATTTTTAATAACCTAGCAGTTAATAGGAGTGTAACAGCCAAAGTGTTGTTTCAGTTTAAAAGTTTGGTGTTCCTGAAGACCACAATAACAATTTCTTCAAAACTAGCTAGGCAACTTATACTTTATCAAAAAATATGCTGCTGTAAACAGGCTTTGAAGTTTTCAGTTCTGGCTTGAATTCTGTTTCTTTGAATTGATCACTGAAATGTTCTACTTATATATCTAAGATTATAAAGTCATGATGATAACAACATGCAAGCCTATCTTTTTTTTTTTTTTACAAAGCCACTAATTACTTAGGAACAGATGGGAATTTAAACTTAATAATGGTCAAAAGTAGGTTTCCAATCTTTTTTTTTGCTTGCTTTGATTGCTGTTTTCATGCCTTCTGCTCCTTGTTTCTCTTCAGGATGACCCAAAACCCCATCCCAATCATGCTCTAGACCTCACACAGTCTTAATTACATCAGTACAAACTGATTGTTGTGTGTGTGTCAGGTATACAATTTGTTAATTTATTCTTCAGGCCTAAGGGAAGGTAATACATTCCAGCCATGTACAGACAAAACAAAAACATTTATTTATGTCTCACAAAGTCAAAATAAGATATCTTAAATGCTGGAAGGGGCACTTTTGATATTCACTGACTTTTAGGTATGTCTGGCTTAAAAATATACATATCAAACATAATTCTTTGCCTTCCTGCAATGATCTCCCTAAATATGTAATATATCAGTTTTACAAACAATCATGCCAATCAAATAAAGGGATCCTCCTACTTTTTAGAATTTCACCTTCACATGTACAAGATGCTTCTTCTTCTTAACTAATTTCTGCAAAGATTCTGTTGGAACTAGATCACTATCCTATTGCTAGCAACTTAATGCAGTGTTTCTGAAATGTAATGGACATTAAAAGAATATTTCGCCCTTGTTGAGAAAAAAAGCATAGATATAAACTTTGCCCCATTCATGCAATAAATCCTTTCTAGACTTCACCCCCCGAAAAAAATTAACTCCCTTTTTAATATTACCATATTTTTGACATACCCTCTGCGAAGATAAATCAAACTAATCAACTAAAGAATACTTAGAACAGGGATTCAAACCTGAGATTTGACCAAAAATTTTACTAGTTACCTCCTCCCAATCACTGAAATAATTTATATGGAATGAATGTCAGTTGGTCAAAAAAGATCACACACCAAGCAATACATTAACTTTTCCTTGCAAATACATAGAACATTCAATTATTTATAAATTTTACACCAAAGAACTCATGCTAGAAAGCCATTCATGTAAAATATCTTCATCAATTTTTCATTAATTTTTTGGGAAAATCGTGTTTTATTCTATGACAGCCTAAGCGCTCTCAATAGCCCATACAGTCTAATCTGCAGAAAATCAGATGACAGTTGTGTTTTATAATTGACAGACTGTTGTAGTGGGGTCCTCAGCTGACCAGAGAATGTAGGTATGAAGATATGCCTCTGTCCTGATCTCCCCAAAGTAAGATCAAAATACTTCTAAGTCTCTAAGCAAACCCCTACACTATGCCAAGATACCACCCAGAACAATTCACTTTTTTAATGGAAAAGACAAAAAGGGTCTAAGAGAGAATCTTGCTGCTGCCTACTGCATCCTTGCAGTGAAGTGCTTGCCAAGAGATTCAGGGTCTGCCATCTAGGTGCTTTCCTAGAGTCCTCGTTTTCATGCAATTTCTGAAAACCTTGTTATCTCAGTGCCAAGATTATTAATCTCTGTTATCTCTTAGAGCTGAGCTATAACTATCATAAAGATAAGACTGACTATCGATCAAAAATGTGATGGTTTTTAATTATATTTACTTCCTGGAAAAAATAAGAAGCCAATATTATAGGGATACCTACTTGACACAAATGGCCTACATTTGCAGCATAGGGCACAGGCTACATGTAATTTGAGAGCTTCTAATACCAGTGACTCTTACATGTCAGGATATATAAGGGCAAATATCAGCCAAAGAATCACAGAGTATCTCAAACTGAAAGGGACTCATAGGGATCATCGACTCCAATACCCTGCTCTTCACAGAACTATCTAAGATTAAACCATATAACTAAGAGCATCATCCAGTAACTTCTTGAGCTCTGACAGGGCTTGGTGCCATGACCAAATCTTTGGAGAGACTCTTTTCACACTCAACCCCACCCTCAGTGAAGAACCTTTTCCTAATATCCTATGACTTGTGGAAATGGTGTGGGAATGCTGTTTCTAACAGACCTCTGACCTAACATGAAGTTAATAATCAGATATGAAGTCAAAGCATAGAAAATACGCCCATCATCACATATCATTTAGATAACACTGCTTTTATTGTTTTTATTGTATTATTGCTTTTATTGTATTTATTTCATTTATTGTATTGCTTTTATTATTTCTTTTTCAAAATCTCAGCATGTTACTATATATATATGTACATATATATGCATATATATATATGCATATATGAGACAATAGATGATCATTATGAAAGCAAAGATTAAAACATATTTTGGCTTTTTGTGATTTTTATCTGTGAAATTTGCAAAAGGGTAAAGCTATTAGGGCTATGTGTTGCAGCTCTTGTGTGGAAGAAGCTAACTTAATTTGATCCAAAGAGATTTTTGAAAGTGAGTTTAAATGTTAAAATATAGAAAGCTAGGGTCAGAAGTATTTCAACCTTTCCAGAATAAATGGCTCATGTTGAAAGTCCATACTAAGTTTATTTAGATTATCCACATTTAAACCACCTTTTCTCTTAACTTTCTGTAAAGTTATTCAAAAAGCAATAAAGGCCAAATCTTATACTCGGAATGCCTCGTGCCTAAGTACATTACACGCTTCTGAGTTTCCTAAGGGCAGCAATGAGGAAGTAGCTACTCTCTCACTACCCCATGAAGCTGGAATCACTCCAAAGCCTTAGGGATTCAAGTGAGCCTATTAACTAACTGCGTTCCCATTCCCCTTCACAAGTCCCTAAAAACAATATTAATGGAGGCACAGTTAATATCCATGTCATGTAAGACACAGAAATTCCATACGTGACATGTCAGAAACTTGGTTCGTCTTCCCTTTTGCATCATATGAAAGTCAGGGAAAAGGTCACTTGAAAGGTATCATGGCAAGGCAGGACTAGTACTTTAACTGTGAGAGTAAAGCTCTCGATACAGATAATCAGTGTAGTCTCAATACTGCAGGAAGACTTGGAAAGAACACCACAGAACTTCTGTAAACAAAATAATTATTATTTGTAGAGAGAAATAAATTTCTCTCTACCATCTGTTTCTCTATCCATTTAATCTGGCTCTATGATAAACCTTCCTTCTTTACATAGGCATTTATTAAAAATGAAAGGAAATTAGGCATCTTGTGAACCATGTGATATTTTTCAAACATACATATTTACACAACAGTTTGGATGCTCTAATTGAAATATTTCAGGTATTTGAAGAAAGAAAAAAAATAAAGAAAGTCTCTTTTTATAACTAGCTAGTTAAAACACTTTTTTTCCTGATATACATTTAATGTTCATTTTTCTGTTCTTTTTTAAAGGCATAAATTTTTAATGCAACAAGATACCCATACTGTCAGGAAGGCTCTATGAAGCATTTTAATTGGCAACAGCTGTTTCAAATTATGTCTGTATTAATTAAAATTTATGTACTTAAAACTATAAGTAAGTCCTTCATTACTTCTGCAGAGAAATGCCTTCACCTTAGCTACTGTACAAAATTGCATACATTATAATTCAACAATGATCTGTGGTTGAAATTTCTGTTCACCTGAACACTTTATACTATCTTGGTGCTCCATGACAAATTTCAGTGGAATAACTTTGAATTGCAATGGGATAGTATCATTTTTAATAGATAAAAACATAAAAAGTATGACAGTTTATAGAAAATAATTCTGATAATTATTTTACTGCAAATAACTTATTCACATCAGACTGCTGCTAACTTGAAATGTCAGACTTTGGTAAAAATCTCATTGGAAATCATGTGCTTAATTCTAATAACTGTACTGTTTAGAAACAGGTGTCTGAACAGCTACAATTGTTAAGAAAAACAAAATGGAAAAAAGCCCTGACAGTACTTAAAACAGATAAAAAGGAAACTAAAGCAGCCAACAAGGCTAACAATAATAATTCTATCATCTGTTAAGTGGATGGATAGCAGAGTTTGTACTACATAGAAAATAAGCCAAGAACTAACTCAAGATATGTCACTAACAGTAAGACAGAAGTAAGAGATACTGTAAGATGAATTATACACCTTGTTCACTAGATAAGAGCTATAGCTGTGAAGGATTAACCTGAACACTCCCCTGCTACTCTATTTAATAATGACAGGACTCTATGTCTTTGCTACAGTGGCCAATATCATTTTGCAAAACCTCATTTGCAAGGGCTGAGTGAAGATGTTCAACAAAGCTGACCAGAAGTTTACTAGGCCCTCCCTTTCACTTATTGTGTCTGTCCTATACCGTGTTTACACTCCCCATCAACCTACAGGCAAGTGCAAATGCTGCAGTGGAGACTGCATTTGCCCCTTCCCTTTCCTCCTGTCTTACCTCTGAAATTTTCCTCTGCCCCTAAGGTGCACATTCCCTATAAATTACATCTGCTTTAAATCTGCCTTCCTGTCAGACTAATCATCATTTCTCCATTGTATAGTCAAAATTGTAAGGTTGGTAAGTGGATATTAGTCAAAAAAATGTTTGGAATTCCAGCAAGTGTGGCGTGTACACAAAATGACAGGTAACACGTTTATCATACCAGGCCTGTATTTGCAGTAGCCCGACACAGTGGAGTTTTGAGAACAGAAGAGAAGAACTAGCTGTCCACCAAAATATTTTCCAAGATGAGTAGCAGTAACATCAACAATTTACTTTACTGGGAAAACATGCTTTGATGTGTATATTGCAACTGCTACTGAGGAAGCAGCTGTTATACAGGAATGGAAGATCCAGGGAGAACTCCAGAGCCAAAACAAACACTGACATATTCAGGGACAGTAATTATTTAGATCATGCTGGGGGGATGGGATGATGGGCATTTTCAAATTCCTCAGCATTAATAAGCAACATGAGAAGCTTAGAAATATCAATACAGTAAATACTACATCTTGATTTTGAGCAGTGAGTAATTCTCACTAGTGAACAAATGAAAATGCCACTGATACTTTTCATCTACCACAAGAATTTTGCTACTTTGCAAAAATACAAATTTTTAAATTGCTCCTGTGTCTAATTTAAGTGCCTATCCATATTTAAGCACTGGTTACACTGTACAAGCTTTATGGAGCTCCTATTAATAATGTACAGAATTAGTTTAAAACTCCATGACTTTCAGTAGTATAGAGGAGGCAAAACAATTTATAGCTCATTTGGAACAGCTTCTAAATGATAGACTTGCTGTTACAGTTAATAGAAATTTGTGTTATCTAACTTCTCCCATTAGAATTTTATAACTGCTTTTTAGAAGCACCCTGGTTGTTTATGAGCTTTTGAGATCAAAGAAGTGAGGGGAATTCCAAGCATTGAGAGTATGAGGGGTTTTTTTGTTTGGTTTGCTTTTTGGTTTGTTTGGGCTTTTTTCCCTCTTTTTTTGTGGTTCCATGAAATTCAGTTCGGCTTTTGTTGAAAGGCAAAAGCGTACTGCTTCCCTCCTCTGCCTTTGTTGACATTTTTCCCAGTGAAGAAACAAACACAAAGTATTCTGAGGTTGGGTCTGAACTGCCAAAACATGAACAAAGCGCACTGTATGTAGACAGACGATAATAAGGCAAGTGAAATAATGGAATGAGATACCAACAAGGAAATAATAAGGCTTCATGCTACTTTTCCAATACTCCCTGATCTGAAGGAGGCTGGGATGGTTACCTTCTTATGAACCTTTATATGCTGTGCATGTTTTGCACCTCTTCTCTGCTCCTGGTGGCACCATGTGAGACAGGTGCTCTTCTCATTTATAATGAATGGAATGCCCAGACTGGGTTTCTTTTTGCCAATCCTAAGGTTAAACTCAGGCTCAGGAAACAAATAAAACAAAATACTCATTTGGGTTCCATGGTATCAGGCAAGAGTACCAGCAATGCAAAGGGAATGGTAGAGAATGGCCAGGAGACTGGAAAGGGGGCTTAGGACTGCTCTTTGTGCAACAGCAAGCCTTTAGAGGTGTTCAACAACTTCAGCAATCATTACCCTTTCCTAACTTCTTAAAATCCAGTGATTTGTCCACACAACTTTTTTTGTATAGCATAAAATCCAGTTTGAGTATCTCTCTACAGTTTGCTAGGAGTGAGAAAGACAGGACAAGCTTTAATATTCTCCTGTATGTATTGTAATAAATTTCACAGAGTGAACCACCCCCCTCTGAAACTATATTTCCCATTAAATTTGCTTTCATTAAATCATTTTGAAAAAATATCACCTCCAAGGATGTTCTATCAAGACTTAATTTACAATCAATTCTTTCTTTTCTTTTTTTTTTTCTTTTAAATTTCTCCCTCAAACTTTCTGAAAGACAATTCAGTGACAAATGTGTTCCATTACTTGCAATATTTGAAGAGCTGAAAGGAAAAAAAGATGAGATAATGAAGTGGACTCTTATATAAATGTTCATCCTAAAGAGCTAAATTGAGTACAAGATACATAATTATGCTAACGAGAAGAGTGGATATAATTGTTTTTAAAAGAAACCTGAAGCATTTTTACTGTCCATTGTCAGACTGAGAGATTTGTGCAGCTTATGCTTTGAAGTAATTTTCTAAAATTGCCTATCAATGAATGCTTCAATATGCAGTTAGTCAGCCACAGGCTGATAGGGTCTCTGAAATATAACCACATCTTCTCTGAAGAAGCTACTGAACAAATGAAATAAATTGTTAACCTACCAACTGTGCTCTTCCCAAGCAATGGATATGCCTAAAGAGGGCATAGGAGATTGCAAAACTAGCTCAAGCCAGCTGATGGAAAAGGCAAAAAGGGATAAATTGCTGTCTGGAAGCAAGTTTAAAGCTGGATCGTAAATATTACCAAGAGTAATGGGAAATTTATGAGATTAATGCAAAGAAGAAAGGTGTAGACAAGAGAGAGAGATAGAGTATGGTGTCCAGTAGCCCCCACCCCAATTTTTTAGCTGTAAGGGGATGGAGGAATCTGACTGCAGAGGAAAGACATTCCATGTGATTCACATAAAAAGCTATGTGAATCCTAAAATATGTGAACAACAGTGACTTAAGCCCAAAACCTCTTCTACGACAGACATAATGGGTTCAGATAATGTGTTTCCAGCTGGCTCCATATGAAGAGGCTCAAAACCATGTCAGTTGTCCACCACAACCCTCCCACTAGAGCTGAGCTTCTTGTCTGACCTCCAATGAGTATGATTCAAGCCATATGATTAAATCCAATGAGGATGAATCAAGCCATAAAGATTAAAGCCTTGTAAAACCATCTAAGATGGCCACCCAAATGTGACCAAACAGTTTAGGAAGAAACTTCAAAAATTTAATGCAGCTGAAAAGGTGGTAACTCCTGGCAAAAGAATTGTGATGAACAAGGAGAGCAGGTATAGGCCAAAAATCTGCACAGCTGAAGCTAAGCATGGCTACACAACTGTGACCAAAGACCAAGGCAGGCCCAAGAAATAATGGTGCTAGTTTTGTGAAACATACCTATGGCAGGATAGTTATTATACCAAGCAGGCTGTGACACCAGAAAGACACTGCAAACTACTTGTTGTCAGTTCACAAAAAGTCAGACTGAGTCAACATTCAAATTAATCCTGTGTTTCTTTATTTCACATACCCAAATGTCTTTGTAGGTGGGGATGCTTTCAACATATGAGCAATTCAGATGGCTTCATAGCTCAGGGAGGATAAAAAGGCATTTTAACAAGGTACTTCATAAGCTGAGTGGTTACCACAGTGACAGCTGGGTGAAGGCATGCTTCCCTCTGCCATGTGAACAGCTCTGTCATGTTGGGAGAAATACACATATTTAGCTTTCTTCCGGGACATGTGCACATTCTGTTTGTCGCATCTGACTGCCTGGTGTGTACTCAGGTTTGTAATATGTAGATGCATAAATATGCAATCTATAGAAGTGGCTATTTCTGCATGCATTGTTTATATATACAACGATTTGGGGACTGTAATATATTTTATTGTACATATGTGACAGTATATCTTATGAGCTATACATATGCATTCTGTGATCACATCCAACAAAAGCTGCCATAAATGCATTTTATACTGAATATATGCCTACCAGGCACAAATGCTTTAGCACAAAGAAATATATTTAACATGCAGCTCAGTACTGAGAAATTTCAGACATTGTTGTTAAAGATTTCCATGCTACTAAGTTCAACAAAAATTAATTTGATTCAGTGTACCCATAGAAAAATTCATTCTTTGCTGGTCATCTGCCTCACTTAAATGCGTGTAAGAGATGGTACTCAGTTTTGCCAGAGATACAGAAGGTACTGAAGCATTGCAGACACTGAATTTTATAACTTTCAAGTATCTTCCTTGCTGCTGAAATTCATAATGCTCACTTGGACACCTCAACTTCCACAGAAAGTACTACAGAAGGGCTGAACTCCTAAAAAGGGGGTTTGCTGACACCAGCAAATTCAGGAGGAACTGACCTAAAGCAGTCAGAAACATGAACAAAAGGGCAGGACTTAGATTCTGTTAGATCATGTAGAAATGTTCATTGCATTAAAAAAAGGAGAAATATTAATTAGAACAGCAATCCAAACCCTGATTCCTTTCTCTCTGAAGCTGAAGCTTTCAACACTGATCCTTGCCCTTGTCTGCCTTACTGTAACTTAAGCCAGCACAAAAGGAAGCAGCTTTCACATGAGCTACTGAGAGAATTTCAGTTTAGAATAACTTCACAAGACTTTTCTGAAAAATGCATAATGAGGGGAGAACAAATTGCACAGTGTTCAGGACCAGTGTAAGACATGACAGGAGTACAGGTGGCTGGGGAATGCTACCAGTCAGAATTTAAACATCCCAAGTTCGTAAAAGTTGTCTTAGCTGACTAGAATTATATTTAGGCACCTTCACAAAACCAGCCCTTATGACTTACATTTTTTCAAAATATATGCATTTTTATTTGTATTTTTACTCCTAGGTATGGTACAACCCCTTTAGAGGACACTTTTCAAAATCTACACTTTTGATACATGTCCTTTACCATCAGAATATTACATTGCTTTTCAGGGTGACATTACTGAATTTTTCTCCGCATACTCTTGTAGGGAAAGAGCTCCCTTTTACCAACCAAATCTATCCACTCATTTAAATTCCCACTCTGTCTAACTGAATTGAAATCCATACACATATGCAAAGTAAGACACTCATAAACTTCCTTTGCTCAGCCCTTATGTAAAAGAGTTTACAGGACACCGAATTAGCAAATGAGGAACACACAATGAATAACCAGTTCTGTAAACTGTGGTTTGTGTGTCTTGCCCAAAACTAGGTAGGAATTTTGTGGCAGGGTCAGGGAAGACATCCATGCTATTAGGATGGCTCTCCCTTAATCATACACTATCTACCTGTAATTCACCTCTCCGTTCATGTTTCCCCTTTTAATTTCTAAAATGAGTGGTGAAAAAGATACTTAACAATCTGCTCTATCTGAGCATGCTCCATGAAAAGTGATTGGGTGGAGCTCATATCAGCTACCTTAAGCTATTTAAAAATGTAGATGTGCAGTCAAAGATAATTTTCTGACCTTCCTCTGTAATCAGTGGCATAAAATAGGCACCTCCAAAAGGGTGACTAATCCCATACTGACAGCCTGTCTAAGATTGAATGAATTGCCCTCCAGAAGTGTTTAGATGTATCCATTAACTACAAAGGGTACCTAGATGACTAGATACCTATATTTTCAGTGGCTCAAGTAGAGTAAGATGGAGCTTGACATTTGTGTTTTACTGTGTACTTGAATCTCAGGAGCAATATGAGTGTCAGCAAAAGTACTATGATCATCCACAACTGCAGTTCCAAAAATAACTTAGATCTTTGTCTGAGACCTGTAGGGACTTCCATGGGTAAACAAACATTATTAGTTATCTACCTAATCTTTAAAGTACTGGGAGTCTGGGAAAGTGGAGTAAAGTCAAAACCAACCCTAATTGTTGTTAGAAAACTGAATTTGTGCAGCAGGGCTTTTCAGTAAAGCAGGATATTAGCAGCAAAGAGGCCCTGAGAGATATAGGCAATAATCAAGTTTTAAAAAGTATACCCAGTGCCTTTGCAATCAGTCCAGAGGAAGTCTGTCAACAGCTAATATCCAAAGGAAACAGCAGTTCAGAACATCAGTTTACCAACCAAAGCACCAGCAGCTGAACAAGATCAGCACAAGATCCCACATTTATAAATATCACTAAACCACTCTTTGATCAGTGAGCAAAATCTGATAACTTCCTATGGCAAATGAGGTATACTTTAGGTCACCAAAACAGCGTCCCAACTGTTGCTCTGAAAAATGTTGCATCTTAAAAATTCTTTCACAGTGGAAAATACTCTCTGTAGAAATAACTCCTTTGAATTGAAGGAGGCTGGGGAAAGAAAAGTAAGATGTTCTACATGGATGATGGAATCTATTAACACAATGCAAATTGCATGTTCAAGACCCAGGGGCAGACTCTTAAAAATTAGTAGTCTTCACTCAGCTGCATTATTCCAGTGAGGTCATACACCCTTACAAGCTAAACTAAGGTAAACATATTTATACCCGACCAAAACAAAGGTCTGATAGATTATTAAATTTTCATAAACCTGATTTTGTCCTTGAACATGAGAATATTATGCTTTTGCATATTTATTTTGAGCTTCAATATTTTTGTGTTATTAAAAAGAGGAAAAAAATAAAACCTTCTTCCTTCCAATAGAGATGATTATATTTACCCTTATGATGGGAAATTCGTAACTCAGAACTCTTTACATCAATGAAAGAGAGCAAATAGGGTTGGAGAATAAAGAAAGCAACTTAATCAGATTCATGATTTTGACCCTCGATATAAACAAATCCTATATTATATTTACAAAAAACACATCCCATCTCTATAAACATGCTTTTATCCTATGATTATTCTGCAACTTACTAATTAATGTGGGAAAAAAAGGTCACAAAAAAACCAACCACAACCCAGAAAAACAGAGGTTTAGATCACCTCCAAGACTAAACATAGCCTGGCTTTTTCTAATGCTGATGCTCAAAAATACATGTCTAGAAAACATCTAAACTACAATTTAAATGTCTCAAACTGACAGAGGCAGAAATGCATTCAAGCAGACAGGAGTGATAATGTGACAAGAAAGTTGTGAAAGAGAAATATCTTCAAATAAAGGGTATAAATAAATTTCTGAGAAATGTGCCAAATATACACTAGATTTTTTTTCTTTCAATTTTGATGTCTTTTGTTCATTTCCACATGGCATCAGGACTTGGGTTTCATAGCATTATAAATACATTACATGATAACTTTATTATCATTACCATCGAGAAGCTTCCTTTCTGATTTTTTTTTAGTTTCTGCAGGTAATTTTCTTTTCTTTTGTTCACTTCACAAAACCACCTCAAAGTATATTAAGATGCTCATGAAATTTCTTTATTTATTTCTCTTTCTGGGACACTAAACCCTCCTTACAAGACATTTTTAACATTATGAAAGATTTTAGGCGATTGAAAAATTCCTCAGAAAAATCACATAAAATCAAACCCAAACAATCCACAGTGTATTCTCACTTTCCTGCATGGCATCTAGGTTTAGTGGTCTTATAAGGGCTAGAAAAAAAAAAAAACTTACAGATTTAATTCATACCTCTCCCCCTAACTGGCTTTCACACTCTACACTTCTTCACATTTTACACTGTCTGGTCATGTCCTACTTATTTTCCTGAGGCATGTAAATATTAACACCCAAATTACTGCTAAGGAAAACTAAGTAAGCTTATCGGTTGTTTGAGGTCACAAACAAGTTGGTATCGTTATCATTGTTGCAACACCTGCACCCTAAGTGTATTTCTGGCTAGGTCAAACCAGGAAAAGGCAATGTGGTTAATCCTGGAGCCTATTTGTGTCAAGTTCCAGAAACGTGCTCAAAAAACTTTTGGACAAGGCTTCCTGAAACTCTCTTATCTGTTGTGCCCTGTGTGATACCTGAGGAACTGCTAGCATGGAAACACTTTGCAGAAGACAGAAAATCATCATCTCAAGCTCATCATACCATGTAAGAGAAACAATAGAAGTGAGAATAATAGCCCAGTTATGCACACAACCGGGTACCAGCATGTCCAACATTCAGTTCTAGGCTTCACTTAATGCGTGGTCTTAACATTTTTATATTGCATCATCCTTTCTGTCACTATTAATAAGGATTTACCAACATACTAAATATAGAAGCTGGATGAACTAATTAAGGCTTGTACAGCATATGAGATGTTAATGTTTTCAAATAATAGTGTTTCATACAGGAGTTTTAAATGATTATTAATCATATAAAACAAACAAGAACCTTTTTTTTTCTGAGCATAGGTAAATCAAGCCATACTACTCTGTGATTATCACTTCTATTAAAGTTCATAGAATTTTTAAAAATGTCCAACTCTGAAAACTTACTTCTGTCTACTGAATTAATTACATATTTAACAATGTGCCTTTCTTCATGCACAATACCACTTTTTCAACAGTAAGATAGGATATGACCATTGACCAGCAAGGTTTCTCCTCTTTTAATTTTTCACTAAAAAAATGGGAGTTTTGTGTGAAATGTAACTCTCCGTCTGACTCTGCACTGTATTAGTGTTTCAGATTAGCTTCAACTTAACCTAAGTCATGCTCCTTAGATGGTGTAGTATTACACTTCTACTACTCATTTTATTTACTCCTTCAGGATGAAATTGCTGCCTGCCCTCCTGGAATAGTAGATAATTAACTCTTTAGAAATAAGGTTAGTGTTTTGTTAGACGAAAAGCTTTTCCTGAAAGTGAAGTGAACAAATATGTACAAAGATTATTAGAAAATGTATGCAACCATTTTGACCCCTGAGACAAAGCTTCCAAGGCAGACCAGAAAATAAATTACAGTGTATGAAGTCTGGCTCAAAAAGGAACAAGTTCTTTCATAGTTCACTAATACATCTCACACTCAGGGAAAAGTTTAAAAATATGTAAAAAAGAATGCATCCTACCATTACCAAACAAGCACCATCTTTTCAATTTAAATATTTAGCATAGGTAGCACCACTGATTCTAAAGCTTTTATCGGCCCCCCTCCAACATACATACCAAATATTTCGTAGTCTTGTATCAAAAAAGCACCTTTATAGCTTCATATACACTTTTATCCGGGTGTGCTCATCCAAGAGAAGTTTAGACATCTCACATGGTCCCATGAGACTTACAGTGTGGGTCACACACAGTTCATTCAGACAAGCAGCTGATCTCCAAGAGCTTTACCAGTTCAAACCTCAATGCTGAGCATTTTCAGCTTTACTTCATCAAGGTTTAAAATGTACTGTGGTGTACTCAACCGTAGGTAGAGCAGAAGAGATGTTCAGAGTAATACACAAATTACTGTACTAACTAGATGCAATGAGAAACTACTGGAGGGAGGGAGAAAGGGAGGGATCATGGAAATGCTAGGGCAGTATCAGATAGATGAAGTCTCTAATCTAATTCACTACCCCGCACTGTAATATATAAACTGAGAGAATAATTGAATGTCTCTCACTAGGGAGGGGCCTCTGACTGTCAGGACAGGAAGAACTCCCTTTTATATCCGTAACACTGAATGGAGATACATGGTCTTTCTTTCTTTTACCTCTGAACCAGAGATAAGCTGATTAAAGAAAGGCAGAATTAAAGAGTAGGCAAAGTAAGTCTTTCCCTCCTACAGAGAAACACTAACTCATGTGGCAGTGAGTAAAAGTGAAAACAGTGGAAAAGAGTAAACAGTAAAAAGTAGAAAAAAATACAGGAAGGAAAAGCAAAACCAGTAAACACATTTAAATATTACCAGATTTGTGACACAGTTGTTTAATCATGAAACACTACTCCGGGTTCAGAATTGTTGCATGCCAACAGAGCATACAAACATTTGTAGTAAACATAGGACCAGCATGAAGTACACTGGCAAAATTTATTTCTCAAGGTGTGCTGAGCATAAAGGACAGTCCTACAGCATTATACAGGATTATCTGTACCTGCTTCCTTTCAGTATCCCAGCTACAACACAAATGAAACAGTAGAGATTCAACAATTTTGTCTAAGGCTTATGTGCAAAACCCATGGAAGTGGTCTCGATGAAAGAAATAGCAACGAGGTCCATTTTCTCTCTATGACATAGATCCGGATATCCTTGAAGTATTTAAATAAATGTAAACCCATTTTCAAAAATGATCAAATCTAGCACCCAAGAGCAGAGAAGTCTTAATCCTACCCAAAATCAGTGCAGTATAAATTCCTGTTCTGCTTAGCAACCAGGAAATTAAATACAAGGTGAAACCCTGGTACCTAAACACTGCAAGTATGTATGTTCTGTATTTCTCATATTTGGATGGGGAGCTGTTTTGTCTCTCTGCAGAGCAATGTGTTAGATCAATGCTAGACTTTATGAGCAAAGAACTCGGCAGCTTTTCTCTTCCTCCACCTTCAGCTAAGCATTTCCTGCCCTCACTACACTTTTGAAGTGTGATGTGAGCTGAGCATTCCTCTCACTCTCAAAGTAAGCATCTTTAAGAGATTTGCATAAAAATAAATCCCCTTGAGTTTATTTATGTTGCAGAGCCTTAGTCCTGCAGGAAACTTTCATTTTTCCTTTGTTGCCTTGGAGGGTACAACCTGTCCCTGCTGCGCACATTTGGGTTTGTAAGTGGGTGGGGCATCTCGGAAGCATTGTTCTCCTGGGGACATAGTGGCAAGCACATACACATTCTGGAGACTGTGATTACTTCTGGTTGTCACAGAAGGACAAAGAATAGTGTAAAAACTACTTCTAGCTCTTGAAAAAAGATATCAACTTTTGTCTTTCTTGCCAAGAAACATATGTTGGAGTCATAATCCTGGAGGCCACTCCCCTGAAATCAAACCAGGGCTTAAATGATCTATGGGCATGATGGGCTTTGCACTGCCTCTGTGTGAGTGACATTTCAGCAGCCCAAGAGAGTAATACTGACTGAAGATTATTCAAATACTAACAGTAGTTCAGCACAGGTTTTGTCTTCCTGAGGTTTAATCTCAGTTTCTTTCTCTAAAGACTTGCGACATAATGGTCAACATCCCTCTCCTCTTGCTCAGATACAGAGTCAGAGTAACCTCTTTGTTTAAACTCTGAGGTCTTAGGGGCAGAGACTGACAATTTCCAATCTGGATGTGAAGAGCCTACTATTAAACAGGGCCCTGATCTGGAACCTCCAGGCAACGCTGCAAGACAAGCACTAATTACAGTGGTGTCATCTTGTTATCTGAGCAAATGACTGTAACGCCTTCATTTTCCTTCTGGCTCTTCTTCCACCTACCTTTGTTGCCTCAACTTAGCTTTATGTCCCCATGTAAACATAGATTTTATTCCTCATTTGCTTATCTTATTACTTTCAGGAGTTGTGTTTGCATGAAACAAATGGTCATTAAGAACTTCCAGAGAAAAAGGAAAAAGCTGAGTTTCCCAGAAATGTGAAGGAGCGCTAGACTTATTTCAAAAAGCAGCAGGTTAAAGACATACATTTGTGTATGTCCCTGTTTAGTCCACCTTTACAGGTAGTTAGACAAAGTAGTAAGCCACAAGTTCTGACTCTACAGCTACTGGCCTAAACCCAGTGAAGGATTTCAAGCTCACTTCTCAAGGTTTCAAACGAGTTCACCAAGATACAATTAAAATGAGAAATAATTTTTATGTAGCTCTGCAATCATACTGCAAAACCATTTTACTAACTGCATAAGCAAAGTTTAATTCTCAAAATTCAGTATCAAAGCTAACATTGAAATATGCAGAAATCTAAATATCTGAATAGATAATAACACACCTTAAGAAGTATGTAACTTGCTTTGTTCTTGACACTCTCCCCCTACGTTTCTGTGGTCACACAGCCCCTTCTTATTGCCACAAAGCCTCTCAGCCATAAGAGGCATTAATTTATTTTTGGGGATGTGAGCATAAAATGAATAGAAAGTCCTAGATGTTCACAGTAATGGTACCTTTGGTATTTTAATTTTTATTGCCTATTTAAAGCTTTGAATTATGACTTTATTTTCCTTAGGAATACAATGTCACATCAGCAAACATAGTGAGATTGATGCACTTAGTGTGAAGATATTGTAAATATCCAAAAGAGAAACAGTTTCACTATTGAACACAGTGGAACCGTGCTTTGTGATTTAATCCTTATTTAGGTAAGTGATAGCAGGAACAAAACTTCTACTTTAAGAGTAATAAATTTCCATGTCTATGTGAAAGCAGTTTCCTAGAAAAGTTCGTGTCCACCTTTCTAGATCTTCTAAACAAAAAATGGCCACATGAGAATTATATCAAAGTTTTACTGTTTTCAGATACATTAGCAAGATACGCTGTTTAATCAGTAAACTAAAATATTAATAATTCTAAAATAGTATCCTATTTTTTAACATTGACTGTTACAATATTTCTAATTTATATTTGATATAATATGCTAACTTTATATTTTTACACAATCCCAACAAGTACAAGCGCCTCCAAATCATTCTCAGTATATCGACGGTGAAAACCAAAAGCCAAACATTGAAAAGAAATGGGATATTTTTACAAGACTACTTAGAGTTCAATTATATTTCCTATAGAAAAGATCATCCTTTTCATTCTTTTAATACAAACTAAATTTCAGTGAAGAGCACTAGGCGAAAGGGGGATGAGATTACAAATGATTTTAGAGTTTCTCACTGAGGCAAAACTTCTGTTTGACCTGTTTCTGCTTTAGCTAGATGGGCTCAGCCACTATACATTGCATAGAGTCCCAACAAATTTACTCCTAAAAAACCTAGTACCACCCTAGCACCCAACATGATTACATAACCCTCCTTCTCCTTTTTGCAGCCCGTGCGTGGGGCGTGTGGAAGCATGTACCGCGTAAGGGGCAAAGTCCCCATAAAGAAACTTTGCAGTAGCACACCCAAGGACCACTGCAGTCCCTCTGAAGAATTTTCTAAAGAAAAAGTACAGTACAAGTCCATCCCGGACTAAAGGCTAAACAGAAAAAAGCGTGCCCCCACCCCCGCCTCCCCTCGCTGAGAGCCCGATGCTCTCCTACCTCCCAGGCTGGCAGGCAGCGGGCAAGATACGGGACGGGTTCGATCCGAGGGATCGCCGGCTGCGGTCACCTCCCCGGGCAGCGGGGCTAAGGCGCGGGGCCCGGAGCCGGCCTGCCGTGAGAAACGCGGGGCGTTTGTCCCGGGGCGGGGGCAGAGCTCGGCTGCCCCCGGCCGTCGGGGCCGCAGCCGGTTCTCCCGGCCGAGCCGAGCCCAGCGCGGGGCACTGCCGGGGAAAGCTCCAGATCCGGAAGAGCTGCCTCCCGCTCACGGAAAATACTGCCCAGAGTCGAAAGAGCCTGAGCAAAGAGGGGCACGGCAGGTCCGGGGGAAGGGGCGAGGGAAAAGCCCCTTCCCTTGGCACTCTTCCCGCTCCCCTCCGCTGCCCCGGCCCGGCTCCCGCTCGCAGGTGAGCCCCGCAGTGCAGCTGCGGGGAACGGCACGGTCCTGATAGCACATCCTGCCCCCAGAACCGAACAAAAAGTATAAAAAGTCATTCACCCCCTAGCGCCCTACCTTTTCCTCCACATTCCCACGCACTTTACCTGTTTTTATGCCGAGTTTTTAATAAATTCCTTCCAAAAGGAGCCATGATCCCAGCGGCATAACATCAGCGATCCCCAAACAATTCGAGGGTGTTCCCTTCTCCCCTATTTTTTTTTTTTTTTTGCCTGAGCGCCTTCCAGCTTGTTAATAGTCACCGAGCGTAGCGATGAGCTGGAAGTTGTGCAATTTACTGCTAACTTTGAACTCCAGTTTGTTGCTGCTGCTGCACCTTTGGAGTCCTGCCCAGCTGCGAACTTGAAGGAGGTGTTTCGAAGCAGGAAAAAGAAAGGGGAGGGGGGGAATACGCACTTGCTCCTGTGATGCGAAGTTATGCACAGAACTTGCTAAACTCAGCCTTGTCACCCTCAGGGCAGCAGGCAGCGAATGGGAAAGAGGGGGTTTTGCTCCCAAGTGGAACTCTGTAAAGGCACACACACGCACAAAAGCTCTGAAAACTTTCCCCGGGAGGCTCCAGCCACTTCAGGTCAAGTCGCTCAGTTTAAGCGCACGTTAATGAAGGGCAAGCTACAGTTGCCACACCAGTTCTCAATGCATAATAACCTGCCTTCTCCGTAGCTCAGTACTCCTTTGCAAGGTGTTGAAGGAGGGAGGGAAAGATGAAGGGAAAGAGAGCGCTGTGGCCCCTCTGCTCTCCCTGGACTTTTAAGTAAACGAGCTATTTGCATGGGAGCCTTTACAGACTAAAGGCACCTTCGAAAGTGTGGCCTAGCAGAGAACGAGTGAGGCAGCAACACGAAAGACTGGATTCGTACTAAGCTGTTCCACGACCTTTTTTGTTATTATTTTAAACTGGCTTTGCCAGACGGGAAGTGAACACACACCATGGTTCCTGTTCACTGCAACCCTCTGGGAATGAGAGATTTGGAGCAGAGCTTCAGAAGGAAAAGTTTTTTTCCCCCTCCTCCAGTTTGGAGCCGAGCAAGGGAAAGAGGACTCATTGTGCCCAAGAGGCTGATGCCAGCAGGTGAAGGTCCCAGGGCAGGTGGGAAGTCCTGTGCACAGCCCTAGCACACCGCAGACCTCTCCTTTCTGCAGTCATTTAACAGATACATATTAGATGTAAGTAAGGCCTAGTAATGCCTTCTTTTTTTACCTTTTTTTTTAATCTTTTTTTTTTTTGTCCCTCACAGGTTAGATTCTTTATGTGGCTGCCCAAAGGTACAGAACAATAGGGAATTGTTTTATCAACCGGGGGCAATGATTAAATAGGAGCCTACCAGAGTAAGAGCTTATCTGAAAAAAAAAAAAAAAAAAAAAAGCTTTTTCTAAATTTCCCCTTTCCTCCCTTGTTCAAGAATTCAATTTTCCTGAAGAAAGCAAAGCAAAGGCCCATTTCATGGTTTACCTATTACTGGCAGCTCTAGGAATACCCCACATATTTTCAGTTCAGTCCCACGCCTCTGAATTCTCTGAACTGTAACTACAAAGAGAGGGACCGGAGCCTCTTAAAAGCCTTGTTTGTGTATTCATTCAAGTAACACAAAAAATAGAGAACCTGAAATGAAATAACTTTCAGATTTCTTATCCTGCTGCCAGGGTAGGTTTGAAATAGTCTGATTTCAGTATCGTGAACATGAGAACACATTAAGTCCATAGAAGTCTTTCTTTTTGCGTTGAATCAAGTTAGATATGGCACAAAGAGGGGATTTTCTTATATCTAAAAGACTGGGAAAATTTTTCAGTCCCTAAGAGATATTCAAGGCATATTTGGCATAAAAATCAAATCCCTGTAGAACTTCCGGGAGAATAATTAATATTCAAATAACTATTTGTATTAGGAAGTTAAAATGAAATAGCTTTATCTACAAAATAATATTCACTTTTAATTATGAAAATAAATGGGAACTCAAAGATATTTGTAGCTGTTTTTATTACTTCTGAATAGTCATCTCACAATTCTAATTTATGTGAAAATTAAAATACCATGTAAATTGTTCCTCTTCCTCTAGCAAATGCAAAATAGATTTCAACCAAATATATGCAATGTGGGTCCTTCTACAAAAGTAGATCAAAATGTTTGTAACATTCATGTAACTATGCAAAAGGATGTAGAAAAGACTCCAGCATAATAAGCAGACATTTTCCCCACAACTGAGGAAAAAGAGAGGCCTTTCAGTCTATGCACTTTTACAATTAGGCTAGCCAAAACCAGGAAGAAAGTACGTGAGTGTATGAGTATAAAGTCTTACAAAGTAATAAAGGGGAGAATCTTAAGAATGAGGAACATAGCTCTTTCCTAAAAACAAGAGCAAAGGATGTTTAGTATACCATAAAGCAGTGGCTACATGAAGTTTCTTCCAATATAAAATTTATCTGTAGAACCCAAAGAAAAGTAGCATAGGGGGCAAAAAAATACTTACTTAGTTTATAGAAGAACATAGAAAACCACAAAAAAAGGCATGGATATTGCTCTTATTAAAAGAAGGGACTTGAATTTTCATTCCCTAGCACATAAGCTACCTTCTGGATAGAGTAGAAATAGCAGCAAAACTTTGCAGAGAGACAGGTTAATTTTGCAGGCAGTGTTGACACAACAGTTCAGTTAGCTTGTCCTTAAACTTCCAAAGTGCCTCAAATTATCTGTATCTGTATGTACACGTCCTTAGTTTTCTTTAAACTGCAGCTCTGATCTTCCAGGAATATGGTACTAGCATTCCAGACCAGGGCCCTGGCACTTCCCAGCATGCCACGTTGACATAAAGAGCCACAACCACTCAAGTTGTATGATCACCTTCTAATCACACTTTCTGCATGCAAAAATCTAAAAGGTGACTAGCTGGTAACATTACACTTTTGATCCACAAGCTCACCAAGTTATTCTCTGTCACAGTATCTTCCCTACAGGAGAAGTAATAAATGAATTACAGGCAGTTTGTTTTGCAGGACTCATTTTTCGAAAAAAAAAAAAAATGTATGGATCTTGAGATCTTCAGAAAGATGTGCCAACAATTCATTCTTGTATTTAAAGGAGAGGAAAAGGGAATTATAAGCACTAGAGTGTTACCTGCCATCTTCCAAAGCAAGTAATTCAGAATGCTTTATTCTTTGCAAAAGTACTGCAGCACAGAAATGCTTTAAACCCCACCTTTAATTCAGATTTAGAGCCCAGCTTTAACCATATCAGTCTATTGGTATAGTTTCAAATTAACTTCTTCAATGCAACAAGGAATGGGTGTTCTAGTGCTCTCTCTTGCCCTTTCTCACTTCTCTTACCCACCACTAAGCTCCCATGATTATCTTAAACAGTCTCCAGGATCTCATCTGATCTCCTTGTAAGCTGATGTAATCTATGCAAATTCAAACCCTGCAAAAAAAGTTTGTTTATTCTACTTTGGCTGATCGCTGAGATGAGTTGACTTACCTCCAGATCAGAAAAGTTCAGTCAGGCAGTGTGATTTCCAGAGCTGATGCAAGGAAGGAATACTAAGAGAAAAAAGAGAGGAAACAAAGGAGAACTTGGAAACAGGGGGAGGGAGCAAGAACTCCTTTGGCTGAGTGGTAGGGTAGCTTGGCAGCTTAACCTATTCTAAGAGTGGGTTTACAAGAAAGGACTTCATCTCATCGAATGGCTCACTGTCTTTAAAAGTTGGGAGGTCTTACTATTTCTCCAGCCACAGACTCCTGACCCTTTCCTTGTGCCAAATCTGGTTTTCAACAGTCTTTATGCTCACATAATTCAACTTTTTAAATGGATGGAAAGTGGACTTGACACAGTAAAGTGAATAAACAGCTTTTTGTGGGCTAGGTAGTTAAATTGGCTTATTGAGGTATCAGACAGTTGGCAGGCCTGGTATGTGAGGAGAGAATCAGGACGATGGGGCCAAGAATGTGGGAAGAGAGATGTGGGAGGAAGATGTCTTGTCTGAGCAGCCCCGAGCAGCTGGATTGGCTCAGCCACGTTGTGTAACTTCACTCTGGCTGCAGCAGTGAGAAATGGAGACAGCAAAAGGTACCTTAGGAATGGGACAATTGCTCATTCCTTGCTCTGTGCATAGGCTGATTCAGGTACCTTGTCTTCCTCATTTTAAGCCGCATAAACATTGTGTCTGCTTGAGTCAGCCAAATATATGAATGAAAGACACTAGACCATATGGTCCAGTAATGTAAGAGGGAAAGGTCAGTATTGGGATTATAACCCACTGGAAGTCAGAAAAGTTGGTGGTCAGTATTCAGAGAGGTTGGGGATTTGTCCTTACTTGAAAAAATTCACATAAGGATCTCAAGAGGACTAGTGGCTGATGATAAAATGGCAGGTGAGGGTCATGCTGATGTGTGTGGAGCAATATACTCAGAAGGAAATCTAAACAAACCTTTAAATTAACTGTCACATCATGGAAATGTAACTTATTTGGAACAGTTCATGAAAAGCCTTAGGTTAATAGTCTATGCTGTTAAAAGCAAAACTAAACCAAAACAAACAAAAAGAGAGAGTTAACAATTAATGAGAAAGGAATGCATAATGAATTGGAAAAGGTTGTTATGCCACTGTAAACTCTCACTCTGAGTCTACATTTTGATTAACACAGGTAGCCCATCTGAAAGAGGATATGGAGTACATGGCAGCAAGACAGTTTTAATATAGAGAATAGTTTCATATGTGAGGAGAAACTTAAGTAGTGAGGTAAGACTCTTGGCTCTGAAGAAAGGTGAATATCTGATTAATTTAAAAGAGCTCTATGATAATCTACATCATGCATAAAATAAACATTAAACAATTATTTCTCACAGTGTAAATATAAGGGCCTGCTGAAAGAAACAATCATAAAGCAAAGTTAAAAAAATACACATAAAAAGATTGTACTTGTAAGTAAATTACTTTTACTTAAAGATGGAAGTGCTATCTGACTGCAAATAATGACAGAACTGCCATCTGCAAATTTTGGGAAGGAAAAAGGTAGGAATAGTTAAAAAGAGAGATTAGGCAAAACCATGGATCTTATGACCAAGTGAAATCAGAAAAATCACTGTATTCTGTGTTTTTATCACCCCAGTCTAGCTGTATCTCAAACCTCTTTTTCTTTTCCCTTTCTTTCCCTACAGCTCACTAGCTACTTGGCATAGCCTAAAGTCCAGTAAACTTCACAGGTTACTATTGACTAGCAGATTGGGTCCACATGAAGAATCACCTTGGCTGCTGTGCCCTCTTGTAGACGACTTCCATTTAAGACTTTTCCTGTGCTTCAATGCAACAATGAACTAAACAGTCAGCTTGATCCCCTGTAAGCAGGTTTTTATTCAGTGTTACAGATACAGAGCTAGTTTCTTATATTCTTCAAGCCCCAAGTACTCCTAATCATAGGCAAGGAGAACACCTCCAGATACAGAGTCAAGTTCTTTGCACAATCACAGTCAGCCCATTCTTTATCTAGCCTTAAGTCCCTTTCTCTCATTTTCATTAGGTGTTGGGACAATGTCCTGTGACTGAATTTACATTTTTCCATTTCCAAACCTCTCTTCCCTTACTTATTCCTATCCTTTCTATAAGGGTGTAAATTTTTGTCAATTAGGTACTTGAAGAGTCTGCAGTAAAAGGCTGAAGGAAGTTAGATAAGCAGAACATCCTTCTGTCTGTAGTGGGGTTTGTTAAATATATTAGTCTAAATAAGCTTTCAGCTCTCAAAATCTTTGAATTGCTGATCACCTGATGCTGGGAGTAAAAAAACCTACCTGATATTTGCCTTGCTTTTGCACTGTTCTCTAAACATGTGCTAGTGCCCACCTGTCAGAGACAGGACATGATGCCAGCAAAGTACTTGAGGTGATCTCCTAGAACAGCTTTTCTGTTAATGATCGGATGTAATGTGAAAATTAACATGAAAATTAATTCTGTTTTTGTCCTTTCTCCAGCTCTGCAGCAGATCCTTTTTCCTGACTGTAAATTGTTAAGAGACATCAACTAAATTCTCAGCTCCTACAGATTTGCATGTTCATCTTGGAAGCAGAAGTTAAGGTTAAATGATTTACCTAATACCCTATCTTTCTTTTTTTTTTACTCCACCTGTAAAATAAATTATACTATTACTTGTCATAATAGTTTTTGCAGCATGTTGCAATAGTATTTTGTGGCTATATTCTTTGGTATTAAGTGCCTGCCTTGTGGCATCTAAGTCAAAGAGAGCAGTTTAGATGAACTGCTGTATCCCAAATTGCCATAATGGGTCAGCAATGCTTGGTGTAGATGATTGATCACCAAACTTAAAACTGATCTGAGTACACTGCCAGCAGCCCTAGCTCAAACTGCATCCACTTCCAGCAGTCCTAGCTCAAACTGCATCCATTGAGAAAGACACATTGAAGACATACCAGTACATCAAAGAAACTTTCTATGACTGGAAGGCTTTAGAAGTTGAAGAGACACAAAGAAAATATTTTTCCTTTTTTCAAAGCTGTGAGAAAAATACTTTCCTGATACAAATATAACAGAGGGTTCTGAATATCTTTAATAAAGCTTTTTCCATATAAAAATATTTTTCATTCAAAAGACATATGCTAAATTTGCATAACATGCTACAACCTACTGAAAAAGTCCACTTATGCTGCCTAGATCCAAAGATAATCAATGTGAGTTCTTGCAGCACTAGAGGAAGTATGATCACAGGATTTGTAGATAAGCAAGCTTTAAGAAGGACTAGGACCCACTATGCACCAGACAGCCTCCAAGATAAGGAGCCTTCACACCCTGTGTATAGAGTTTACTTCTCTTCTTGAAAGATATATTTTTAAATTGCTTCTTATCATTGTCACTGGAATTAAAGATAAACTGTTGACACACTCAGGGTCAGATAAGATTCCTCAAATACACACATATACAGACGAAACATTTTTCTTTTGGCTGCATTTCAGAAGCTTTTGCTCAATTGAGCTGGATCCATTGATTCATTGTTTAAATTTGGGTCATTATTTAATCTTTCACAAGAGGAACTCATTTTTAGGTAATTTAAGTAGATTTTACAGTATTTAGAGGAACTGACCTTTTCAATTGAAAATTATTTTCAGAGAGAAACCTCTGAGTGCACTCATCTCTTAAATGAGAACATCTTTTAGAGGCAAACATCTGAAACAAATGTCCCCTGGAGGTGTACACTATTCCAGTCATTACAGAGGGAGTACTCATGTTCTTATTTAATGCCAGTCCCTTAGATCCTGTCAGTACCTGCACCCATTAAGCCTATCACTTTGCAACTTTACACCAAAATCCTTAATATTGTTTTCCTGTGTAAGCTTCCAGCGTGCCTGCTCTCGTCTTCCTGCACAGAGAGACAGAGATCCCCACATGTCGTCTCTCAAATGGGCCAGACACACTTTAAAACCCAAGCCCTCTTCCTTTGCTAGTTTCCAGCCATGCACGGAAAATACTCAAGCCCTGCTTATATGGTAGAATAAATCCATCTCTCCAGCCTGTTTTTCAGAAAAACAGAAACAAATTTTGTACTCCACTCATCTTTTCTCATCTAGGAAAGCATGGAAACATCACTGAAAATTCCACAGTGGTAAAACGCTGCTGTTTCCTAATCTCATACTGGCCCTGTAACAGTTCATGAATTACTTTTAAAGGTGATAAGGGCATCATGAAGAATAAGGAATCTTCTAATACACAACATATGATAAATTCTAGGCTGAAGTAGCTTTTAAATCTATCTCTCACTCCATTTCTAATAATAAAATCCTAAAGCCAGCAGTGTAGGAATCTGCATATGATGTAATACCTGGAGACAATTAAATTCACATTTCTATGTACTTTAGTTGAAGCTTTTTCATTGAAACCAGTGGGAGTTTTGCCTGATCAAGGTTTTCTTGCACAAATGAACAACTGCAAATGTGTTTGGAAAAACTGATATCTGGGGCAGTGAATCACAAGTGGTTCATCTCCTTTAGAAGTAAATAAAAGAAAAACCAACCAAAATTTCTTGAGACAATTCGTTAATTCCTATCCAAAAGAATTTCTTACTTTTGTTCTAATTGGAAAGCAGATTTACTGCACAGAACATTAACTTAAGAATAAACCTGGTATTAACTTCAGAATGAAGCAATTAAAATAAAAACAATTTAAGACAGAGAAATGAAAGAAAAACAAAGCAAAAAAACCCAACAAAACCCCCCAAAACTGACCAAAAACTATATTGAGCTTACTCTCCAGATGGGGCAAAATATTTTATGTGACATTTTCTAGCATCTTTGTCTATTTCAAGTACAATGATAAAATCAAAACTGAGTCCTTCAGAAATATGCTCTTTCACAAATTTAACACTAGTTCCAGTAAGGAGCATAGGTCTCTAATGAATGTTTTAGGTGGATTTCACCTGCCTGAATGTTTCTGACACAGATGCCCGAGATGGCATTTCAGACCAACTATCATCAGAAATATTTTCAAAGGGCAGAAGACCATGTGAGCTGCATGTTTGCATCTGACAGACCAACACAAAGCAGCAGAATGAGGCAGTTTACACAGCAGAGGTACACATGCCAAGACATATGTCTTCTCCTGAAGATATTCTCATGTATTGAGCTGGGGTATAATGCCTTACAGTGAAGGATCCTTGGCTCCTTTTACACGATTGCTCCTGTGAAACTCTTTTGTGCCTCTTGGTCAAGTACATATTTTTTCACCACTAAGTTGTTAATTATTACTTCAGCAAGATTATTCCCTGAGGCCCAGTCACCTAAACTCTAGAGAATAAAAGGAATGTATTCCACCATTTCTTCTCTGTTCTGCTAGCTGATGGTATCCTAATTCCTGAAGCAGTATAAAGGAAACAGAGTTATTTATTAGAAGGTATAAAGACTTTTGACTTCGTGTTGACTCAGTCCAAATCCACAAAGTTGTTTGGATAATTATTTCCTGCTGATATTAATATGTATGGACACTTTTACTATTTTAGCCTAACTCCCCTGTGCTAAAACATGTAGCACTAGATGGAAGCCAGGTAGCCCCTGACTGTGGCTTACTGTGCAGGCTTTTGTGATGGCTTTAAGGCCTTACTCCATATGGACCTAGTTGGTTGGGAGCATAAACCTGCTATAAAATCAGCTATATAATCACAACGAGTATGGTCTGGCAAGAAACTGGTGCTATTGAATTTTATGTGTAAAAGGACATATTCTGCATTGCAAATATGGATTATAGCAAGCAGTAATGTGTTGTGGAAGGGGGAAATGGAATTGTTGCTATGCATGGCAGAGGAATGTACTATTCTCTTCTTGCTTCAATTTCTGTTAGAAACACATAGAGTCCCACCTTGGTACCAGGGCTGTAGACTGTTCGTGATGATGCTGGTGTCTGCACACTGCAAGAATTTCAAAACACAACTGTCCTATCGCTTGAAGAAATAGTGAGCAAGATCACCCACCATAAGGTATCTGATGAAATCAACATTATATCAAGACTCGTTGTTTTAAACAAATGTGTTAAAATGTGTGGAATAGCCAATTCCTTATCTTTGGTGTGCTGGTGTTGGCTCGGATAGGGTTAATTTTCCTCACAGTAAGAAGAATTTTCTTCACAGGCAGTTATGGGACTATGTTTTGGGTTTGTGTTGAACTCAGGGTTGATAATATAGACATGTTGTTACTGCTGAGCAGGGCTTACATAGAACCAAGGCCTCTTCTGCTTTCTGTACTGCTATGCTGGCGAAGAAGTTAGAGATGCATGGGAAGTTGGGAGGAGACACAGCCAAGACAGGTGACCCCAAATTAACCAGAGGGGTATTCCAGACCATATATTAAGGTATATAAAGTGGGGGGAAGAAGAGGGGGAATTTGGAGTGATGGCCTTTGTCACCTCAAGTCACTGTTATGTATGATGGTGATCTCCTGGGAATGGCTGAACACTGCCCATGGGAAACAGTGAATTAATTCCTTGCTTTACTTTGCTTGCATGTGTGGCTTTTGCTTTCCCTATTAAGCTGTCTTTATCTCAATCCATGACTTTCCTAGCACTTTCCCTTCTGATTCTCTCCCCAGTCCCAATGTAAGGGGAGTGAGTGAGGGGCTGGCTGGGTTTAAAGCATGACACCAGGTTACTGAGAAATTTTGTTGAGTAAATTTTGTTGCTTTAAGTACAGTGTTTAGTTTTGGGCCCCCCACTACCAAAAGACATTGAGGTGCTGGAGCATGTTGAGAGAAGGGCAACAAAGCTGATCAAGGGTCTGGAGTGCAAGCCTTATGAGAAGCAGCTGAATAACCTTGAGAAGAGAAGATCATTGCTCTCTTAGACCACCTGAAAGGGGGTTGTAGCCAGGTGAATATCAGCCTCTTCTCTCAGGTAACAAGTATCACGATGAGAGGAAAAGGCCTCAAGTTGTCCCAGGGAAAGTTTAGGCTAGCTGTTAACAGAAAATTCTTCATGGAAAGGGTTATCAAGCATTGAAACGTGTTGCCCAGGGAAGTGATGGAGTCACCATCCTTGGGGGTATTTAAAATATGTGTGGGTATAGGACATGGCATAGTGGCTGATGTAACAGTGGTAAGCTGATGGATGCACTTGGTGATGACTTGATGACTTGGAGACTTTTCCAACTAAAAGATTCCAGGATTCTCATAAGAGTTGAATCTCTGAAGTGAGGCATTGCTCTGTGAGGAGCAGCCCCCTTCTGAAGCTTTACACTGTAGGGAGTTACTGCTATCTGATGGACCTGTGTAAGCCTGCCAGAGGCAACAAGCATATCTGCTTGTTTTTTTGACTCCTTCACACCTTCTAAATCCCCTTAGGTTTATAGGGGTGGTCTCTAACATTATTTTTTCTGCGACAGGACCTCAGCTGGCTATTCATACAGCAAAGGGTCTCATCTGTGTAAATAAACCTATTCCTTTTCGTGATATTCACTGAAATAGGGTCAGAGATGTTCACTTCCCATGAAGTGAACTCCTAAAGATATGGCTCTATGGAGAGACACTGTAGCTACATGAATACATTTAGTTGTCAGCCCTTACAGCTTATGTCAAACTGTCTCATCAGTTATCATGAATACAGATGGACCACTTGTTCATCCAAGGGATTGATGACAATGAGGAAAAAAGCGGGGAGAAACTGAAGTTTGTGTCTGTACTGAGCATTTATTCCTGATTTGAAAATTTTAGTTTTACCTAAATCAACAATATGAAAAGCCATAGGGTACCTTCAGGTCATCTATAATCTCTTTAAACCTGCTTGTAATCTTTGACTGCTAAATATTTTCAGCTGAAGCCCAAAGTATTCCCTAGGTCTGTCTACTAAAATCAAGAGTTGGAATTCAGGCCTTTCTGTTTAAATGAACAATCCATGCTCCTCTCAGTGTGGGTACATGAAATTTACAGATACAGACAAGCTTAAGTTTTAGCATTTGAGTCATGCTGCTCATCTTCTTAAAATTAGGCATGTATGGAGGTGTTTTCAGGACTGGGGCTACATCACTGAGCGATTAGAAAACAGTCCCCTCTGGGTCTCAATTAGACATGGCTCCAGCAGCACAAATCAATGTACTGGGATAGTGATTTGTAGCTGAGATCATGTCTACAGCACAAGGCATGGCTGACATCAGCGTGCTAATCTGGGGTGTGAGCGCTCTGTGCCTGCTGAATCCCTTCGCTTACCTGCAGTTATAACAGTGCAACTGTTCTCTTGCCAGTGTAACATATTTCTGCTGGGAGCGGGGCAGGGGGAGAGAGGGAGAGAGGAGTGAGTGCACCAAGGCACGATATGGATGGTGATCATAGATGTGGAACTACTGTCAGGACACATACCCAGGAGGATGCACTGTTCTGGATGTCTTTGATAAGGGATAAACACTGCAGCTCTTCAGCATTGCCTGTGATAAGCCTTAACAGTAAATCTAGGCTGCTGTAGGCTGCCGCAGATGACAAACTTTTCTTTCTAGAGCAGTGTATATTTATAAGCTGCATTCTAGTTTAGACATGGCTATAGTTAATTCATGTTTATAAAGCACTGAAATTGAAAGGTATTATGCAAATGCAAAATATTCTTCAGATGCAAAGCCTCTTTTTATTTTTTCAAAAAGGGTGCTTTCTTTATTTCTCGGTGATGTTTTTGCTTATGTTGTAAATGATTGGTTGCCTGTGTTTGCTGTTGTAACATGCATTCCTATTACCACTTTGTTTGTCTTTATTGGGATGTCTGCTTTTCAATCTCCAAGGAATTTCTTAAATACTATGCATGCAAATTTCAGTTCACAGATGTGCAAATTACATAAACACTTTTCATCCCTCTTAGGTAAAAAAGCTGGAAGTTGCAGAAGTGGTATATACTTGGTATGTGTGTGCTGGCACAGTACTGAAACCACAGCTCTTTGAATCCATATTTTGTTTCTGAGTATCACTCCTAAATCCAGAACAATTAGATTTAACGATTTCTAAAATATTTACTCATAAATAGTCAAGCAAAAAACCTTGCATATTAAGAAATAATTTAAAACTGGTGCTTTGGCCCTGCTTAATGAAATTTTCTGAAGAAAATGAACAAACAGACTGAAAAAGGAAAACATTTCTAAGTGATTCTTAGTAATTTCTTTTGTTGGAGTGGAAGAAATGTGGAAGGATGTCTGTGATTCTTTGAGGCTACCTTTATTTAAAAAAAGAAAAGAAAAAGAATTAAAAAAGAGAATAAAAATGAAAGGCTACTGGTTGTTTGGAAATCTCTTAAGGACTCCTGGGGAAAAACTCGTATCTGATAAAGCTGAAGGTCTCAGCATAATCTCAGTGATTTACAGTACTAATAACATATTGCCTCTTTACTGTGCACAGAGGAAATATTCCTCAGTATTTTTAATTCAATATCTCTTCATGGCTGTGTGATTTTAAATAACTAGTTAAAGTAAATTCTCTTTTGGGTACAAGGAAAAAGCACAATTCTTTGGAAAATTTGTGAAGGAGGCAGGAGAGATGGTTTCAAAAGTTTCAGAGTGTGGAGTCCAATTCCTATTTATATGGCATAATTGAACCAATGTAATATAACAGTGCATGTCTTCTGTTACCATATTCCACAGAATGCTGAAGAATAATTGCTGGCAAAACCTGAATATCATGGGAAAAAGAGAGACAACCCTCTTAATTCACATCAATTTCTTTTTGCTCTTTCAGGAATTGTCAATAGTCATTGTTATCAGTCCAAGATTAGCAGTATTAAAACAGTAATTTTGCACCTTCTAACTATTTCATCAATTTAACACAAAATTTCAAAGCATGATTAGTCTGATGAGGATTACATGAATATGCAATACTCAGCAAAGTCATATCAGGCCTTTCACCCATGTCTCTTGTATATATTACACCCTGGAACCTAAATTAAAATATTCATAGCTCACTGGAGAGAAATGAAAAATTGATTAACTTAGGTATTTAGGGAAAATGTGTAATCACAGAAATGAGAAAGATGCACTCTGGCCTGGGAATGAATTGCTGAGAAGTGAGAGTAAGGAGAAGGTGCCCGAAGCATAACTCCCATGACACACTGTGGTGGCACTTCTAACTGCACTGTTTGCTTTCTCATATAGAAGGATTTTAGTAAAAGGGAAAAAAAACATAAGAGGAAATGGAAATTAGGAGTAGGAGTGAAGATTGTTTTCTTATGGCCTTTTTTATCCAAACTGACTTTTATTAAACAATTTCCAAATAGTTATATATACACGTGTGTGTGTGTGTATGTGTGTGTGTGTCCCCCCTAAAACTTTGGATTTTCAGTTGTTTTAACTGTTGGTACGCAGATGCATAGTGTGTGTATTTTATAGTCATGTAAATATAGAATCTATTTTTTCATGAGGAGGGTTAGAGAATCTCGAATTTCAGGAAATGTAATGGCTGTGCTTTAATGGGGGAAAAAAAATGGAGAAATGATACTTCAGATTATTCTGTTGAATTGATACTTTTAAGTTTTCTGTGATTGGAGGATCATGATTCCCTGGGCCACTGAGATGATGTTGCTGTTTGAAACTCCAAAGCATCAAAAAAAAGCACTATGCCATTCATGTATGCCTTATATGGAAAAGCTACACAGAATGCCACTTTCACAGTTTTAGACCCCAGAACTTTAAAACACAAAGGGTGAGCTCACTGGACACCCAGTATGTTCCTACAGATTTGTGGCTCCTTAAAAATGTGGCAGAAATTTGTTGCATATAAAGAAATTCGTCTGATTCAGACAATAATGTGGTTGCTTATGTGTTTGGGCTTTTCTATATCAGTAAGCTCTTGGATATTACTGTCAACTTCTCAAGGATTTTTTGAAGTTCACAAGCTCACAAACCTAAAAAATTGAGTTGTAAAATGACTAAAGGTGATTGGCTTTGAAGTAGAGAGGCTGCTTAATGTTTTACTTACTCTAAGTGATCTTAATCACCATCTGTCTTTTACTTTTGAATTAATTTCTAATATTCTTTTCAGCAGAGGTAGTCTCCAGGACTTTCAACAGTTGAATATACCATCAAGTTTTGAGCATCACTGTGCTGACCAAGCACAATAAACCCCCTTGACTTATTTTTAAGCTCAGGAAAAGAGATGCTGAGAATCCACAGTTCCTGGGAAATTCTGCTGCAGTGTCTGACTACATTCATTATTTAAATGTGCTTTGAATACAGTTGCCTGTCTGTCCTGTTGCTTTGCTTGAGCTTGTCCTTTGACCTGACATAATAGAAATTAATTTGAGTCATCACTTTTCTGCCCAGCATGTTAACCTAAACTGCTGATGGCCAAACTGTTGTAGGGGCAAAGCAGGTTGATAACCACAACTAAAATCAACTTCAAGGTTTTGAGTATCTTTAGCCAGTTTGCTGTATGAAACATTTTCTGGATGATCATCCCCAGAGTGATTCCCCTTGGAGTTTTCATACTTGTATAACTACTGCTAGGTTTAGCTAAAAAAATAAAAAGAATTAATTAAAAAATTCTGAGACATATTTAATGGCAAGATTGAACATCTTGAATTTTCTTCTCTTCATTCTGTGTTTATTTCTATGCCAAAGGCATAAGACTGATAACTGGAATACTGAGTTCCTTATTATAATCCCCAGTACCTTCTACTGCAGGAACATTAACAGACTGGTATTCTCCTTCTGTTTGGTGATTACAGCTTTTGTGTTCGGTGCTATCCATATGTTATGATGGTAGTTTTATGACAAAGTAAATAGAGGTTTATATATCTGTTCTTCCACGAATCTGCCACTTACCTGATTGTTTTGTTATCTCCAGTGCCTCACAGTTGTGAATTGACCTGATTTATAGGCCTGGACAGGCTGTCTAAATCACATGCTGAGAGCAAGTAAAGATAAACTGAGCTTCCGAAACTGACTGACACTAATGACTAGTTATAAATATTTTCTTTAGCTAAGAATATTTTTTAAAAAAAGGGAGAGAGAGAGAGACAGCTCTGCAAAGTGGTTGGCTTTTTTCCCTTATAACAGCTTCTCTTCTTCATTGGGACAAATGTGATACGAAAATTACTTGAAGTTCAGGTGATTTAGGAAATTAATTGTTGAAAGGGTAAAAATTCCTATTATACAATTCTTTGTGAAGCAGTATAAGGTGCAGATGTAGGAAAGAGGTAGAAAAAGTAAGTAAAGGAGTATCTGAGAAACAGATGACAGCTTAGTTCTACTGAAAAGAAAATATAATTGTCCAAGCTCAGTTGAGCCTGATCCAGGGACGTTAAAGATAATATGTCAGGAACATAAAACATGGTAAGAAAGCAAAGAAGTTTTCCAACACTGAAGTTTCTACCTTATCAGTTTCCAAGAAAAAGAAAATGGAAACAGACCAATGGCAAAAAACCATTATGGTTCAAAACATACCATATACTTGTCCCTTTCAAATCACTAACAAATATTACCTCAGGGGAAAAAAAGAAAAAAATGGCACAGATTTTAATGGCAGGAAAAATGGCAATTACTCTCTTCCTGAGGAAAAATAAAATCATTCCTTTAAATTCCAGTTACATAAGAATATGGGTAATTAGACTATTGAAGAACTCCGTGACAGAAAGTGGGCACTAGAAAGTATCTATGAAATATGATTCTCATTCATAGAGCTTTCTGAACTATTGAACACCCACAGAGTGAAATTAGCTGCAGATTGGTCTTTCTATATCACGGAAATAATAGAAAATAGGACTAGAGGGAAGTGCTAGTGTCTACCTCATCTAACCTCGGTTTTCAGGCAGTTGAATGATAGCTTCAACTTTCTGCTGGACTAGCACATCCCATAAAATGGGATAAACGTGTTTCAGGGATTTGGGGGTTTTGTTTGTTTTTATTTTCTCTATCAGTAGTACAGAAGGATGTGCTCCCAACTGTATGCAAAAGTCTGTGTTCTTAAAACATCTAATACCACCACAGTGCACTCTATTTCATTTCAGTCTGTATTTATTCCACCATAAACCGAAGTAACATTTGAATTTAAATTCTCTTGTGCTGCAAAAGTTGTTTCGGGGAAGAAAGAATTTAGCTAATTAAACTTTTTCTCACCAGGTGTTCCTTTCAAAAATTCTGTGCGTTTCTGAGACACCTATTCAGTCCCAGAAATATGGGAGGAAAACAACAACCATCTCTTTGCATTTTAAAGTAACATTTCTGCAGTGAAGGGCACATCCATGACAGAAGAATCTACTCGCAGCGTGTGCTCCTGCTACGTGTGACACGTGTATCTGTCCTTAAATGTATTCAGAGAGAGAAATGTTCTGCATTGTATCTGAATCTGTATTCAACATATGGAGCATTCGTCTGTATCTGAGAAGAAAAAAAAAAAAACAACAAAAAAAAACCCCTTACAGCAAAAGCAGTAGCGTGATGGAGGCTGACGCCAGTCTTCAGCTTTACGTTTTTATACTCACACGTTGGAGGTTACCCTGCCCTCACTTTCGGGTCATTTTGCGGGGCTTTACGTCTCAGGAGCTGAGAGCTGGAGGCAGACAGGGAGCCCGGAGCAGCTTTGGGCAGCCGAGGAGGGCAGGGCACGGGATGCAGAGAGGGGGACCCCGCTCCCCCACCCCTCCGCGCCCCGCCCGGGGCAGAGCGCGCCCGTCCCGCCGCCCTCCTCCGCCGGGGGTCCCGGCGCGTCCCGCTGCCCTCCCACCTCTGCCGCTGCCGCCGAGCCTGTGCTCCGCCCGTCCTTCAGGAAGGATGCCTAGCGGGAAAAGCAACAGGGAAAAGTGCATCCTGAGAGAGATGTCTCTGAGGAGCGCTCGCTCTCTTGAAACCGCAGCGGGTGGCTGTGGCAAGAGCTCTTCAGAAGTAATAGGGAGTCTCGCCTGGTCGGCTCTCAATTTTTTGCGCATTTATGAAAAACTGTATAAAGTGGCTTTTCCCGTTATCTTCCTCCATCTCTTACGCACGCAGACTTCCCTTTTGTTTCTCCCCCTCTTTTTCCTACTACCCGTGCCCGATGCAGCACCCCTGCCCACGGCCAGGGTTATATCCCTGCCCCATGTCAGGCATTCCCTGCCCAGCCCCGGTTTAGCATCCCTGCCGTCGCCGGTGCGCGGTTCTTTCCCTGGCTGTAGGGAAAGGTTCCACGGATGAAAGACAAAGGGCGTCAACCGCACGAGGACGGCGGCGCGGTCGCTCCCCACGGGGACCGAGCACCTGCGGAAACTTTTTTTTCGATAACAACGCTGATAACAATAAGATCCGCGGGCAGCTCCCTTTCGGCAGAGCCCGGGGGGCGCGGCCGCGGGTGCGGGGGCTCGCTGCGCGCCCCGCGGGGCTCGGCGTGCGTCAGGCGGCGAGTGGCGTCAGCGGGCGCGGTGCGCGGAGCGGGCAGCGGAACGGGAGGGGGCAGAGGGAGGGAGCTTCGTCAGGAGGCGATGCCGGCACCGCCGTGACATCACCCCGCGGCTTATATAGTTGGGGAAGGGTCTGGGTCCCCCGTCTGGTGCCTGCAGCCGCCCGTCAGCACGCGTGCGGAGGGCGAGGAGCGGCGCGGCTCTGTCTGTCTGTCTCTGTCTCTCTGTCTCTCTCTCTCTCCGTCTCTCCCCAGGATTTATGGACTTTACTTTCTAGAGGGCGGCGCGGCAAGGATGAGAGCCCAGCTGGTGTGCGTGGTGCTGCTGGCCCTGGCCTCCTGCAGCCTGTGCTCCGGTAAGTGCCCCGCACCGCCCGCCCCGCGCCCCTCGCACCGCTCCGCGCTGAGCCGCGCCCGGAGCCGAGAGGGGCACCCAAAGCAAGGAAGGTTCACCCAAAGTGAGGTCGCTTCAGGCTCCGCCGGCTGTCCCCATTCGGCGCCCGGGAGCCGGCTCTCATAACGGGCTCTGGCCAGCATCATTTTTTTTAATCACTTCTCTAACTTTCTCCCTTCGTATAACCCGTTCCTTCTCACAGCATTCATACCACGGCAACCAGTGCAGACTAGTCATTGGAAATACAAATCAGTGCAGACCATCTGCTTGGTTGTGCTGCGGTTCATTGAGTATCATGTATTTCCAAATTAAGATACAAATTGTAATTTCTGCGACTCATATGAATAGCTGCTGTAATCCAAATCAGCGTGAATATGTATGCCCTTCAGTCACTTTTTAGAGAGAAATATAATTTTATAATCTGGAGGAAAAGTTGCTAATGAGCAATCTGAAATTATGACTGAAAAAAACCCACTGAAACACAGGCAGATCACACAGTAAGAGGATTGATGTAAATGTATTACTTTCCCAAGAGCAGCTGTCTTTAAAAGCTCAAAAGGAGAATGATATATTAAAATGCACTTCCTACTTCTTTGAAAAATTACACATCTTAAGCATATGTCATTTATGTCTAAAGTTTATGACCAAATAGATATAGTGATAGTTAAACAGGTGTATGCACACATATATGAAGCAGAATAGTCTGCAAAATCCAGTCTTAACTAACTTGTAAATTAATTTTTCACTCCACTAAATTACTGGGTAAATTTACAGGGAACTTCATTTTTCAACTTTAGCATTCAGAGGGACTCAGAATTCCTAATTCTCATTTTAGATGGAAGTTTCCAGTTTGTATTCCTCTGCAGAAGAAAAATGTAAACCACATGATACCTACATTTTATTACAGTCTAAATATAATTGTTCTGTATATTTTAGAGAATGCATGATCTTAGTGACAAAGCTTAACAATTTTTTTCTCCCCTTATATTTCTAAGCTTTTTAAACAAATTCCTCACTAGTATTTTCTGTGAAGCCGTTTCAAATTCAACTCCTTATAGAGCCTGAATGAAAGACCACTAAAGTAAAAATATTTAAGTGGGGATTAAAATAGGTTCATAAAAAAACCCCAGAAGCCAAATTGTGTGGGGAACTAACACAATGGTTTATTTGATTGAAAACTTGAAATTTTTTTGTAAATGAAAAATGCCAAAGAGAAACTTGTGTGAAGGGGCACAAGTAATTTGTGACTAATATGACAGTTATACCATAAAGTAAATGATTGTTAAATTTTCTTTTGAAAATGTTTGCCCTCAGGTGAAAATATGTACCTGTAGAATGTACTTGTTCCTTTAAAATGTGAATATGGGAATAGAAACTGTTTTTCTTGTCAGTAGAATCACGAATACATCAAACTGTGTCATTTTCTCTCTGATTTTAACAATAATGTGTAACCAGACTTTTTATGCACTGCTCTCTTCTTTTTATGCTTTTGCTCATCATCCATCTCTTTTCACTCCTGAATTATCTGAATTTTCTTCCTTCTCTCCCTTCAAGCCTTGCTTTATTCTTCACTCAAGGAATCGTGACTCCTAAATAACGTCCTCTAGATTTCTTTTTTTAAATCCAAATGCTTCTTAATACCTTCCTTCCCATCTTTCATGCCTGCAGCTATCTTCCAGCCTTGATGTGTGGAAGCTATCTTCCATCCCTGATAGAAACAAAAACCAGGTCCTAACCAGGCACAAGTCCTTTTATTGTTCTCAATTGCTGTGACTCAGGACACCAAAAATCATGATGCTGTCATTGTGTGTGTGCTCACCTGCTCGCAGGAGATGCTATCGTTGAAATTCATCTGAGGTGATCTTGTGCGGCCAGCAGAACTTTGGCTAATGGTAAAGCTGGTAAAACTGCCATTCCTGCTGGAAGGGCTGAAAGGCTTTAGCTGGGAGATCAGTTGCTAGTGACTTGCTGATTGGTTTACAACTAGTCCTATTTGATAAGAAAATTTAAAATATTAAGTAAGGGTGGTTGTAGATCAACATTACAGCAAGTCACCTAAATGCAATAGCTTTGATGCTAAAAAAATTGAATTAATCTATTGTGTTGGTAATGCAAAGGTGAACAGGAGCATCCCTACAGAGAAGGGGATATGCATGTCACACAGAAGTTTTTGATGACCTGAATAATAGGAATTAGAAGCAGTACAACAATACAAAGTGCAGTGGCTTAGGAAATAATAGAGATTCCTGTTAAAACTCCTTTTTAACCAAAGCACAACTGTTGGAAATCTGAGGAATAAAAGACATTATCTTGTTATCTAACCTGTTTTTGGGGGGTTTTTCAGCCACTAAAGATAAACAAAACCAAAAGGTATGTAAGACAGATGCCCTCTGTATCTAATGGTAAGCATTAAGGTTGTTAAGTATTGAGGCTTCTGAACCAACCTGTACTATGCTGTTCTCTCTTGAGAACATATTAAGTACAGAAGAGGGCTGCTCTGATGAGCTGGGGAATACAAGGCTTTTGCAAGGAAGGAAAAGAGATGAGAGTCCAATAAATCTGTGCATAGCTTTTCAATGAAGCATTTATGAGATTTCTAGGGCAATGGTTTTTGATGAAAAGACACAGTGATCTTGCACTTGTTTGCTAATCTTGTAAGGATGCACAAAAACACTAAGCTGGAAAGAGCAGTGATTCCTCTAAATAAATACATGATGGGTAAATACAACAAATAGAAAAGTATCATATATAGTGTAGGAATTTATTTGCAAACCATGGATACATTTGTAATTAGAAATAAATTAGACTTGAAATCAGAAGCGAGTAAGCGTTGATATTTAGAAGAATTTCCTAAAGAAGAAACAAAGTGCCAGTAGTGGTGTGATTTATTAAGATTGAACTTGACTGATTTTTAAGAGCGTTGTGTTGGGTGGCTTCTGTGCTGACAGAAACCTGTGACACATTAGCACATGCTTGTGGCTCCTCACAGTCTCGTGTTCTGTGAAAGGTAGTGACACAGAGTGGCAATGGTCCCTGAAATGAAGACAGAGGCAGCATCTATCCAGAGATTCAGTGGTAGGGTCTTACATGCCAACAGCACTGATTATTTTAAAGGAAGTGAGATGTGACCTATATGACTATGAAATATGTTTTGATTTAGTGTGGTTTGAAATATTAGTGCATTGTTTGGTTTTGGACTGTTGGCATTCCAGGAAAGGTAAAAGCTGTGTGGAACTCTGTTTCACCTGAAGACTTAACTAATTCCTTCAAGTTTCTTTGTTTTTGAGCTGTGATTGCTGCTACCAAGGCACCAGATCTTCATTGTGATTCTCATCTTCATCTTGTGATGCTGTGTGGAGAAATGTGTCTGTGTGTTTTCTCTTTCCATAGCAATCTCTACCTTATTTACCAAATCACAGGTCTTGCAAGCCTACTGTGCTATCAAAGGTCGTTTGCATTAGTAAAGAAAATCCCTAGACTTCCAGTCAGAATACTTTCTTTTTGTATATACATGGTCAAGAGCTTATATCATAAACTGGCCGAGCTTGGGTCTCTCACATCAGTAAAAATACCCTTAATTTTATTAAGAATAATCAAGAATATTGATTGTTAATCAAGTAATCATAACTGCTGTTTACCTAAATAATTGCTACTTAAATAAATATTATTTGAAAATAAATATTCAAATTTTTCTTCAAAAGTAAGCAAAGGTGGCAAATATTTATTGTGAAAAAAATTAAGAATATTGCAGCAGTTTTTTATACTGAATGAATGGCAGTTTAATGAGCCTTTCTGCTATGAAACTGAGAAAAATGAACATTTCCCTTCAGTTCAGTAAGCTTGATCATGCTTTAAAAATGTATTGAGTATTTATTTTAACACAATATTGCTGTTAACTGAAGACTCCTGACAGTCCTTCTAGGTCACTGATATTTGTGTTTATTGCTTATTTAAAAAAAATGTTTAAATGTCTAAGTTCTGCATACTGTGTTGAAATATCCATGATTTATGATCAAATAATAAACATATGTTTCTGGTTTATTCACAGATTCAGAAGAGGAAATGAAAGCATTAGAAGCAGATTTATTGACCAATATGTACACATCAAAGGTAATTATTTTTCTTCCTTTACCTGACAGGGAGGGAGCAAATGAATTCTCATTACAAACTCAAAAGTCTTTGCAGAAAGTAATAACCTATGATCTAGACAGAAAAGTTCAGTGTTAGGTTTTACTTTGGTGCAAGATTTGCTCCAGTTCAAAGGAAATTTAAAGGTGTTGATGTGACACACTAAACGTGTTCCTCAGTTGTAACACTGGTACTTTCATTAAACTGTCAAAACTGTGTTATGTACAGAGATGTAAATTTATGTCAGGAAATGTGTTTCCAATAAGATTATGCCCGATGAAAGCTAAATTAACCTTGAGTCAAATCTGTGAGTGCGATTTTTGTGCAGAACTCTTCTTATATGCATATAAAATTAAGATAATCGCAAAGCAAAAATAGTTAATACATATGCCAATTTTGGTTTAAGGTTTTAATCAGAGTGCCAGTACAGGAACATGGGGACATGATTGTGAAAATACTAACATTGTAAATGGCATTTCCTTGACAAGTTTCCAGACTGTGAACAATGTTTATGCTATTTAATATGAATATATAAAAATTCAGTGAAAACCTCATATTGGCAAGGTGAAGCAGAAAGTGTTGCAAGTATGTATTGGATAGTCTGATAGACACTTTCTCAACACAATTATCTTCCATAAATGATTTAGGAACTATGTATGTCTGATATATCTGCAATGACATATAAAGAACAAACTGTGAAACAAGTGCTATGGGTTTAAGGGTGGATATTTTAATTCATTATTCCAATAAAGTTTAAGTGGTACTTAAATGTAATGAAAAACAAAATGAGAAACTAATAGTTTCTCCCCCAAAACAGAAATTTTCATAAGCCAATGACTAGTTGAAGGCTAAGGACAAAACCTGCCAGGAAAACTCCTGCATATATTGTATTTAAGTATATGTGATCTTTTCCACAGGACTATTGGATAGACTAGAAGAAGTACAAGGCCAGAAAATGCATTTTCTTTTTCTGGTCTGGCTGTTCTTAGATCTCAATGTTCTTTACTGGCATGAAAGTTAACCTTAGATTACAAATTACAAACCTGTTGGCCACTCACTTTTCTAAGGTACAGAAAGATTTAATAACTACTCCTTTTCTGAGACATGTTTAAATATAGGAGGCTTACAAAAATAGATTTTTTTTTATGTGTGGCAAAGCATAGCACGCCCTGGAATAAAATCCTGCAGCTATTGGTATTTCTGGTACTGACTTTAGTGGATCAGTGAACATAATTTCCATCTTATCCTCCTTCTCACCACAGAGCACAAGCTCAGGTAACTCCAAATACACAAATATATTCTACCAGTTAATTATGTCCTGATGTTTGCTGTAATACTCTTATGTTTTTTGATGTCATATAGCTTGCTATTCAGCCTCCTTAGGGTGTTTACTGCAGCCAACTGGCACTTGAAGTTGACAGAAGCAGTAGATTCATGTTGGAGACATTGCTTTAATTCTGCATTATACTGCCTTAAATCACCATGTAAAGTTCATTAGTTGAATATATGTTGTCTCTTGACATCAAAGCAAGACATGGTGGAAGCACTAAAAACTGTGTATCAGATCTTCTACAAGAGTAATATCACTATCCCATTCATTACTGAAATATATTTTTTTTCTGCTGTCTGCTGCTAGATTTTAACCCACATTACAACAAATTATGGTTCTGGTGTGATAGACAAATTTGAAGACAGTACATGTAATAGCTGTCTTGTGTTGTGCCTGAGATCTGGTTCCATTTGAGGGCAATTACTGCTAAATTGCACTAACTGTATTTGACACTGACTTGGTAATCAGCAAAGGAAATCCTAGCAATTTAAACAGCATTAAGATGGGAAAAAAGGTACTGTTTATGAAAGCTGAGATCTAAAAGTGCAGCAAAATGCATTATCACTTGGGGGTTTAGTATTTAGGTAGAACAAAAAACCTACCTAAGTAGGCACTTGTGGACTATAGTGTGAGGACTACAGCCAGGTTTAAGCACACCACTTGCAATATTCAGTTGGCTGTCCAATATTATGGAAAGAACTGCCTTATGCCTTTAACTTCACAGACTGCTGTCCAGTGCCTGCTGCCCCTTTTCAAGTTGCTCTTCAAAGCCACCTATGTGCTGAATCACTCTCCTTAGAGAAGTAGTTCGTGCTTATTGCAACCTCTCTTCAACACCTAATACAGTTTGTCACCTTCCCTGCTGTTACATCTGAACCAAGATACAACGATCAAACAAGCCCTTAAAATGATCTTTTTTTTTTTTTTTTTTTTGTAAGATAAAATGCAAAAAGCCATTTGGAAGATCTGATAAAACAACAAAATCTGACTTGTCAAAAATATGTAGACAGTTATCTCCTCTCTCTCTTTTGTTTTAAATAGATAACTCTATTAATATCAAAGAGGTAACTATTTCCAGCTTCCCAAATGCTTGCTTGAAAACACTAGTTGCATGAATAATGTTTTGAACTCAAAGAAGATTGAGACTATGTTATTTAGAAAAAAAGTAAAACTAAACTATTCCTTGGAGAATATATCACCCCTAGAATATACTCCACCTTTGGGATCCCACCCAACATTAATTTTATAAAATCATGGACCCACTGAGTTTTTTTTTTGCTGTAGGATGCCTATTTATGACTGTGTTTGCCCAGAGAGTTTAGCCTCCTTCTCTGAGGAGCTGCCTAGAAGCAGAGGAACCTACAGCTACCTAGGAGCTACTGACTTCCTGAATCAGTCATCACATAAAAATTAATAAGGTTTATAGGCATTAATATACACCATGGAAGAACTCCTTCTTTAACAGAACTCAGTGCTCTATCTGATTAAAGATATTATTTCTATGGTTACAATCTGAACAAAATTCAACTACTTTTATGGAAAGGGACCACAGAGATCCTACACTAGCTTGGGATTTTTACTTCATTATAACTTTGCTTTTTATCTGCTTTTACTAGATAAAGAGAAGAATGTAAAAAGCAGATATAATTTTTCCTAATGAGAAATAGCATTTGGGATGTATGGATGGATTATAACAAAAGAAATATCTTAAGCAAACTATCAGGGGCATCATTCAACCAGAAATGGAAATAAAATATCATATAAATTATAACTTGGGGATCTCTTTTGTCTTGCATAGGACAAGCCTGTTGTCAGCGAAGGAAATAAGCTTATTTCGGTTTCTTAGATGATCTTAAATTCTCTTTCAAGATCCATGAAGTGTGAAAAGTTATATATCTGATTCTTATTTTACAAGCATATTTAACAGTGGAAATGGATCATATTCACTTCAGTATTTATATACTTTTTAAATTCTAGTTCATACTGCAGTCTCCTTTGTTTCTTCAGATCATTCTCAGATATTTTTCAAGTTACTCTTAAAAAATTAGTTCTATCTTGGCAGATAAGGGTTCCTTGTTTTATTGTGCAGATGTTTTCTAAAACATGTGTTGAGCTACTGTAGTTGATATTGCTTAGACCTGTGTGGAAAATATGCATAAATGTATAAAATATATTACAAATAATATAAAATATATAATATATTGTAAATTAACCTGAACATTTGGATTGTCATCATCTTAAACTGGTTTTTCACATATACCTTTAGGATAACTGCCTCAGATGTTTTCCCTCACCCTAAAAGCAAAGCAGTCTGATTTTAATCCTTGCCGTAATAGTGGAGCAGAAAAATAATGTGTTCAGTGACTGGATACGACCTGGAAAACTCCATGTTTAGTTAAAAAAAACCCCAAAATTCACTCTGACTGAATTGTTAATGGTAGCAGTAACTCAGAAGCTGGTGTACCCAAATAAAAATACTTTGAGGTGATATATGCATGGCATTATCAGGAATGACACATCCCTTAACAAATGAAATATTAGTTAGAAGCTTGCAGACAGCACTGCAAATTTTTTTTCTCCTAACCTCATAAGTAGGAGCTAAGAAAATTTTCACCTAAGGAAATCTGCTATTTAACTATTTTGCTAATACACAGAGGAAAGTTCCTTTATGCATAGATGTGCATCAGACTGACATAAAGTAGTAACTTTAGATAAAAAAGATTCTATAATTTATGCAAGAAAGCATGAAAAATTACCCTATCCTTTATTCTTCTGTTTCCATCCACTGGAATACATTTGGTTCCTCCTTAACTCAGAAATCTCACTTGCTCACAAAGCACTGCCTCTAGATTCCATGCTCCCTTGCAATTTAGCCATTGTAGTGCTTTCATATACGCAAGAGAGAACAGTGACCTGGAGAAGCCTCCCCATTTGTCATGGAAAGCTCCATATTATTATATTTCAAAAATATATTAAAATGACCAAAGAACATTTTGAAATTGCATTGAACATTTGGTCTTTTCCTAGTTCAACTTCTGTTAATGAAATTAGATATTCTGCAAAGAGATTAATTTTATTTTGAAACTGTCACATCTTTTTAAATAATTTCATAGACTAACTAGGGTACTTCAATGGGACAACAGATGAGCTCAAAGTAAAGAGTGCAGAACCAATTACAAGCTTCCAAATAAGATTTCAGATTTGTTTTCTCAGCCTCAAAACAAAATAATCTTATTTTTTGGAATGTTGTCAGGAATCTGAGAATGCACAGCAGTTTTATTAAAAGGCTAAATCATTCTCATTTTGAAGGGTGTGCATGTATCAGTGCATGCTGGAGTAATGATCATGGCCAAAAGAAAACTTTTTGTAGCTAATGCTGAGTCATGCCAACTTTTCTCATTTCTTTCTCATTTCTCTAAATTTTCTTTCTTTTCCTTAAAAAAATAGCCAAGTGTGATGAATATACATAAATCTTGCATTCAAGACCCCTTTGTTAGGAAGGTGCTCTGAAGAAGCAGGTTATGTGATTACCTGATGTTCAGCCAAGTAAGCACTGCATTAGTGCTGTCAAGTATGTGTGAAAGGCAATGTCTGTGTTAGTGTCATACCTATATTTAACTTCCTACATATAGGAAAAGAAGCAACTACATTTCACTTCATAGGTAAGGTATAATACTAATGTGCTCAGCAAGGAAATCCTTGCCAGGAATAAACAGGAATTTGCCATTTGGCTTTTGATTGGAGATTGCTATATCACCAGTTCTAGTTTAAGGAAACTAAATTCTATACTCAGCACTAAAAGCAATACAGTGTGGAAGAAATAATTAATAGTGGGAGAATGAAAAAAAATGACAAAATCATGGAAAGCAGTAAATTATATAGGAATTAAGTTTTAAACTTACTCCTTCCTATTGGTAATCAAAATGGAAGAAGACTACTGCTACAATTGCTTGGAAAAAACTATACCAGTAGAAAAGTAAAAATCATGATTATCAGCCTTTCTTTAAAATGGTTTAAAAACTCATGCATAATGCAATGATGCTTTACTGGAACAAGCAAAATTTGATACAAACCATGGTGAAATTTCCTTTTTTCTGTCTTTCTGTATCATCTCTGGACAGGTTCACTATGGACCACCTAAATACAGTGGGTCTCAGTTTTTCAGTCCAGTCACCAAATCAGGAATACTTTGTTTTCACAGCTCTGTTTTATCTGTCATCCATTTTCCTATGCCCATAGACCTTCAATTAACAACTCCCAGGCTATTGGCTTTCCAGCCTTCAAAACTCCCGAGGCTTACAGATTCTCTAACTTCGGATCCAGACTCATCAGACAGCTTGTCCTGAAGCAGGGACTCCATTCCTTTTCTCTGAGATGACTGGTATTTGTTCTGAACTAGGGAGGAGTATCTAGTTAACCACAGGCATCCAGCTTGGATTCCTGAGCTGGGAATTTATCCAGTGGGTTTGATTCATTATCCTTATTTACACCTGTGAATTTATATTATATTAATTTCCATCTGTGTTTTTGTTTGCACCTGTGCAGAATGACTATGAAATGCTGCCATTCTGGTTTGGTAGCAGTTTAGTTTTTTCATCATTTATATCTACCTGGGGGGCAAGGCTACAAGGAAGCAGACTTGGCGTGTGTAATAAATGAGTTGTCCTAGGTTCAGCACTCTAATTATTGTCTAAAAGCTGACCAGATGAAAAGCACTTCAGAAACATAAACTTGTTTCTAGCAAAACGTTTGAATGTAACACACTATTGCAAAAACCCAAAATGTGTTAAATAGTGGGTGTTTTTATTTTCAGATTAACAGAGCAAAACTTCCTTACTGGAAAATGACCCTGCTAAATGTCTGCAATCTTGTCAACAACATAAACAACCAAATGGGGGAAACAGTAGAGGTAGATGAGGAGGATCTGGTTCCAGGAAGACAGTTCCCTGCTGCTCTGGATGGCTTCAGTTTGGAAGCAATGCTGACAATATATCAACTCCAGAAAGTTTGCCACAGCAGAGCCTTTCAGCATTGGGAGGTAACACAAACTGTCACAAATGCACGTTTCTACTGCTCAGGCTCTGTTTGTAGTGATGTAAAAATCCGTATCCATGTGACCTCCATCACATTATCTGAGCTTTCCTGCCTTTTTTATACTCTCTAATACCTCTAATATTCCTCTTTCAGTAGTGAATTAGTGAAGAAGAGCAGTGAGTTAGTGCAGTTTCTGATGATCTGAGTGTATGTTTTTTACAATGAGCCATGGATAAATGAGAACTTTTCTTAACTACATACTTTCCCCACTCTTTGTAGCCATTCCAGGTAATCAAACATATGAAAATCATCACAATGCCAGAAAACATAATTAATATCAGCTTAACAGACATGAAGTTACTATAGATCTATTGAGGCATAAATAAATGTAGCCAGTGTTTCTGTTTTAAGACCCTAAGGCAAACTGGATTCAAAATGTAGGGATACATGCCCATCTGTACATACCATTTACTAGATTCTCTGGCTTTCTTATCATTGCTAGGAAACTGGCAGTGAGGTAACTCCTGCTTTTTGTTTTCCTACACCTAAAGAGGGCCCTGGAAGTTGACATTGTGATTGTATGAAGATTACAGCTCTTAATGGTTGTTTATAGCCCATTTGTGATATTTATTTTAGTACAGTGATTACAGTGATTACACAGAAGCACACTAGGTGCAATCCACTTGCATTGTTAGATATTACACTAAAAGCTGCTTTGTGTAGTGAAAAAAAGATAACTCAATGTCACCACCCGCTTTCCAGTAAAGCAAATTTCTTCATCTATCTCAAGTTCATGTACAGTCTAGCTGAATCCAGATATTTTTCATTTGTTTTTTGTTTGTTTTTTGTTTGTTTGGGTTTTGCTTTGTTTGGCTTTGCTGTATATAACTCTGTATATTCTCAATCCTCAAAATAGCTCAGGTGGTCCGTTCAAAGGACTGCAACCTCTTTGAGAACCGGAGTTTTCTGAAAACTCTTCATCAGTGCATTTATTGCTAGGAAGGAGCTACCCTAGAACCAAATATGCTGTAACCCATATGTCTTAACCACAGTTCCCTGCTTTGCAAGAAGTTGTAGTTTAAAATATTTCTCAAAAGATGAAACCAGCAAGCAGTGTGTGTAGGTGTTTAACCTAAATGTGTGATAACAGAGTGATAGTCATTAAAAACTTTCAGTCAATTTGAGTTTTAGTCTAAGGGGGATATACCAGCTTTCCTTTCTAATCAAAACCAATTATCTAATTTGTTGAAGTGGAATTTAAATATCACTTCTGTAGGGCTCAGCTCATATTAGCCTGATTTTAGTTTTGTGCCTTGAGTTTTGTCTTTTTTCTTTTTTGATTAATGCTGCAGCTAATATAGTAAAGATTTTTCGGTGGCAGATATTAAAAAATATTTTATTAAAATTTTGAGGGGTTTATAATCTTCATTACGAAAAAAAGTAGATAACAGTGTATCTCTTCTTGCATCCTACAGTTACTTCAGCAAGATGCTTTTGACCTAGAGAACTCAAGCCAAGAAAAGGAAATCACAAAGAGAAAAAATCCCTATATTCTGAAACGGCAGCTACATGTGAACAAAGCTAGAAGACCGTACATACTCAAGAGAAGTTCATATTACTGATGCAGCAGAAGAAAACAATGTATATTTAGTTTATAGGTAACTGTGCGTTATGGTTATCTTATCTAAATCTAAAATCATACTCGTGTGAAAATATACTCTGGAAAATCAAGATGATAACATAACTGTGTCTTTTTTGCAATTGCTGTTTCTTGATTGTGAATTTTTCCTACTTGAGATTAATTGGACTAATACATTTGCGAATAAAACTAGTTTTTAAGCATGATGTATTGTACAAAACTGAGATTTCAACATGCTTTCAAACAATCTTGTAGCCTTTTATAAAGCACACCAACATAACACCAAGTAAATTGATATTGTCCATAAATCCTACCAAGAATGAAACACCTCAAACATGTAAATGTTTCCAAATTTCTTGCATAATATAGTAGTAAGAACTGCCATATTATTTTATGTTTTGACAAGTTTAGTTTATTAGGGTACAAGTCTAAGGAAGAAAAGGAATGTTATCAATTAACTGTTAAGTAGAAATTTCAAAAATGAATCTTTTAATAGCTTGCTTATAAGTGAATTTTGAATTTTTATCTCCTAATGCTCAGGAAAAAAACCTAAACAACATAAAGCAGAATCATGTCCCGGTGCTGTCACTGTTAAAAGTCAAAATAGTAATCTGTTTACACAAAAAACTTGGTGAAGTGTTTGAAAGATTAATTCAAATTAGAACATCTTAAAATTACTATTAAAAGGCATTTCCTTTCCCTCCCTCCACAAATTTGTAGAAAACAGGAAATTTCAGAGTTGAAAGCACTCTTGGAAACTAACATAGAGGGAGGGTCACAGCATGGGGAAAAATTGTTTTCAAACCATGAGGAATCAACTGCTGGCTGAAAGTTACACATTTTCCAGTTCCATGTTTGTGATATGTGCATGAGATTTGGGATCTCAATGATTCTGGGCTCCATTTAGGAGGAAAAGAGTCTGAAAGGACTGGGGGCCACAACAACAGTCAAAATTGAGGGGTATGAATCCTGGATGCTCAGACTAGAAGGCAAAATGGGACAGACATTGCTTTTGAAAACTTCTCTGTTTCCTGTTTGAGGTATTTCCTCAAAGCCACACCATCACCACCTCCAACAAACAAAAACCCAAACCATATAAAGAAAACCCCCCACGTTCTGCACACACAAACACCCCCAAACAACCAAGAATCCAACAGAAAACCCAAACGCATGGAGAATTTCCAAATCATCTCACAAGTTTGTTACACTTTCTTGCATGGAGAGGGAGTTTTTAAAGTAAAATATATTTTCACCATATTAAAGCTAATTATATTTCCTTTTCTCACTGCAAATATTATTAATCAGTTTATTCATTCAATAACCCTTAAATGCGTGCACTAACAAGAAATAACTGAGCATACACTAATTATTGCAATAATCATTATGACTCAAATACAGCAAAGCAATTAAGTATGTTCAGTCTCAATGTTATAAATGCTTAATGTGCTTAAGGGCTTTGCTTAAATAAGTAAAATCATATCCCTTCCTTTTTTTACAAAACACATTGAATTAGGCTGAAGACCCAGCATGCTCTCAAGTGGTTAAGAAACATCTTCTTTTCAACAAACCTGTAAGATCCCTAGTCCTATTATGGATATTTGCATTCTAAAATATTTTTTTGCTCTAAAATAACAAAGCAGAACAGTTTGTTCCAAAATTTGCTGCTTGTAGTACCTGAGGAAAAAATAAAAAAAAATCTTCGGAACACTTTTTCATGGGAAAAACCAGAAGAATAAGAGAAAAAGAAATAAGTTGTCACTATATTTTTCTCTCATGTTAAGTTTAAGAGTATAAAAGCTAAAAAAAAGTAGGGTAGGCTAATGTGGTTGTCATCTGATAGAGAACGTAAATGTTTCAGGAACAAACACCCTTTGATGTCTCATTTTGGAGGTAATTTAGACAGTCACGGTAATGGCATATGACCTCAAATGATGATATTAACTGTTCCATCCTCATCTAGTGTTCCACACTACCTTGTGGCCATGTACTTGTTCTTTGCAGTGCAGAGCTGTCAGATTAGTCAGACTGGCTGGAAATGGCATTAAATAACCCATTTCCTTTCAGCAGACTGTGAATCCACACACAGCCAGCTACTATATGTCACTGGTGGAGACAGAGCTTAAAGACAGGCAGGAAAGTACATCTTGTCAGTTGTCCCAAGTCTCTGATGGAGGTGTCAGAGGAATGTCATTCAGTGTGATAGTCTGAACTAGATGAGGAAACAAAAACTGTAATTGTGATATGGTCAGTTCAGCTAAAAAAGCCAGCACTGGGTTTTCAGTTTATTGGTCATTCAGGAAAAGCAAGCACAGCAGTATTAAAATACTAGAAAACACAAACGATAGAAGAAAGCCAGGCAATGAGAGTGCTAAAGGAAATTTTAGAATCTGGGAGACTTCCTTGCTTGGAATCCCTTCTCTCTTCTAGCTATTGCTATCTTCTGATGGCCTCACTGCTGTGGAATTGCAGCCTTTCTTTAGCCTTCATTTTTGGGTGATGGCAGAAAAATAATAGACTTATGTGTATTTGTCTCTATTTTGCACATTCTTTTAGTGAGATCCTCAGGGTTCCTGCCTCATCCATAACTGCATTGCCGGCAATATCCGTGCTGCCATATTTGCAGCAGCAATGAGGGTTGGATGAAGTTCAAGTCAGAGGAAGCTATCACAATATACAAAGACTTATTAATTCAGAAACTCAGTTCTTTTCTTCTTTAACCTTCCCTTCCCTGAAACTTCCCTTCCCTGAAACTTCCCTGAAACTTCCCTGAAACTTCCCTGAAACTTCCCTTGCCTGAAACTTCCCTTGCCTGAAACTTCCTGAAACTTCCCTGAAACTTCCCTTCCCTGAAACTTCCCATTATTTTGAAGATCATTAAGAGACTGCTACCTTTTTTTGAAGAACATCTTTTGATATGGACAATTTTGTTGTATAAAAGCAATTATTGAGAGATAGTTTGTGTCTTTCTATGTCTTCAGAGAAGCACATTTTTCTTATAAATTCCATTGCTGACTTTTAAATTAAGTTCATAGATTAATAATTATACCAATCATTCAGAAACTTTATACTTAACTATTCCTTAAACTCCTAAAATATTGGATATAGTCATACAGTCATTGTGGAAACCTGTCAGTACTTTCTAATGAAGAATTAAATGGAACTGAGATTTGCTCAATTATGTGTATTTTTAGGATATCATCCATAATATTGCAAATGCCCTATAGTGGGCATTTGAAGTGAAAAGTGAAACAAAACACAGTTCATAATTTTATAATCTCTCATGTGTATATATTTGTTGCTTTTTCTTTAAAAGAAACATTACAATACTTGCTGTTATCAAGTTCTTAAGTCTTGCTTGTAGTATATTATAAATGTTGATCTTTTCTGTATTTTCTATTATAAGTCAAAATGTCGTTTTATGTTTTGGGTAAGAGTTTAATGGATGTGCTGCAAAGTGGATGAAATGTTGAGATTTCATGTTAAGAGAGATTTAATTTTGAAATGTATGGTATTGGTTATGTCTCATACCCAGCTCCTAGAGAACACAAAATGTAGATAAAATTGGTCTTGATCTTTATTCTTTTCCCCCAAGATTAGTTCCAATTTGCACTGTGGGGTATCAAATGGAAGATATAAGCTACCACTACAATAATTTCATGTTAGAGGGCAGAAAGAGGAGCAGGTTTTTTTTAAATTCAGCAAGCTTCCAGACTGGTCCAATTGATGTTCTCCACATCCAAAATCCTGGACTGACTGCAAGCAATGAGAAAATAAGAGTTTCAGATAATCTGCAAAATAAAGTGTGCTGACTTCTGTGATATAACGAAAGAGCCAGCACCTGGATCTCACTCTCCAGGAAGAAAAAAAGTGGAAGAGGGGTTGACCTCTGCAAGGAACCTGGAGAATGAGATTTTTATTGCTGCCAAATGCAAGCATTCAAAATTCTTGAGTGAAGCTGCAAAACCTTGAAAAGGATAGATAATAGATAGATAGATAGATAGATAGATAGATAGATAGATAGATAGATAGATAGATAGATAGATAAGTAAATATCCCTGACACCTAAATAAAGTGAAAAATATGTGTCAAATTATTTTTGTTTCTTTCCGTTTACCAGATTGCCAGGGAGGAATAAAATCACATATCTAAGTTTTTGTCAGCAAGAAGAGCTTAAACATATTTGGTAGTTAATATTAATTTCCACTGAAACTAATATTAATTTCTACTGAAACTTGATATTCTTATTCAGCCTCTTGAATCCAGAGGGTGTTGTATTTCAACACACACAAAAGCACCATGTTGATGACCAGATTTTGAAATCATCCAAATCCAGGATACTTGGATGGGTCTGCCAGACCTATCAATCAGACATTGAAATAGAAAGAGCTTCGTGGTACCTCATTAGCAGGCAAGCTTTGAATGAATGAATGATTCCTTTGAAGTAGCAATATAAGAAAATGACACAGAAGCCACCCAGTAATTTTTGGAGAGTGCTAGCTATTAAGAAACCAAGCCTTTAGGGACTCCTGGTTGCCCAAAGAAGACTTGCTTTTTCCAAGCAGATGGAGTCTACAGCTGATATCTCAAGAATTGTGTCACATTTCATTGTACAAAAGGAAAAGAGGGACTATACAAAACTGGACTTGAATTACCCAGGAATAGTATTTTTGTGTTTGAGCTCCCAACAGGTCAAGTACCAGTCTGTTTTGTTGCAGAAGTTACAATGCGCTGCAAGTCTGGAACCATTTTCTATTTTGCTCTTGCAAATCAGCTGTAGGAAGGTTTTGCAGGATATATTTCTCTTACGGATACAAAAAAGGGCCACTCAGGTGGTCTACACATTACTTTTTTAATGACTTTTTTTAATGGCAGCCAAATGAAAACCTCTGTCCAAGTGCAGTGTCCTAGCTGTTTAATAAGTGTCAACACTATGAGAGTGGATTCGTACACCAGTAAATCCAATAGAATGGAAGCATCCTAAATGACAATCTTGAACACCATTATTGCAGCCTATTTGGATTAATGAGTTAAAAATCCAAGATGTATAAGAGATTTTTATAATTCAGTATTCTAGAATTTAAGATTATTTTATCCCTTGCAGGCATTTAACTCAAGACCTAAAAAAAAATGTAAGAAAGGAAAGGGAAAGGGAAAGGGAAAGGGAAAGGGAAAGGGAAAGGGAAAGGGAAAGGGAACGGGAAAGGGAAAGGGAAAGGGAAAG
>JAOTQP010000870.1:40634373-40654299 GCA_026413545.1 Cichladusa arquata
GTTCAAATTCTGTGCAAACTGTGAAGTAAGGGTGGGAAAAGTTTGCTGCTGTTTTCCAGTTTTAGCTGTCTCTGCAACTCATAAATGCGAGAGAAAAAAATCCAAAACCGCAAAACAAAGCTAATTTGAGTGGGAAAAAAAAGATACATTTCTTGTAATTTTTATGGTATGTTTATGGTATATTTAATTACTATTTCAGAGACTTTGGGGTTGAAAACTTTCTTTTAATCTTTTTTCTTTTATTTCCTTAACATCTTTATTACTTTGCTATTAAAAAAATAAAAACAAACGAAACAACAAAACAACATCTTGCTGCTCCAAAATGTGTTAGCTTTACTAAAAACATCAAGCAAAATAGTTTTTATAAGGAAAGACATGTGAGGGAAAAAAAACCCCAAAAGTCTGTTTTTAAGGGCCAGCTGAAGGTTTCATACAACCAGCTCCTTGTGGCCATTCTTCCTGCTGGGCAGGAGCAGAGGGCAGCGTGGGGCAATGCCATTGGCATGCCGGATTCTCATCCTCTCGGAATAGTTAAAATACTGATGGGTGCATATCTAGCAAAGATGCTGCATTCAGCACTTTTCTTCTTCTGGCTGCTCTGGTGGGTCTGTAAGTAAGCAGAGTGAGGAGAGAATACCACAGAACTGGCTGGTGGTAAGGTCCAAACCACTCCAGCTGTCGGCTGGCTGGCTGCGAGTCGCAGACCTGTGGTGCTATAATGCATGGCCAAGCAGTCCTCTAGGTGATGTAGCATGCCAAGTTTGGCTCCAGTACCCGATCTCAGCCGGAGCACACACCTCTCTAATTTAAACAGCTGCAACAATGTTTGCTGGTTGGTAATTTGTCCCAGATTTAAAACCACATAGACAGCTAGAGGGTACGCTGACACCACAGAGTGTAGCTCAAGCAGAAAGCAAGCTGGTTTACATGAAAAAAGATCTATAGCTGAAGTGGAACAGCAAAGAAGTGCAAAATTTTTAGAATATTTCCAACTAAGTGCAGTGGGCTTCAGATCACATATCCACAGAGGCACATGAACAGAAGAAATGTCAAAAGACAAGGTAGCAGAAGAAAATGTTCTTTAGCTTTTCTAGTTGTGAACTTTAAATAGCTAAGACAGCTTCTTACTCTCTCATGCTCCCTCTACCAAAATCCAATTGCTCACAATGCCTTTCAACTTATTTGTGTTTCCACTGCGTGAGCATGTGCCTGCAGTAAGCAAGTGAGTAGTGAAATCTGGATATGAAGAAGGTGACGACAGAAATAGGTGATGCAGAAATGTGACCAGTTTTTTTTCCCCTTCAACTCTTCAGGAAAGCTATGTCTGTGAAGATAAGTAAATAAAAGCAAATAATAGCTAAAATTTATCAAAACTATAACAATATTTTTTCTTTAAGACAGCAAGATAGATATTCAATCTTAAATAAGCATAAAAACGTAAATGTTGATTAACTAAATGCATACAAACCTAGTGGGGATCTGACGATGAAACAAAATGGAAAAAATGCAATGCCTTGCTGCTGGCGGAACAAATGAAAGTGAGGGAAAGGGAATTTTTCCATTCATGGGGTCTTAGGAATTTTTTCATCAGAGTCCTGAAACAAAGATATTCTATGTTTCTTTAAATAAATGCTTCAATATACTTTTATGACTTAGATACCTTTTATCAAATATGATATTACAAAAACAGTTGATTTCAGTTTCCTACCAGATTAAACATATGGCTCCTATTCCCTTGTTCTATAATGTTTATGTTAAAGCTATTGAAAAAACCAAATATATTTCTTCAGTTTAAAACAGAAATAAATGAGCTTTCAAATAAACCAAAATAAGAAAAAAAATGTTATCAATAGCTTGTGGACAAGGTAAAAATATTAATCATAATCAATATTCAAGAAAAGTAACATCTGTTTACAAAACAACTTGGCAAGTGATATAACCCAAGAGATTACATTCTATGGAATTGGTTTAGTATCAGAAGAAAGCGTTATTAATGATACAAAAGTTAATATCCAAATTATTTCTGACACACTGGTTTCTCTCCTTAGCCAGAAAGCTTAAAGTCTTTGGCACAGAAGGTAGCCGTAGATGTGGGGATTTTCAACACTTTTATTAATGCACTTATGTACACGCATGCCACACTTACCTAAAAATCCTTACTTGACTTTTTTCTTTGTTTGTTTTTATGTGAGGAGCAGTTATCACAAATATGCTTGAGTAAACATGTTTTCTACTTTAAGTGAACATATTGCATATCACAATTTGAGTGTTTAAAGAAATGAACATCGACCTTTGAGAATATTTGTTGGCTGTGTTGTGTCATTTATTCCCCAAATTTTAAGAACTTCTGCATAAACTAAAACTACAAGTATCCCTTTCCAAAATCACACTATGAGTGTACAGATGGGAGTGAGTTGAGGTACTGAGAAGAAGGAGGACCTCATGTTGATTTTAATATACAATTTTGAGTAGGGAAGAAAGGAAACACAGGGAAGAAATTGCATTTTTGAAAGGCAGCAGACTACCACTAGAGAGAAGACCTGTTAGGGATTTTTTTTTTTCTTCCTTGAAAGTTGCTATTCAGCTCTGTGGAAGGGAGAAACCTGGCTCATTTTGCAAATGCAAAGCCAGACTGCTGCCAGGAACCACTTGAGGAGTGATTAACAAAACCTGTTTGCTTTACAGGGTTTCCATGGAGGTGAAACGGTGTGCATATAATTTTGACACAATCAGATAGTGCACTCTTAGAGTTTTATGGCAGAAAATGAATTAGCATGTCTCTTTTAAAAGGGTGTCTCATTAGAGCATGCTTATTGTCCTCTCAGCATATGTGGCATTTAAATGTAGTGAGCAATGGCCAAAAGCAGGAAGTAATTCTGAGAAATAAATGGCAGTAACCATCCCAGTTTCCTGAATAGAGGTGAAAGTGGTTTGGCAATACTCACCCAAGATGATATTCATTTATGCAGTATGGAAATTAAAGAGAGAAGAAGGGAATGGCTGTGTGCACCGGTGGAAACATAACATGAAAATAGAATAGATTCTAAAGTTGCAAATGAACTGAAATATCCCAGGTGGCATGAGCACACAGCAAGGGACTTTCAGTAGCAGCAAAGGCTGGTGGAAAGGTTTAACTTATACCTTTTGATCTCTGCTGTCTGTGGTGTGTGGTATACTAAAGAAAAAAAGCCAGAATACTTTAAATTTGTTGCTCCAAAGACTTCAGTGTGGTAAAACCAACATTAATGGGTAAATAGCAATAAAGAAGGAAGTCAGCTATTTAACTGAAGAGAGGAAATGCACATCAGCTTTTGATATTCAGTTTTACTTGCTAAATGTGAAATTCTTACATGAGCCAAACAAGGCTGGCAAAGGGTTTAATCAGCAGTATAATCCTACTTAAAGTACTTTCAAGTTCTACATGGAATTTTAAAAACCTTTTTGCAACTATCAGAGCAAAGTGGAATTTTATTTGAGAACAGTAGTAGGTAGCATGACTGTTGAAAAACATCTCGAAATGTGCTTGAAAAATAGTCTATATCTGCTCAGATGCCAATTCCATTTAGTGGCAATTTAACAGCAGACTACTGTTATGGATATGGTATTGAAATTAATCTTTCTCTGTACTTAATTTCATTGTTAAACTAACATGCAATAAATAATTATTTGGCTTGAGATGGAGATACATATTCCTTTTTTTAAGGCTCAACAAATTATTCTCATTGCCAGATAGTATTTATGAGGGAGACACTGAACATCCCTTCTGGGAAGAATGGTGCTGCTGATAGGAAATTATCTGTAAAAGTTACTATGTATCATGTAGCTTTATCTGGATTTATATGCATTTTATTTAATAATACGAACATAGATCTGTATCTCTAATTATCTAGGAGATAAATGTGCAGAACAAACCTCTTGCATGGCCTCCCACCATCATGAAGGACTCAAGCAGAAGGAATCAGATCTTAGACAAGTGTTGTACAGTGGGATGACTCTGGACATGGTCCTGTTTCTCTTCTTTTACAGCAAAAGCAGCAATATAGCCTTGCTGTTCTGCCAAAGGGCATGCATACCTGGGTGACACAGTACATATTTGCTCTGACAAAACTAGTAAAAGAGGCAAGATATTGGAGAATGTCATCTGAAGATACCAAAATACACCTATTTGGAGAATGTCTTCATTTCAGTCTTCCAGGGTTGCTAAAACTAAAATGAAGACAATAAGACAAATATTTCTGCACGTGTATATATATATAATTATTTTGCAAAATCACCCTTTCAGTTTTCTACAATATATCGGTCAATATAGTTTTGATTAAAGGGAGTAGAAATTTAATAATTTTTGCCTCCAAGGACTAAGGGTTGAAAAACAAAGATTAAACCCCTTCTTTGTTTTATCTGAAAAGCTGATAGAGTGGTGGAGATGTTCCAATTAATTGGTCCGGGTATATAGCATATGACATAAAAATCATATAATTTGCTTTCATTATGATACATATGTATTTTCCACTTGTTTTAACAAAATACTGTATTTTGCCATTTGAGGATATGACACTGCTAGAACTCGTGACACATGATCTGCATTACAAGTCATAATTTAATACTTATTTAAATGTAGTCTAACAGAACTGCAAATTTAACCAGTGAGCAGTAAGAACTATTATTTCCATCAGATTCTCTGAAATGCGTCACAGTGAAAACTGATGTTATCTACAGTTTATAAGACAGTTAACTATGTGGTTTGTTACTTTAATAAGTTTCCAGAATAAAATCATCTCTAAGGTGTCATAGTTTGCTCTTTATTTAACTTTTAATAATTCAATAATGAACAAGTTCCTAATGTCCTTTTATAAAAGCAAAAACATTAGTGTCTTACACAGGAGAATACTGAGCAGAGTAAAACAGAGCACCATGTTAGAAGATTGATCTAAAAATATCACATTTGTATAGAACCTTAGTGAATTACTTTTATCATGGTAGTTATCTTAAATATTCTAAAACTGGTTTTCCTGAAAATTGTCGTGTCCTAGGTTTGTTTATTCTGCAGTAAGGGAAATTTCTGCTTTTAATTTGCAGTGAATAGTATTTTACTTCCCAAGAACTCCCTATGTTACACAATCAGCAATCCCAAACTGTTAATAGGAACAATATATGTCAAAAAAGTCCAGAACAGATGCATCACTGTAAAGACTGAAGTGCAATATTTTCAGTACTTATGGAAAGTACAGGTGTCTCAGTCTCACTTCAGTGCCTGGTCATGTTATGATGATTATTCAGGTGAGAAACACCTGAAAGACAACTCAGTCATTGGTCCCAGCCAGTACAGCTTCATGGGAGGGAAGTCCAGCTTAACAAAACTGATTTCCCTTCATGAGAAGGTAACCCACCTAACTGATCAAAGGAAGGTAATATGACCTTTTCAGATTTCAACAAAGCTTTTGATAGTGTGTCTCACAGGATTCTTCTGGAAAAAATTTCCAGCACACAGCTGGATGAACACATCATGTGATGGGTTAGCAACTGGCTTACAATCTGGCACAATGAGCTACAGTGAAAGGGGTGACATCGGACTGGGGTCCTGTCATTAGTGGGGTTCCACAGGGCTCATTCTCAACCTTGTGCTCTTTAACATCTTCAGAAATGACTTGAAATGCAGGGCTGAGAGGGATACCATGTGAGTTTGCAGATGATACAAAATTTGGAGGAACTGTCAACTCCCAGAAAGGCCCTGCAGAGAGACCTCAGAAAGTTAGAGAGGTGGGCAATGACCAACCATATGAAGTTCAACAAGAACAGGTGCTGGATTCTGCACCTGGGATGGGGCAACCCTGGATGTATGGACAGACTGAGGAGTGGGATGCTGGAAAGCAGAGCTGTGGAAAGGGACCTGGGGGTTATGGTGAATGGCAAGTTGAACACAAGCTGGCAGTGCCCTGGCAGCCAGGAGGGCCAACCCTGCCCTGGGAGTATCAGGCACAGCATCACAGCCAGGCAAGGGAGGCAACTGCCCCCTCTGCTCTCACCTGGGGCAGCCTCACCTCGAGTCCTCTGAGCAGTTTTGGGCCACAATATAACAAAGATATTAACATCTTAGAAAGCAGAGAGTGCACCCCAGAGGATGGCTGGGCACTGGCACAGGGAAGTCTTCACAGCACCAAGCCTGACAGAGTTCAAGAAGCATTTGGACAATGCTCTCAGGCACATCACCATGTGCCTTCTTGGGATATCCTGTGCAGGGCTAAGGGCTGGGCAAGGTGATCCTTTTGGGTGTCTTCTAAATCAGCTTATTCTGTGATTCTGTGATTCATTTTGGTATGAAAATATTGATGTTCAGTCCATAAATGAAGCCAGGAAACACACACTAGCAGAATCAACTGTATACACCATAGAAGCACATGAAAAAAAAACATATCTTCAAATATATCTTTTTGAAATCTTCCTGAAAACCAATTATCATCGATTTTATGGCTTTTTTTTTTCTTCCAAAACCTGGTAACATTTTTCATGTGAATGTGATGGATAAAATGTGTGTCCAGTGATGGAGAAGATCAATGCCCTACAGTGAGTGCTCAAAACATTCGTTTCACAACTGAATTCTAGAATCTCCTGGAATAAGTGTAGTGTTAATTATTTCTTCAAAGTTAGGTCAAATTCAACAGTAAGAATGGTGCCTGCCTCTCATTTTTAGCACTTACCAGTAGTCACAACCAAGGAAAGCTTTCTCTGAGGGCATTTGTGAGTTTGATCTCCTGTGATTGGTAACAACCAGATGAGAGATCTTGCTGCTAAGCCATTAGGGCAAAGATGAGACTCATTACTAGTGTTATTTTGAAAAGAAACCAGTTTTGTTCAGCTTGTAATTCAAAAATACCATTTAGATTGCTTAGGCTTATGTTGAGAACATTTCACTTGTACTAGCCATTCACATTGTCTATTTTTTTGATTATAAGAGTATTTTGAAATCTTGGGATTGAGTATATTTTCAATTCTAATTTAGAAGAATGTTCAGACATATTGCATTTTTGAATAAAGTAAAAGTTCCTGTTTCATTAACCTAGTAATGTTTGTTTTGGCCCTAATAGTTAGGGATCAAGGAAAGCTAATGAATCACAAGTTAATGATCAAATGATCAAGTGGATAAAGAGGAGAACTTCAAAGATGATCAGAGGGCTGGAGCACCTCTGCTATGAGTGAAGGCTCAGAGTTGGGGTTGTTCAGCTGCAGAACAGAAGGCTGCGTGGAGACCTTATAGCACCTTCTAGTACTACAGGGAGCCTAGAGTGCTGGAGAAGGACTTCTTACCTGGGCATGTAGTGGCAGGACAAGGGGAATGGCTTGAAGCTGAAAAAAAGTAGGTTTAGAATAGATATTGGGAGGAAATGTTCTTGTGACAACAAGGCACTGGAACAGGTTGTCCAGAGGAGTTGTGGATGCAGCATCCCTGGAGGTGTACAATACTGGTCTGGATGTGGCTCTGTGCAACCTGATCTAGTGGAAGACATCTCTGTCCATAGAAGGGGGGTTGAAACTAGATGATCTTTAAGGTTCTTTTAAACCGAAACCATTATGTGATTCTATAAAAGGAAAAATGAAAGAATGACAACTAATTAAAAAAAATGGGGATTGACTAATAACTAATTACCAGCTAATTATTTTTGAAATGTGGAATATCAACATTAAAAATCAAGTCCTTCATAAGTATTTATAATAATTAAGGATTAGCATGTATTTGTTTGGTTTTTTTTTGTTTGTTTTTTTGGGTTTGTTTTTTTTTTTTAAGAGCTTTAATATTCCTTTTCAGGTCAAACACGTATGACACTTTTAATCTATTTTTTTGAAGATATGTATATAAAACCACAGAGATTTAGGTGTGCATTAAGGAACATAGAAGCAAAGACTTTCTTTGAGAAAAAGATGCTTTTCTGAGTTATGTAGAAGAATATATCAGAAGATTTATTTCACAATATACCTTACCCCTGTATTGGGTGGTTTGCCAAAGCTGGACCCAAATTTATCCAGATTTATGAACCAGGAAAATCAATTGTATTGATGTTTTGTGTAGATTTTAAAAATAATTTTTCCTTCTGAAATAGCCATATTAGGTTTGTATGTACTCACCCAGTAGTTAGTTCACTCTATCAGGGCAAGCATTCTTGAAATTTAATTCTTGCCTTCCAGGTTTAACTAAAACGCCTAATCAGATAAGCACAGTATTCATGAGATTGACAATACAATGCTCATCTCTGTAACATTTGCTACTCATGTGTTTCTTAGTGTGTCTACTGAGACAACATAGGGAATTTATTAGAGGGAAAAATCTCCATAGATTCTGTTAATCTAAATGCATACATTTAGTGTAAATCAAATGCTATACAGCCTCCCTGTGTGATGTACTAGAAGCCCAGACTAACACTGAAGTCATATGGACTGGAGGAACTTTTCTGCTTGTTGTCTAGAGCCAGGCAAAATATAGGAAATAGGAATAATAGGAAATAACCAGAGACAGTGGGAAGATGTCTAGAATACTAATAAAATCAGAATTAGAAAACTCAAAACACCCCAAAAAACCCTAATTCAGAAACATATTAATTTCTCATTATCAGGATTCTTCATTTTGTGTCTGTTCTATTGACTACAGATCATCCAGAAGTGACTGGAGATTACATTCACTCCCAACTGATTAACCTTTGCATTTGTATCATGCATGAACTGAACATGTAGATATGGAAGGTGTGACAATCCTTGGAAACCATGCTGTAGTATTCAGCTATCTGCAAATTTCTCAGGGGTAGTTCTCCACATCATGAAGGAATAGAAAATGTTGAAGCTGAGATCTATTAAGACGTCTCTCTAAGAGAACAATGCTGCTCTTGAGGTACCTGTGTTTGATACTGACATTGGTACTTAAGCAGAAGGCTTGCTTGGTGTGAGGCAATTTGAGCCAGTAAGGAGAGCAAATTGGTCCCTTAGGTATTATAGAATCCAAGTAGTGCTCATTTCAGTGAAAAGAGCCAGGAAAAAGAACAAAGGATATTTGTCGAGACAGAATAACAGATGCAATTATCTATTTTTTACAGAATTGTCATGTCAAATTTATAATTTTATACATTCTCTTTTGACAAGAAGTTGCAATGTCTAGCCACATTATTTTCTTACAGTGCTCAAAAGTAAACGGTCTGTTTCAGGACAGATCACCTTGTCACAACTGCCTGGAAAAGAAATACATTACCGACTACAGTACAAACGCATACTACAGTAAGATTTTAAATTTTTATGTGCGTAAGGTGCAATCCAATTTCTTTCCACAACATAATGGTCATATATTTAAATATTTTGGCAATTATAAGATGGGGGTTTTTTTTGTTCTGTATAGTCCACAAAATCTCTCTAACAGAGAAATAATAATAAAAAAGGGTTTAAAGATCTCAAGAGAGGTTTGAGAACCTTTTGATTTCTATAAAATTCAAAATTTTCAACAAATAAATGTTTGTATATTGCCTGACCAAACCGGTAAAAAATAAATTGCTTTTATTTGTTTTGTGATTTCCCCAGATATTCTGTGTCTCTAGTGAAGAGCTAGAAGTGTCAGTTTTTCTGGGGAGTGGCACCAGTTGTGACCCAGTTGATTGTATGCACTCTGTACCTCCTCAGGTGGCCTTGCTTTATTGGTTTGGTGTTTGAGAAGTCCAGACACTAATGCTCCTAATGATCAGCCATTCTTTTTGACTTTTAGTAACAAGTATTCTCATGCAGTTAATATCAAACAGAACTTTGTGCTCTACATCTGTTATTTCAAAATTCCCATTTTTGAACTCCCCTAGTCTCAAGTAAGTCGTACATTGTCTTCCTTTTTTACTGCCTACAATCTTTTCACCTACTTCCAGGGCCCCATGATGTAAAATGTCATTTTGCCGATCTTCAGTTCCAGTGACAACTTTAATTTTACTGATTTTAATGGGCTTTTCAAATACAATCCCATAGAAGTCTCCAGTAGAAGGAGCCTTGCCCCAGAAGTACTCATCAATGCTGCTATAAGCCTTGCTTGCCTCATAGTTTTCAAATACATTCATATTGGTGTGCAAGTTTGCAGGTGGGTTGTCAGGGATATCAAAGGATTCCTCTTCAAAGTCATCATCCTTTAACTTATTTTCAGCTCCTTTGTAAGATGAGTAGTATCCCATGTGCTGGAAGAGAGATGGCTTAAAACGTATCACTTCCTTTTGAGCTAACAGCCCACGAAAGTGGATGAGCAGCCAATCACAAGGCATTTCTTGGTAAAACATCAATAGAAAATGGGCCAGGCGTGGTAGGTCATGAGAATGGTAAAGCTTTCCGATGTACCCCAGCTTGGAGAATTCCAACGTCACCCAGTAGGATCCTTCTCGTGAGGTAACTACTTTCTTAACAGCAGTCAAAAAATTCTTTGAGCAGCGAACGTCGTCTTCCAGCATCACATAATAGTCAGAAAGGTTAGCACAAAAGTTTAGAAGGAAAGCATAATCTACATTTTGTTTTGATCGAAACTTCACACGGTCCTCGGGGTCATTGTAATTTCTCTTAAGGCCGTCCAGTACAGGGTAGTAATCCTCAGGGACGTGAATAACTATTAATCTGCCCGCAATTATATGGTGTGCAAATTTCTGTGAAATATCCTGGACCATCCCCTCACACCAGGCTGAGTCAAAATCTGCCAGCTGTACTACCACTGCAATTTCTTTGAGTTCCTCATAGCTTGACTGCTCAAATATGGACTTGATGGTCTCAAGCAAGTAGTTTCCCTTTTTCCGTTTTACGGAGGATAGTCCAATTGTAAGATACCCTGTAAAAAAGACAATTCAAATAGAAACTGAGTATCTGATATTGGAAGCAATTTTACCACAAAAATATTCTCCAGAGCTGTGCTTGTATTAAATAAACCTCATGAATGGCGAAGACTGGAAAATTTGGTATGTGAACTTACTAAACTGCAAATAAAGATGAAAGACCTTTTTTGCCTTTTCATTAGGAAGTATGATACTGCAAGCAAATAGATGTATGGACGCTACTGTGTTAAGCATTCACTTGTTTACTGCAAGCACATTGGGGTACTTTGGGCAAATGGCAAAGCAGTGTGTACATTTATGCCTTGTAGACAAAACCATATATACAATGATAAGGCCAAAATAAAGGGGATTATGAGGGGATTATTCACATCATATTTTGAAAGCAAGGAACTACCAAATGCAGCACTTTTATAATTTTAATCCCTCTAAAAGTCTACTTACATCTATGCATAATTTTACAGTTTTATGAATTTTGCATGGATAATTATTTCTCAGCATGTTCATTTTTAGGTGAATTTGTCCAGTTCTTCCTTGCTAGGAGTTTTTCTTCTTACCCTCTTCCAGGACTCATTAAGCATTTTACAGGGAATACCCTCTTGGAAAATACCATTTACACATTATTTTATAATAGAACTTTTCTACTTGCTTGTACAAATAATTTTGAATGCTGTTACATTCTTTCTAGACAGAGATATGCCATATAAAACAAGAAATTTAATCTCTGCTGTTTTGTTGTCACTGCCATCGCATTTTTACCAGCATTCCAAATCAGGATTTTTTTCAGATATTTGGTAATATATCTTTTTCTAATATTTTTCTAAATTCTGATGTAAAAAAATGTTAAGACTTTGTAATTGATAGGGTGTACCTAAGTTGAACCTACCCCAATTTTCTTAAAATATAGTCATTTGTAAAAGACTGCTCTGATAGTGATTCAGGGTTTCCCTTGAGGTTTAAGTTTGCTGAAAATGAAGTTGTACAGTGAAGTACAATCCCCAGAAGTCATTTACGCTGCCTACAGAGCCCCAAATTTTTCAAATCTAATTTGAACAAACTTTATAGCTTTCTACAGCTCACAAATTATTTTATTTTACCTTCAGGGCTTGGACTTCCTAGCCTTGTTTGTGTAAGGGAAATGGTTGGTTTGGAACCCAGAGGACACCTGCCTAGGTATGGTTGTATTTCACTTTCAGAGGGAAGTCTTGAACCACGTCTGAAATAAAAATAACTAAATAGTCCATCTGCAGATGGCTGTGAGAAGAATCCTCCTTTACTGTCCCCATAATGGCACAATCCAGATCCCTTTTTAGCACAGTCAAAGGAGCAAGGAGGTCCATTTGCAGCTGCTGGGCCAGCAGAATAGTGGACCTGCAGGGTGTATCCATATGATGCCAAGCATACTTAAGATTGGATTTACCAGTTATACAGAGAATGACAGTATGGTCTCAGAGGATGGTTGCAGAACACCACCAGCACATGCCTTGCTTCTGCTTTCTAAATCATCTTCCTCTTGCCTGAGGGGACATCCATGGAATTATGCTCACACAGACCATCCAGGGGCTGCCTGCAGGATATCTACAAGTTGGTCATGGAGTTGGTCAGAAGACAGTCAGGCTGTGGGGCAACCACTGCTAGGTTTGGACTAGCAGCTACTCAAGAATGGTCCATGATAGCTGTCCCACTAACTATCTGGAGACTGTCACTGCTTAACTCAGCCCCTCTTGCATAGAAATACCACAGGGACTATATGGATTTCATGCCTTTTTAAAATTACCTCATTTTGCAGCATTCAAATTGCAGTCACTTACTTTTCCTTGGCAAAGGTGTGCCAGCTAGGTAGCGATAGGAAATGTTTATAGATCCTGAGAAATTAGACAAATCTTTAAAACTGTGAACATAACGCTCTGGGTTGAGCTGGTGTGTGGCTGTTTCTCTGATTAACTGCTTGTCCCCTTCCTATTAGTGGGAAAACAGAAATAACAAAAAAGAGAGAAACACACTTGTGAATGCCAGCTAGAGAGAAAACATGGACAGGCAGGTTTCCAAGAATAACATTTTTCAGTTTCAGCTTTCAGAAAAGCATGTAGATGTCACCTCATTTAAAACAAAAAAAAAAAAACCCAAACAAACAAAACGCCCCCAAAACAACAAGCAATACTGAATATCATACATTTTGGCCACAGAAAAATCTAACATAAACCTTCAGATTACAGTAAAAGAAATACTTTGCATAAAACTTTGAAAAGGTAGCAAACATTAAATTATTGGCCAAAAAATGCTGCGGTATTCAAAAGTGGGATAAGAACACATCACTTAGCAACAGATAAGATAATTTTTACAGACGTAGAAATGGGGAAGATTTTTAAAAAATGTCTTCAGTGATTAAAAAATCTACCAAAACTGCTGGAAAGGAAAGACAAATCTAGATCCTGGCATCTGGCTCATTTTGACAATTTTTTGAGAAGCTTCAACTCAGGTTTGCGGTGAAAAGAAATGCATCTGATCAAGCAAATAGTAAAAGTTTCTCTGAATTTGGAGAACACTTTTTGATGGCATAATCAAAAGGTACATTTATCACCACGCCTCCTCTTCCTGCCTCCTTCTTCAGACCTTTTCTTCCAAGAGGATTCCCTAGTCATAGTAAAGGTGCAGAAGGGAAAGAGTGGCTTCCTCAGTAGTGTCCTTTCCATAAGGTCACTTGGGCCTCAGGGAAAATCTGTTCCTCAGTCCTCAAGAAAAGGGAAAATATCTAACAGTTTGTGAAGACTGAATTTAAAAGTAGGAATGCTTATTTAATTTATCTGGTTTGATTTTAGTCCGATGGCAGGCACATGTATGAATGAGTTTGTTTCTTCTGATATATGCAGTATGTTAATGCACTAAAACTTCTGGATCTGTCATTAAATGGGAGCATTGTGCAGTGATAGTACTGCTGCTAGGAAGAACAACCATTGAAACAGTAAACAGCACACATATTAAATGGCATAAATATTAAAAAATGTGTCAAAGTTATATTTTTCAGCACAAAGAAATATTTCCGTAAACTGATCTTGCATTCGTTTATAGTTCATTGTGTTTCTTGCATAGAAGTAGTAAATAATGTATTTCTGAGCTTAGTAAAGATCTTTGGCAGACATCCAGGGGCATCTACCTGCACTTTTATGCTCTCTTGATCTTCAGTGTCTCTTGAGTAATTTCTCTCTAGTGCTTATGTGCCACCTCGCATTTGTTCATAAATTATGAGATGAAGTTTGATGATCAGGCTCAAGATTAAAATGTAACTCAATGATCTAGAAAGAAAACATATTAAAATTTCAGGAGATTTTCCATGAAAAATGTCAGATGGAAAAGAAAAAAAGCTGGTACAAAAACCCTATTTTTTCAAAACCCTTTCTTTAATATCAAAACATTGTGTCATGGAGTCCAGAATGGAGCACCAATGTTCCTTGTTTCGAATGGTTTTGGAATGGAAATTTATACTGCTAGGGTTTTGCTACATAAAATGTTTAGAAATAGACAATTTCAGAAGAAAATATTTTGATTTTAACAAGCAAAATATCGAAACTGACCACAAAAATTTTCCTTTTCTCCCCCTCCTTAATAAACGCCTTTTGTGGCTAATATTTCTTCTTAATAGTTGCTATTTCATTCTTTTGTTTAATGACGGGCCAAACTGAAATATGTTTTTTTTTTTTCAAAAGATTAAAATCTGTTTTTCCTATCTCTGACTACTATGCAGAGGTCAGTGAAGTTGAGGAGCTTGATTAACTCTCCTTGGTTTTCTTCTCTAGCTTTTTCTACAATGGTTTTGGCTTTCATCTGTTAACTAACCTCTAACTTACATTTCAATGTTTGCTGGGAGTTTCATGTGGATGCCATCAAGTGAAGTGCCATAGTTCTCCACTCTTTCTGCCCTTTATTCTGCTCTGCTAAGGATGCTGTATCAACTACCATAGTGCTATTCTTTGCATAGTGCCCAAAATAATGATTAGTATTCTTAGAAGAGTGCAGAACACATGCATCACTTACAGTCTACTTACAACTCTGAATAGGTATGAAATTCCCTTGTGCATATTGTGATACCTGGTATATTTTAGCTTAGTATGTCTTCAAAATGCTTGATCAAATGTAGTACATATGCTGCAGATGAAGTACCTTAAACTCCTTTTCTAATACACATGTATCAGCACTCCATAACTGCATACCCTCTACCCAATGTATTTCAGCTATTTTGCCACATGGGCCCTTACTTTCCACTTCTCCAGAAAATGCCCAGCAGAAAAAAGTGAAGAGATTCTCCGGACATGTGAGACCCTTTGAGCAAAACCAGAAAGTTTCTCCTCTCCTTTCTTAAGGTTTACTAAAATTAATGTAATTTTAATATTCTAACTTTTTAAAAAGACCACTTGTCTTACATCTGGTGCCAGAGACACCAGCACCACCCCTTGCACACCCTGCTGCCTGAGACTGGGAGGAGAAACTCTGGGTCAGTTGTTTTCCTTTTACCAGTTACCTTTAGAAGATAGTCCAGCAGGACATTGGCTGCAATTCAGAGAGCATTTGGGGCTCTGAGGACTTTCAGATTTTCACTCTCTCAGGGAAACTGGTTAGCCTGCTGTCCTCAAAAGCTTTCCACAAGTATATTTCTTTTCACCACAAACACTGAAATTGCTCATTTTTTACCTCAGCAGACAAAATACACCAGACATGGTGTGTTTGGAGCTGTCAGACAGGGTCAGGAAATTTGAGAATAAAACTAAATAAATAAGCTAAAAAGTCAACATCCTAACACATTTGAAAAACACTTCATGGACCATAAAGGTATCAAGAGACCTGGAATAACTCTCAGGAGACTTGGCAAGAGACTTGGCTGAGAGCTACACGAGTGCAAACATGCCAGAGCTGTGATGAGAGAAGCAATGAAAGAGAGTGACTTTATAAAAGAGGCGGGGGGAAAGAGCAAATTAAGAATAAGACATGGAGCCATCTGGGGAACTGGCAAAATAGGACAGGAAAAGATTTCAAAAACAAGCCAAGAGGAACACCATTAGCAGTGATAATAAAAGCACTTTCAGAAACATCTGGGGGACTTTGAAGCAATTAGTGAACAGGGAAGAAACATTAGGAAAAATGCCATTAGGAAAAAAAAAGTGATAAGCCAGGTCAAATTTAATCATAACCAAGAAATGCCAGTAATGGAGTAACATGGTACAAGCATGGGCTATCTTTTCAATAGCTTAAGAAAGTAATAGCATAATATTAATATTGCAAATATTTACAATAGTGTTATAAGTAATTTTATAATTATAAAATTTTAAATTAAAATAATTAGGAATGTATATATAGGTTCTGATAAATAATGTAAGGATTTTACTACTTGTGTATTACACTTTTTGATGTACTATTATGTTTCTTGTCAGACACAAGTGAGATCAGAATTTACCATTCAAAATATTGGAAAATCCATACTGTCCCTGTTCAATACAAGATAAAGACAGCACTATCTATCCATATCACAATATAACAAATTCAGTTTAGCAATTTTACTATTTTCAAGATCCAGTTTTTCAACCACTGTGTTCTTTTACTTGTACCAGTCCAATCTCCAAAGAACTAGAAAATCATTCCATTAATTGAGTCTCCAGGACTCACTTGTCATTCAGCACTGAAACACCCCTAGTTTACAAATAAACCATAGAGGTATGTTATGTTATGTTATGTCAGTAGGTTATTTGTTGAAATTCCTAACATAAATATTTCCAGATTTTTTTCAAAATCATAAACTTACGTTAGATTTTGTCTAATTTTTAATGCTGTAGCGCTGAACCTGGTAGACTAAAATCTGACTTCCAAAAAGTAAGAAAAACACAAAATAAATCACTAAAATGAAATTATTTATGCAAGGAGCTTACAGTAAATGGAATGGGTGCAAATTTTCTTTTATAATTTTATTTCTATAATAGCATTTAATGCAGTATTCAGAGGTGAGATTTGCAGTGTATACTGTAAAACAAACTCCTAGCTTACATAAATAGTTCAGATGTAGTTTATCCTCAGCAATTTACTGTTTTACTAGGGGTATTTTACAGTTTTGTTTTTCCAGGATCACTTCTTCTCAACTTACCAAAACATAACCGTCTTCAATGTACAAGTTCATGAAGAGCAAGCAAACAACAAGGATTCCCAAGAACGACACTGCTGATCGTTTCCGCAAGCATCTCATTTTATCAAAATATTTCAAGTAGTGTCTCGTGAAGAACTGCATACAGTAGTGTCACCTATGAATAAAACCACAGTATTACAAAAATAGTCCACCTGATAAGAATGACAACAGCTAAACTTACCTTCATACGTATCAAATCCCTTCAAACATACATAGACTGCACTTTCAGGCAGCATTAATTTCATTTAATCATTGTCATCTTCATGTTACTATACAATCTCAGCTATAAAATAAGCTGCTTTTTTTTGTGTGTCAGTAAAGAAAAAACACATACCCACTGTCACACCCATTTTAAAGTGGACTTATGATGTCACTGAGACAGTGACAGTTTAAACAGTTTAGTAACTGTCAGATCCCAAGTTGGTGGTCAAAGATGATGCTGAGCATTGTTCCCCAGGTACCTGTGTCTCCTCCCAATGACAGGCCAGGTCAACAAACAAGGAGGAAATTAGGTACCTTCCCTGAAGTGAAAAAGCACTAGCAAGACTGTATAACATCCCTTAGCCTTGGGCCTCTGTACTAGGATGGGAAAACTCTCAGTGGAGGCATTATTTCCATCTTCAGAAAAAAGGTGGGCATCTACCTTAGACTAGACACATCTAAGCATATTGGTAAATTCTTACCAACCTGTTTAGATCAATAAAAAAAACATGGCCCATAGACAATGAAGCCCCTCTGTATTTATGTTCAAGATGAAGAAAGAGGACTGTCTAGTCATATCACAATGTTGCATGTTCATTTCAGTAATTTTACTCTGTAAAACAAAATGTACGCTGTTCTTGTCCACCAAATTGTAAGCACTAACCTGTGTAGGACTGTGTATGTTTGAACAAGATTGGGCCTAAATTAAAGATCTCACTGCCCAGCAGTGAGCAGACTATAAACTTCTTATTTATGTACTATGTTCTTACTCATATTTTGACTATTTTCCACAGCAATTCATGATTTTTCAATTGAATTTATTACATAGAAGTTATATATGAATGAAGACTTCAAAGCTAACCTGTGTGAAGTAGTACAAAATACTATGTGTGCAATGCTTAAACCCTGCACTTAAATACCTTCATTTCTGAAAGTGCTGAACATTTACACTGATACAAAATAGGCCACATTAGGTGTTCCATAAATGATTTGTCATGTTATATAGAAAATTTTCTGTCCTAATAACAAAAACCCTACCAAGGACAAAATCCAATGTATATTTGTTTTGCCAAACTGAACAAACACATTTAAGAGTATAAAATATGAGTCCATTAGACTCTAGAGAGCCAGGATGTAAATATATCAAATACCAGTAATGCAATTAGTAATTGCAAGGAATCTATAGATTCAAAATTTACTGCAGTAGATGGAGGCTGGTTGTATACAGAATGTTTTTATATTCACTATGTTGAGAATAAAACCAATTTACAGGTTGCATGAAGAAAAAAAAAAGGAATCAGTAACAATATAAATTTTTGTCTGTCTTTATTTAGGGTGGGCTGAATTACAGAAACCTGATTATTCTGAAGCTTAAAACCCCAGTGTAGATATTTTTTAAATTTACATCAAGGATTTCGTTTTTCTCAATATGTAAGGACATTGAAAATAAACCTCGGGAAGGAGGTGTTAGGGACAGGAATCTCTAAACACTAGGCCTCCCTAGAGCCCTGCAATTCCCTGTGGCAGCAGGGTGGTTGCTAGCTGTCTGTGAATTCCAGCAGGCTTTTGTGGAAATGAAAGGTTGCCCCTGTTTTAGAAAAGAGTGTGTTACACATACAATTTAGGTTTAATTTTCATTTTAATTTTTTTTTTTGTCCTCTTCTCCCCTGCGCCCTCCCTTCTTCTTCTCCCAGTACAATTACTGATTTTCAAACCACTAGACTCTTTAAAAAGCAATCAGAGGATCACTGGATGGATAAAATACTGACACTTCTCATATTAGTGACATTAACTATCCTGACTATTGAAAATGCAGTTAGTCTGGGTTAGAGTGCTTACAGTCACGGTCAGTGTATTATATTTTCCTTGGGTTTAAAATAAAGAAAGAAAAAAAAACCACCTTGGAAATAAATAAATGTGGGGTTTTTTTGGTTTGTTTTTTTTTTTTTTCCAATTACAGGATGAATGTATGTGACATATTTGCTGGCTGGACTGTGGTGTTACCCAGGTCCCCCATCTATGCCCTGAGCCACTTGTGCGAAGTCCCCAAGGGTGAGGAAGGGGCTTAGAACCCTATTTCCTCGTCATGCTCTATTAGATCATTCCTATGTGGAGTAGGAATAATCATAGAGGGAATAACATAGTTGGGGCTAGAGGAACATGAGACTGTCATGGCTGAAACTGATGTACAGAGAGGAGAGCACAGTGCAGCCACCACGCAGACAACACCCGCATTGCTTGTGCTGGCTGCACACGAAGCCATTGCATCACTGTTTTGCACGCGGAAACATCTGGAAGAAAAACATCGTGCTGGTGGGGATTTTTGGTTCATCAGGTCTCCTGGTAGGCACACCCCGACCCGGAGGAGGCTCTGACAGCACTGATGGCACCAGGTGGCAGCGCAGGATCGCCCGTGCCAGCCCCAGACACGGCTCACACTGTGCCCTAGCCACTGCTCACACTGTCCCCACCCTGCTGCTCACACTGTCCCCACCCTGCTGCTCACACTGTGTCCCATCCTGCTGCTCACACTGTTCCCCATCCTGCTGCTCACACTGTGCCCCCATCCTGCTGCTAACACTGTCCCCATCCTGCTGCTCACACTGTGTCCCATCCTGCTGCTCACACTGTGTCCCATCCTGCTGCTCACACTGTTCCCCATCCTGCTGCTCACACTGTGTCCCATCCTGCTGCTCACACTGTTCCCCATCCTGCTGCTCACACTGTGCCCCCATCCTG
>JAOTQP010000870.1:40658168-40669539 GCA_026413545.1 Cichladusa arquata
TGAAATTTGCACATAAAAAAAAAAAAGTAAATCTTACTTTTTTTTTTTTTTTTTTTTAAATCAGGTAATGTCATTCATATTTTGAAACACAATCTCAGAATTTCCTAGAGTGAGACCTCTGATGTTAAGACTATTTGAGCAGAATATTCACCATTACTAAAAATCTTTGATATTGAAAAAAAGGCTTCAATTCATAATTCAGTTCTGAAGGCACATCTTTCCTTGAAGATTTTATGCCTTCATTATTCATGCACAATTAAGTAGCTATCAGAATAGTATAAATGCAATTTGTTTCATAAAGCTGTCATTAAGCAGTCAAACAAAATAATTAATAAACATGCATAAATTATAAATCTTTTCCTTTCTAAATGAGATTTATTGCTTTCCTCAGTCTCTAGGGAGGGAACTTGTAAAACCACAGAGCTCTACATATACGTATGTGTTGCTATCAGACATATGTGTGCAGTTTTACATGGTAATGTGAAATTATAACTCCTTTGATTTTCTAAAACAATACACAGTGAAGAGATGGTGAGCAAAAAAATGCAATGAGATACCTTTACAGTGTGTAGATGCTGTTCTTCATAGGATCTACAAAGGTGTGAAATCTGTGTAAAAGGTCAAGAGCTGATTTTGGCAGGATAATGAGAGGTTTTCTCTTGCAGAATTTACAGCACTCCAAAGAATTAAAACATTTTTTTTAAGTAAATTCTAAATGGCCATCCAGAAAGACTGTTTTTAATAAGTCAAGTTCTTAAAACCAAAAATTGAAATTAAAATATTTAAATTTATGTCTATTAAAATTTTAAAACATATTTGAATTTGTATTTCAATATGGCTATTCCCAAGAGGAAAAAGTTATATAAAGCCAGATGGTTTTTTCTTTATTTTCCTTCTTTTCAGAGGAAAAGATTTTCTGTCATTTGTAGAATAATTTCTCTAGGCCACACTCATGCACACTCACTCTGGTAAATCATTTCATATTTGATCCATTCTAATTCCTCATCACTTTCTGATAATACTGGGGATTTGTGCTTTTTCCTGCTTTTAGTGATTATCACTTACTTTCCTTATATGTTTCCTTCATAGACAGATACATAAAAAGGCCTTGTGGTGTTCCTCTAGCCTTAAGGATGCCAACATGAGTTAAGGATTTAGCCTTACCTAACTAGTAAGTCTGCTACAGACTACTAACTAACTAACAGTTAGTCTGCTTGATTCTACAGCTGTACAGGGGTGGAGATACAAGGTCATCTTCATAGTATATTCTAGTCTTCTTGAGTGTTGTGCCCCAGCAGCTCAAAAAAAGTTATTATTTACAGAGGCACTGATGGTTGTGAGAAATGGCAACTGAATTATTTTAATATTTTAATATTTTCAAGTGAGGCATGTAGCTTTGTTTGTCACTGTAGAGTCCATATTCCTGGAGGTAGAGCTGATCCACTGCCACATTTATTATATAACACAAAAATAACATGATTGGATTATTAAAACACTTGTGAACTTTATAGCAAGAAGTAGGCATGTCAGTCCTCAGTTTTGTGATGTACCATTCTACCGCTGTTACTGAACTGATTTACTTGCAGCTCTTAATGCTTTTCCAATGTGCTTTTCTGCGTTTCTTTTTGGAAGGCTGCACACAATACCCCAAAGATTGCATTCAGTTATCTTTATAAAGTCACAAGAGAAACACTTCCAAAAAAACAAAAAGGGAAAACCCCAAAGCAAAATAGATTTTTTTAACAAGGTTATTATTACATTTTGCACGTGCAATGATTTTCTTATACAAGATTTAAAAAACCAAATCCTAAATTGTGATGTAGAATTGAGCTAAAGGAGGTAGTGTACTATTCCATGGGTCTCAGCTAAACTCCCAGGCAGATTCACTGCCTACTGAAAGCCTGAATGTACATATAAAATGTTTAAGGGTGACAGGCAGGATGTGAGTTGCCACTGCAGCAGGGGACTAAAAACTAGTTTGAAGGAAAGTTTAACTCAGAATGAGGCTAACAAATCCAGAGGAGCTCAGGCTTTAAACTGGCCATAAGTATATTTTGTGGCTACACATGCTTAAATAAATGGTTTAGAGATTATTCTATCATCTGAAATCTGAATTCTAGATACAGGAGGTTAAAAAATATTAGTAGACAGATTATTCAAAAATGAAGCTGATAAAAGGATGGGCAAAAGTAGTAGGTTCTAGAAAAGAATTTGAAAGGCATAATTATCCTTGATCCACAGAAAGTGAGAGAGTATTTCAAACACTAATGTAGCATAGAGATATATACAGACCCCAAGAGTTTTGGAAAAGGGATGAGAGTTTGGGATGAAACAGATTATTCAGCTGAGGCAAGTTACTGAACAATACAGAAAAGCAAAGAGCTTAAATTCAAAACAGGTGTTGGTGGATGAAGTGTCTTTCCTGTTTGACAGCTTCAGAGTGATATAAAATAGAGTCAAAAAACTCTGTCTGTAAGGCTGAGCAAAATGTAAAGCATTTCTTCTGGCATGGAAGAGTCAAGTCTAATCAGGCGGAAGAGATGACTAAGAAGTGTGAAGTTGCATTGACTTAGATGGTAAACCACTATCTAATCCATCACTGGATGGATGGCTGTATACCACGGGATATATTTTCTCAGGTAAATTGTAGTGTAAAATATGGGTTTTACAAAAATGATATAGACAGTGAGTTATGGCATATGGAAAAAGCCTGGAAGATAAGAAAAAAATAACAAAGAAACCTGAAATAACCCCTAGTTTCTGCTCCACAGAGACAAAGCAGAGAGTAACATCAAACAGCATGGGCATGAAGAGGGAAGAAACAGATAACTGTGATAACCAGGGAGAGTGAGATTAGAAGTTTTTAGAGATACAGGAGTTGGGTATAAGTCTGCATCAGAAATATAGGGAGAAACCCTGTGCATTGAAAATAGCACTGGGCATCATTCAGAGAAGAGAACTTTTAGATAGATGAGGATAGACATGAAGTTACATATATACCCAGATTTTATCCATTGACTCATCATTAATGAAAGGAATACAATACAAAGGGATGCAATGGACACAAGTATTGACAGATTCAACAGAAGATAAAACGTTAATGAATAGCTCTTACACAGTATGAGAGTACTGGGATTATGAGAAGCTACAGTCTATCAGATATACTAAATTCCTTGAGTCTATTAGGCACCAGCAAGAATAAACTAGAGGAATATCCTGGTATGAAGATATCTCAGCCCTCAGTCTCTTCACCCAAAGCACAGACTATATGAGCTAATGTCTCAGCAACACTTCCTCCATGTGTTAACTTATACCTCAAGAGCTAAGAACTTGCCAAGTGTTTTAATAGAATTGCACTGAGACGGAAGCAAACATCTTTTTGGGAAAAAAGAATGAACAGAAGTGTTTGACCAAAGCCGACTAATCTTGAAGAATTTCATGATTCTGGTGGAATCTATTCAAGGTACTCTCATCAGCACACCCTGTAGCCTCACATAATAGAGAAGTGAGTGGCTGTTTCAGAGAGCTGCAAAATCACAGAAAGGTTGAGGCTGGAAGGGACCTTTAGAAATCATCTGTTCCGCTCTCCATGTCTGTGTAGCCCTGCCTGGAACCAGGTGCCCTTGGTTGTGTCCAGACAGCTTTTGAATACAGGCAAGGAGTGAGATTCACATTCTCTGAGCAGCGTGTGCCAGTGCTCGATCACCCTCACAGCAAATGATGTTCAGAGGGAGCCTCCTGTGTTTCAGTTTCTGCCCATTAACTCTGTCCTGTCACTGGCTGGCTCTGTTTGCATTGCCTATTCAGGTATTCACATACAGTGTAAGAGCCCATCTGAGCCTCGCCTTCTCAGACTCAACTGTCCCAGCTGTCTCAATCTTTTCCTACAGCAAAGATGCTCCAGTCCCTTACACATCCTTGGGGCCCTTCCTTGGACTCTGTTTGGCATGTCCATGTTTCTCCTTTACTGGGGAGCTTAGAACTGGGTACAAAACTATAGGAGAGAGTACCCGTGCTGAGTACAGCACAACCTTTGACCTGCTGGCAGTGCTTTACCTAAGGAGCCCGGGATACCATTTACCTTTGTGTGAGTCAGCACAGGCAGGATGCAGAAACAAACATAAAAATATCAACAAAAATGCACAGAGTAATTTATTTTTGTTACTCCACCAGCTGGGGTCCCTCCAAACAGCATCCAGGCACACAAGCAGACCTGCAGGCACTGTAGAGCTTGGCTCATGGAGGAGGGTCACTGAACCCGCTGGTTTTGCCTGTGTATCAGGGATTTGCACAGGCATAGTTTACCACTGTGCTTGATCTTTCTTGCAGCAGAGAATATATCTCCAGAATGTTTGACAGGGTGTCTCTAAGCCTATCACAGGCCTGTATTATCTAAACACAGATGTTCTGCTTGTCAAACACACAAGGCTAAACAGCAATTAATATGATATATGTGTTTTTGACACCCCAGCTGTAAGTCACTTGAGTGTGTGTTTACAATACTCCTTGCCAATCTTCTGTTATTTCCCCCCAGTCTTTGCTTCAAGGGCACATTACTGGCTCTTCTTCAAATTCATGTCGACTCTGGCTGCCAGCTCCTTTTCTGCTTTCCAGCTGGGTGGTCCCCAGCATATATTGGTCTAAGGGGTTGTTATTGGTGCAGGATATTTAAACACCTTGTTGACACCCAAGGTTTCTGTCATGCAATTCTCCAGCCTGTCAAGGTCCCCTTCAATTGTAGCACAGCTCTCTGGCATATCAGCCGCTCCTCCCAGTGGAGGACTGTCATCTACAATAATTTAGTTATTTGTAAACCTGATGTGGAGCAAAACCCCTCAACTAGAAAAGAACAAAAAGCCTCCACGCAGTTGCATATATGTGTGACTAATTTCAACCTATCTTAACCCTAAAGGGGGTTCTAAGCACTGAGTTGTGGCAATAATTCTCCATCCTCTTCTTGAGCCACAGTGTTTGTGGCTTGTCAGAAGGCAACATTACCAGAGATGCACAACCTTGAGAGATTTTTATCTGATTAGGAATGAGTGACATTTTTTGTAATAAGTATTCACTTCTGAGAAGATTCTCTCAGTGTTGGATATAATGGACCTATGTCAAGTATTGAAAGATGCTTTCACCTGGCATCCTTACATATTGTTTCACAGAGCTTACATAGTGATATGAATTTGGGGGACACTGCCAAGATCAAAAATTAAATATTTTTGTAGCGTGGCTTCCAAATATTTTAATTACACTTTTAATATTGTTATTTTATTATTATTTTTTTTATGGCATGGTAGGGTCCTTTAACATCTACTTAGACTAGGTTTAACTTCTGCAGAAGAGGAAAAAAGTCCTTATAGAAAGCTGGCTAACTTTTAAGGGGCAACTCTCAAACTCATGAGATTCTACCGTATAATTGGATGTTTGCACAAGGCCACGTATCTGTGAAGGTCATGGTACCCCTGGGAAATAACATAAAATAGATTAGAAAATTAAATGCCAGAAATTTTGTTTTCACTGGCCATACTACTAACTTGTTGCTAAGATAAAATTTTCATTAAGACTTTCCAATAAGCACCCAGGCGCCAGCTTCCTGATCAATAAAATAACTTGTTTTGTAGAGAAGGCTTAGAAAACTATGGATAGGTGTGTGTGACCAACAATTGGCTTATTATTTAAAAAACAAAAACAAAAGCACAACAAACTTCAGTAAATTTTGATGAATAACCATATATAAGGTGAAACAAATTCTTTACAAAATGCTGTATTTGTCTTTTCTTTTAATATTTTGTGTCTTCATATATTGTCACATCCAAAACATACTTTTTTAATAATTTATTTACAACAGAAGCAATCCAGTGTGTGGACAAAATACATCCAAAATTTGTTATCTTCTGCTTTGATTTTGCTATCAGACTAAGTAGACACCCAGCTTATATCTCCAAAACTGTTCATTAATTCAAAACCCAGTAGTTTTGATTGCATTGGTTTGGTTTTCAGCAAGAACTAAAATTATTTTTGCTGTTGAGTGGACTGTGTTATTTATGGAATAGTCTGGCCTTGATCAATTGCATTAATTGATGTTGAACGTGTAAGGAAGGAAGATGGTTTTTACCTAAAATCTGCAATGTTATATTGTAGTCTAATGCAATTAGATCATACAAGCTAAGCAGGATCTGTAGTGGGAGGGGTAAATAGCTCTGCTGCCAGTATCAGAGCTGCTTTTGCCTTCTGAGTTTATATTAGTTTGGAGACCTTGTGAACAAATCCTTCATAGAAGGGAGGCAGACCAGGTGCACTAGCAGCTTCCTACGGCAACGGTGATGAATTGAACTTTAATCATCAGATTTCCCACAGACTTCATAGAAGTGGCTCTAGGCAGAGTGCAAAGAGACCTTGGATGAATAGCTTCATGCCAAGCTGACAGGCATTTCAGATCCGTGAAGCTGAGTAGCATGGGATCTCTGCAAGCACGCCGTCTTATCTGAAGCTGCTTTCAGTGAGCGTGGCCATGCTACCCTTTATCTCTGTGACCTGTCAAGTAAAACTAGTTCTGTTTGAGAAGGGAACGTGTCTCCCAGTCCTGTGCCTCTGGAAATCTCTGCTATTCAGTGAGCAGCTGAAGCCTGATTTCATTGAACTGATGCACCATTATTCAAAGGGATAGTGGAGAAGGTGTTACTACCTCTGTCTTGCAGCAGATTAATTTCCCATTTTTCTAGGAGATATTTAATTCATTTTACTTCTAGGTTTGATTTATGTTTTAGTAGCACTTTGTTTGGTGGTATCTGTTAGTTTGTGCCAGAGATAATTTTGTAACCTAAGCAAAAAACTTTCCCCCTTGTCTTTCTTGAAAACACAACAAAACAAGACTGAAGAAAAAACATCAACAAAAGAGCTGGATGATATAGTCAATATGTCAGGTGTACCAAATAGGCTTTTTTATCCTTACCACATGTCAAACTTGATGATCAATAAAGCCCTAAATGACTTTTTCCACTATTCTATATTTCAGTTAGTATAAATAAACTCAAACCGTGGCAATAAAATACTATTAGTTATCAAAGTTTCTAATACAAAAATATTTTTTAATTCTTTATTTTTCCAAATAAATTGTTAAATAATCAAACCTTAGAAGCAGAGGGTGAATAAACCTTTAATAAATATATTTGATGCTTTTTCTTGAGTATTTTAAGGTAAACTTCGAATCCACTTTTCTTCTAAAGAAGCTGTTAAATATTGTTCCACATTAGTGACTGAAGACTCTTTCATGTTTCTTAAACCATATCAATATATAAAAATATGATTAAAAAATAAAACAGTTATTTCAATTAAATTCAATACATGGACAGGAAGGAATTTCTCACTATATGGTAAAAAATAAGCTCAATAAATCTAAATGTGCACTTTTAACATCTGTTTTTTCTCATTTTGACAATGCCAGCAGCTACAGTGTCATTTGGAAAGAAAAGAGAATTTTAGAGTTTGGGGAAAAGAAAGTACTATAAGAGTTTCTCACTAGAAAAAATGACATTTCTTTGCAAGTAAAGTTCAAACAAGACCAACTGATAAGTTAAAATTTTAGTTGGACCTATGTACTAGGAGCAAAGTGTACCATTTTTATGGAGAGGAAAAGCAACCAGAAGATCTACGGTATCTTAAATAAAATAAAAATAAAAAGAACAGAAATAAAATCTCCATGGCAAGTTAAAAAATAGTTTCCTTTTTATTCTATATTTTGCATAATTTCCTAGCTTTGCCCCTTGTAGGTATACTAGCAGTCTTATATTTAAGTAGCTCCTGAAATTCAGAAAAAGTTTACTGATGAGTCTCATTTAATGATATGTTCCACTTTGCTCAAATTGGTTCCTTTGCAATATCCTTCCAATCACCTTTGGTAGAGACTTCTCACCACCAGTGATATTACAGAGAGCTCGTGGAAAACAAAAGTGGAACTCAGCATTGGCAAGAAACACTGTTGTAAATGCTCATAACATCTCAGTACCCTATGTTTTCTAATGAATTACAATATAAAAAGATTTAGTGAGCCTCAAGGTCAAGAGACATGGCTTCATCTTTTCAAATAAGGCTTTCAGGAATGACTATAACAGAAGAAAATATAATAACTTTATTGACAGATGCTCAAAGTTCCTGAGGTGATACTTTCTGGCCTCTCCTCCACTACTGATTGTTGGGTGATATGTCTGTCAGATATATGCTCCATAGTTTGAGAATTCATTGGAGTGGTGCTTCATTGTCTTCTTAAAATGACATTTGCTTGGCCAAACACAGACACCTGAGCTAGTCACACTTAGTCTGCATTTATAGTCAATGAAGAAAAGTATGTCTAAGCTGTGATTCATCTCACTAAAAGACTATTTTCTGAAATATGTCCGATGAATTTTATCCCGAAAATGATAATTTCTCTTCACTAGCTACAAAAACAGCCTGAGATGTCATACTCAGTTATAATTACACAAAGGAAGGAATTCCTTTCATATTCCTTCAGTAATTTTATTTTTGATTCCTTTTTTAAGGACAGCACATAATCAATAAGCCCCTGTCTTTATCTCCAAACATGGAACCACAGCACAGACCTACACCTATCCTCAGAAATGTCTTAATTCTTCAATAACTCAAGGTCACATCCTCTATCATCCCCATCTATGGCACTACAGCTGGCACGTCTTCTCTACAGTAGACTGCTACAAGTTCCCCTCCATTAAAAAGCTCACGTGTGGTTGTTTATCTGAAGAAAGTTCCCTTTGTGTATTTCACAAACCAGTTTTCTGACTCCTGGTAGCAGAGTCTGTAGCTTCCCCCTCTTGGCTTTACCCAGAACATGGTTTTGCTGCTTCTAGAGTTTCCATTCAATAACTTAATCACAGTAGAGCACACAGTAGACAGACAGCAACCTGTCACACAGTAGGTACCTAATAGCTCTACTGCAGGATATATGAAAGTTCAAAGAGATACCCATTGAACAGCTTACCAGCCACAGCAGACTCATGCCCTTAAGTTGAGTTAATGGGGGAATTTATTTTAGGTGGAATAAGTTTTCTGTATGGCAGGACAGGAGGTCAGAGAGCTGTTTCATTTCAATGCATTTTGGGGTATTCAACCCACGTGCTGGGTCTGGCTGAGATGGAGCTCATTCTCCCACAGCAGCCCTCAGTGGTGCTCTTTGCATTGGTAGCTAGAAAGGTGCTGATAACACACCAGTGTTTTTTGGCTACTGCTGAGCAGGGCTGGCACAGCACCAAGGCTGTCTCTCAGCAGGCTGGGGATGGGTAAAATCCTGGGAAGGGACACAACGAGGCCAGCTGACCCAAACTGATCAAAGGGATATTCTGTACCATACAATGTCAGCTCAGATACAAAAGGTAAGGAAAGAAGGAGGAAGAAGAGCAACCATTATTTACAGTGTTTGACTTCTGGAGCAAGTTCTCCATATGCTGCAGCCCTGTTTTCTGCCTGCAAGCTTTGTGAGAATATGCTTTTTAATGGAAGCTCTAGAGACCATGGACGTATCTTCATCAACTGTAGGCACAATGTCATTGAGAAATAAATTATTCACGGTATTGCTGATGATCAATATTTTTCAACTGTAAATATTTAGCAACTAAGTTCTATGACAGAATCTTCTGTGTATGGATTAGGGAAGTGGGTCTAAACATATCTGCAAATGCAGCCAAGCCAGCGCAGAGTGACTTGCTGATTTGTATATTGGAAATATGTGACTCAGACATATAACTGTAGTAAATAAGAGGAAAATTACTGAATTGTCTGCAAGTGGAAAATCAGGCAGATACTTGACTTCTTTTGTTTTGATTATTTATGAATTATTTATTAGTTATTAATTTTATATGAATCCTTAATGCACATAATAAACACAGGAAGAATAATGAAGGAGAAAAGGCAAAAATTCCGGCTTTCTTTGCTGTCAGTCTTTGATTGAAATAAATATGGTAGTAAGAAGAGCTTATATACTAGAACCTTTTTAGAATTCTTTGCTGGAAAAAATTCTGCATGTTTGTGCTTAGGATATTTTTAGTGTTTCACCATGAGTTTTGGAAGTAGGCACTTCAGGAAGAGCTGTGAAATTACATGGAAAATGATGTGATTGCTTCCCATTCTTCCTGGTGACTTCCAGAGCATGATACCAAAAGCCAGAATACAGCTATGTTTTTTAGGTGTCATCAGCTCTAAGTATGACATAGTATCTAATAGTTGCTCAGGACATATGTAGTATTTTTCAAACTTGGGCTTAGGAGAAGTAGAAGAATTTCAATATTATTGACATTTTTATATCATTGAATGCTTGAGCTCTAATGGCCATTGAAATCAACTTTTTGTGCATCACTTTCTAGTACATCTGGACTGTAGATATCAGCCTAGGCTTTTAATGTTCTTTTGACCTCTGACTGTACAAATATTATAACATGATACAACCTTGTAACATCAGTAGGTGAAATAACATCTTTCTGTGAGTCCACTGAGCTATGTCAAAACATTATTCCAACATGAGACTTGAAAAGTTGATTTATTGCCTAAAAGAAGGGTATATCAGCAAGTTTGTGTGCAGTAAAGAGCCTCATTATTTTATTTAGTCTATCTACAGAAACAAAGGTGATTAGAAATAAATTGCATATTATACATTACCTGCATTTTTGTATTATTTATTTTGCATGAATATTTCATGTTCTGTAGCTCAGTAAGCACACGGTGATTTTCTATTGCTTGTTGTTTCTGTTAAACTACATGACAATGCAGTTTGTGTTTTTATACTGCCTTAGAGTATGCAATGACTTATAAAGAACTGCAAAAATAAAAAATACTTCAATAATTAGATCATAGAATCATAGAATGGCTTGGGTTGTAAGGGTCCTTAAAGTTCATCTAGTCCCAAGCTCCCATGGGGGTATGCCATGGGAAGGCACACCTTTCACTAGACCAGGCTACTTAGAGCTCCATCCAACCTGGTCTCGAACATTTCCTGGGATAGAGCATCCACAGCTTCACTGGTAACCTGTCCCAATGCCTCACCATCTTCACAGTAAATAATTTCTTCCAAATATCTAATCTAAACCTGCCCTATTTCAGTTTGAATCCATTCCCCCTAGTCCTGTCACTACATTCTCTCTCTTTAGAAGATTATTTGTATGTTTTTCTAAGTTTATGTAAGCTAAAAATACAGAAACATACATGCATGAGGTAATAATTAATTCAGCAAAAATATTGATAAAACATCAACTAGCAGATCACTTAGGCTGACTATTAGACAATTACTCTCTTCCACGCAGTCAAGTTGAAATACTTCCACAAGTGGATACAAGAGAGAAAAAAAATTCTCTTTGCTGGAGAAAACTGT
>JAOTQP010000870.1:40676176-40691913 GCA_026413545.1 Cichladusa arquata
AGGGAAGGGAAGGGAAGGGAAGGGAAGGGAAGGGAAGGGAAGGGAAGGGAAGGGAAGGGAATGGAAGGGAAGGGAAGTTTAAGGGAAGGGAAGGGAAGGGAAGGGAAGGGAAGGGAAGGGAAGGGAAGGACATTGTTTCAGGAGCCAACAGATCTAGCAGGTGAGTAATGAATAGTATGGCAAACTATTAATCTCTTAACCTGGGACAATGTTACAACACACAGTTTCCTGCTCATTAACACTACTATAGTTCTGCTACTAAAATGAAAGAAGAAATTTTTATTCTGTGCTGAAATGAGAAATTAGAGTCTTAAAATTATAGTTTATAACTTCCTTGTGTTGGAATGAAAACAGCATAGGGATGCAGTACTAAGATAAATTATTCAGCCTGTCCTTTGCCATTAAATCCTTAGTGATGTCACCTGTTAAATACAAAATTTGAGTAGACAGATAGATTGCTTCTGTGTTTCCTCCACATACTAAAGCACCTCATGATCTTCAGAACCAAATGAAACCTGAGCAGATAGCATAAAACTCCCTTTACAAATAGCCAAGAAAATTGCTGAAATGATAAATTATTTTATTACAGACATAAATGATGGCCAATGGTGTATTTACTTAGACTGTGGGGACTTTAACACAGCTGTAAAATGAGAGCTGTTAAATTATAGATGATCATGACGATAATGATAATAATAACAGTAATAATAATGCTACAACAAGGAAAGCATGCCAAACTGACAAAAGAAAAAAAAATCAGAGCACAGTTTGTTAAAGCAGAACTCATGTCTAAATTGTATGGATCCTCAGGCTTCCAACAATGAAAATCATCACAGCACTAAGCATTGTAGGGAGTAAAGATTCTTACAGTGTCAGCTAGTAATAGCCCCATGTCTGGCTGTTTATCATGCAGCTGTGCACATGCAAACTAGAACAAAAAGGGAAAAAAAGCTCAAAAAAATCCAAATCTGCAGAAATTTAATCCTAGTCACTGAAAAATAATTAATATACAATTTGATTCTAATGTTTGACATTTATATATTGCAATACTTTCACTCCATGACAATAATATTCTCCTCAGATAATAACAATTCTAGCTTCTGGCTCATGTCTCAGAAAGAAGTGACTTCTTACTGAAGAGTTTCTGCTTGTCATAGAGGAGTAGGAACAACACAAATCAAACTGATCAAACGACGAATAGGCAAAACTTATGCTGCCCCCCTTTTTGTTTTTGGTTTTTTTTTGTTTTCTTGAGAAGGCTGAAAGAAAGATCCTTGGTTTATGCAAATTGCCACAGGTCTACTGAAATTGAAATCACCTTTCTCTGCCCTCTCAGAAATTTTTCTTCAGTTTAAGTTTCCCAGAGTAATTTTTCATATCAATAGACAAAGAAAAGGAAGGTAAACCATGAATGCTGTTTCTTAATTTCTCTCCAGTTACAGATCAAAAGCTGTTGCTGATTCTTTTTTTCATATGTATAAGCTACAGAAAATAGTGACTCACAATCATGCATGGAAATTATTCGTAAATGACTCTTCAAATGGCTTTGATTTTCATATGTATCCATAATACACTGTCCCCATATTTCTTTGTGCTAAGGGCAGTATCTTATGATTGACATATGATGGCGTTCTAGAACAGTACTGGAAGGGAGTCTGCACCAATGTTCTTTCTAATCTCTTAAATAATCATAAAGGAGATTTTTCTCTTTTTAGTAGTCCTCATGGATGATAGACAAGCCTGTCCCTGTGTCGCATTCTTACAGCACTTATTCTTTAATACCTTGAAACCTAGCAAAAGGCTTTTGCATGGCACACATCTCCTTTTGTGGTCTGCCAGAAATGAATGCTGGCAGCTGCTCTGAAGCCCATTCATTGAACCTGCACCATTCCTAGAGCAAAGCTCTGCTAGATGTGAGGGATGCTGTGCCAAGTCAGCCAGTATTTGTACTAGGCAGGCACTGCTCCTGTGCCCAGTGTGAACCTCGAGGGCTGCCTAAGGATTTAAGGAAGGAAAGCAGGGGATGGAAAAGGGCTGCTTTTACATACACTCATCTCTTTTAGCAAAGGCAGTTTCTGAAGTGGAAAGAGGGGAATATTTTCCAGAGAGATCAAGTGTAACTGTTACAGGAATTTATATAACTTTCCTGAAAATGTTAAATTCAATTTGCCTAGTGGAATCTACGAATCTGTATAAGTACAGGAAAATAAAATAAAGAAGTAAACTACATATTATTTTTTACATATATTTTGCTTTAAAGGTAGCAGCTTTGATTGTTTGATTGTTTTTCACAGCAATAGAGAAGTTTTCATGTCTGCAAGATGGGCTGGAATATTTAAAGCCTTATCTGAATGATTTAAAGAACTAATTTAACACAAACTCCGATTCTCCTGAATGTCAAAACTGATCCATAATTTTAGGTACTATTTCTCTTGCATCTGTGAATAAATAAATGCTTGGTAACAAACATATGTAAAAGACAATTAGAATTTAATAAGATATTAAAAGCTACACTTGGAGTTTTAAAAAACTTTACTTTTATCTTCCATTTTTACTTAACTATAAGTTTTAATACCTGTCTGCCTTACTTCTTGTTTTCTGCTTTTATTTTATTTTTGATATGATAAAGTTTTACACAGCTACTCTATGGTTTTATACTTCAAAAGAAGTGCACATTTATTCCTAAACCATCAGTATCTGTCAGAAGTCATTTAATCTTTTCAATCATCTATGTTACTCATTTAGTAAGATTAATTTCTAGTCATTGTTATTGCAAACTGCATTCAAATAGTAAAGAAGATGTTTATATATGTGTGCAAAACAAACCACTCTCTTTTTCTTTCTCCATTTCAGCAGAAATACAAACAAGATTATCTATCTATCTATCTATCTATCTATCTATCTATCTATCTATCTATCTATCTATCATCTATCTAATCATTCAGTAGCTAGGTTTACAGACCAATCTGCTCTTTCTTATTTACTGAGGAAGGAGAAATGTTTGCTGCCTGAAGACTGATGAAGTTATTCCAGTGTTAATCTTCTGTAAATGTCAGAAGTACCTTCCTGGGAAGTGGAGTGTCTGTGAAAATCAGAAACCACTACAAACCAAATCTGAACCCCTAGATACTTCCAAAGGAAAAACCTTTCATAAACTAAATATTTTTTTGAAGTAAATACTTAGAGCCAAGTGAACAGCTGTAGTGTTCTGGAGTACCATGCACCTACACACATTTAAGCAATTCACACCATGACATGTTGTGCTGGGAAAAGGTCTACATGGCCAGAAAAACCATGTAAAAACAGGTTGGTCCCACAAATGATTTTTAATTCTCACTCACCTCATGAATGTATTGCTCTCCCCTAATTTTAAAATGTTTTAAAATAGAACTCTATAAAAATAAAAATATAAAAATACTACACAATTGCAATTAGCACTTATTAAACAACCAATGAGGTATAATAATTTTTCATGAATACTATAAAAAGGGGAAAAAACAACATAAACGTAGTCTGCAGTAATGGAAGGCTATCATCTAATGGATAAATATGGCATCTAACTCTTTTGATTTCTTTTTTTAAATTTTTCCCTAAACATCTGTAGCTACAGAAAAGAATGGCAGAGGGAAAGAGGAGGGAAAAGACACTTAAAGTTTATTGAATGACAGAAATGTATTCAAGGTTTCCTTAATTCCACTTAAATTGGGATCATTATGGCAACTAACAATGTTCCACTAAGGCTGGAAGAGAACAGAAACAAAACCAAGAATTGCTAAGTCTTGAATTCATGGTAAGCAAATTGTACAAATAAGCCTTTGGGTGCTAGCTTACCATCATAAAAAAATAAAAGCAAATTTATATCGAGCATGGAAAAAGTGTATGCTCTGCATATAATTTTTAAAAAATATTTAATGTTTTAAAAATATTTAATGGCAGAGTGGACTAGCTGCATATTCTTCCCTTATATAATTTCATACTACAGTATTACAGTATTTATTCAGATATGAGGGTAATCAATTTGAAAAATAATTCAATATGAAAGAACATATTACAGCTCAATTCAGATACTTCTCAGTACTTATGATATTTTATCTGAAGAGAAATTAATTTAGTGTTTCTGAATATCTGAGATAGTTTTTCACACTTTTATACTTTACAGTGTAACTGAGAAAGTATTGTAATATTTTCCATTTGATACTCAAGGAAAAGATCTCAGTCACATGAATAGAAGTAGTAAACATATTTACATTGACAAAATGTCACCAAAAATTCTTTTACTGAATTATAGTACTTAAATTTCAGATTCCCTTGTTTATAAATTACCTTTATGTTTTATTTTTATAGTCCATATAAAAATAAAAGTGAAAATAATTTTGTCAGAATAAAGACAGGAAAATTAAATTTAGAAGTACTATTGACAGAATAGGAGAATTGTCGTGTATTAGAATTTCAGAGCTATTGATATGGCTAAATTGTAGAATTATAAAAGTTATTTAATGTGATGTTTTACTTAGTGATATATTTGTGACATAATCATGATATAAAGTTTAAATAGACCAAAAGCTTTTCAGTACTAGCGCATAAAGACTTTTGATCTGAACTTCTAGAAATTGAACGTGTTCTTTCAATTTATTGACTTTAGTAGATTGTAAGAAATCAATAACTATGTAAGGAAATACTAAGAATGAAGTACAACTCATATAAAAGATTAATGATTTCCTTTTTAATATTTTAACAACCTCTAGAAAATGTGTTGAAAGCTTACAGGTTGTAATTTTGCTTGAAAGAGAGCCAAAAAAAGTTTATAATAGTTTTAAAGCAATCTTGGTTTGCAGAAACTCATAAAAGAAAGTGTTTCTTATAATATTTTGCCCTATTTAACTAAAATTCTTTCAGGTATAAACACTAGGTGCTCAAGAAAATGACTAATGCATAATTTTTACATTATCACTTCAGAAGGAAAGCGAAGCAGCTTGGTAAAAAATATTTTCTTTGTGTTGTCTTATACTGCTTTCTGTTAAACTCTTGAGGTATGCATATATTCAAAGCAAAGTAATTTTTTGTTGCCTGAACCAGGTGGACATTTAATACATCCCTTGACAAAAGAGTATATTGTGCAAAATATAAATTTTTACTGGCTACTGATGAGCCACTTTTGAACAGTTGATTAGGCTTCAAATAAAAGTTCTTGGCATTTTTCTATTTGTAGGCAGTTCATTTTGCTCTTAAAGACTTCTCCCCACTGTGCAGACCCCAGATAGTAGCCCAAAGATCTCTTATATAGGACACCCTGTTTGAGACATTTGCACCAAATCGTTGCCTTAATAATTTTTTTCAAAGTCAGTACTTAGAGCCAAGTGGACAGCTGTAGTGCTCTGCAGTGCCATACATCTACACACATTTGAGCAACTGACACCTGATATGCATCTTTCCACCATGCTCCCTTCCTCACAACCTTGGCTATTTCCTGCTGCAGAAAAACTTTGGAAAACTGATCTTTGCTCATTAGTTAGATCCCCATGGAGTATCAGACGCTTAGAACAGTACTGATATTCTCTCAGTGAATTTTCCCTCTCAGCCACGTCATATAAGAGAGAAGATGGAGGGGAATCTCTGCCCCACACCAGGGAGACCTGCTGAAGGATGCTGCTCTGCAAAATCCCACTTCATTGAGGCAACTGGATAATTGGGAGGCTTTTCACCAGGCACATCCCACACTACCAGCTTGCTATGTAGGCTGGCTTGCATCCCATGTTACATGATGAGTTGCTCATTTCTGTCCTCACGCTGCAAAGCTGCTCTCCTAGCACAGCAAAGGTGGAAGAGCTCTGAGGGCAAAGCACAGTATATACTGCGCAGAATGGGAAAGAAGGAGAAATGTGGGGAAAATAAGGAGCTGGCAAACACCACACACCCTGAATGGCCTGCAGAAGTTGCAGAATGTGTCTACAAAGGGCAGTCACTCAGGTTTTTTGGTCTCTACAGGAACAGGTTGGGGTTCCTCTTTGACCTCCAGTTTGGGCTTCTCACTACAACAAAGGCATTGAGGTGGAAGAGCACGTCCATCAAAGGACAATGATGCTGGCAAAGGGTTTGTAGCACTTGTTTGATGAGGAAATGCTGAGGTCTTTCAGCCTGGAGAAGAGAGGCATGGGAGAAACCTTATTGCTCTCTACAACAGCCTGAAGGGAGGCTGTAGCCAGGTGGGTGCTAGTCTCTTCTTTCAACAACAGGAAATAGAACAAGAGGAAAGAGTATCGGGTTGCTCCAGGGGAGATTTTGATTGGGTATTAAGAAACATTTCTTCACTGGAAGTGCTATCTTTTTCTCTGGGAAAGGTACTTGGCAGCCCTGTATCTCTTACCTTTCTCTTTTCCAAAAGATATGTTAATGAAAGAAGCTATACCTACAGACTAGTTAACATGCATACATGCACACTAGCAGGCTGTGTGCACAAATTCCATATTTCCTTATGGAAATTTCAGTAGGGCACTTCTGGTCTTTTGTTGCCTTCAGAACCCTGCACATCCAACACCTCACACTGCCCTATACCAGCATGCACCAAGAAGAAAACACACTGGGGAGTCTACCTTCAAGCATTAGCAAAATTAAAATTTTCACCATCTTCATTAACTTTCTTTCTCTCTCTTAGCCCAGGAAAACTGACTTAAATGTCTCTGTCCAATCTAAACTCCCTAAAGTGGAGAATCCTGGCACTCCAGACATCATCCTGAGTCACCTTTACTCCATTGTGAACGCAGCAGCTCCAGAGGAAACAGAGTTCACTCAGTACCAAGTCACCTAATATATAGTCTTTTAGTGGGCCTAGCACCTTAACCAAGAGAGAGAGTCCAGTAGTTTGTATTTCTCTCTCATGTTCAAAGAGACACAAACAACAAAAAGGTGTCCGGTATCTGCAGGTGCTACAGATGTAATGGAGGTTAAATCTCGAGATGTTAGGCAGCACGGCCCTTCCTTGTCTCTGGGTGGTGTCCTCTTTAGTGCTCACTGGATAGATGGCAGGATCTGGAGTTACACCACTGCAACCTCAGAGCTGAATCTGTGTCCAATGGAAATATCATGCAAACATTCTCTTGAGTGGGGACACTATACCCTGTAGCTCCAGGCTGGAACCTAGGGGAGAGAAGGCTCCTCTGGAAAATGGGACAGACTATTAACTTGATTTTTATGCTTTTAGACACAACCTGCACTGCAATGAGTAGAAAAAATAATTGTTCTTTATGTGGTCCAAACATATATTTGATATAGTGAATGATAGGATCCTATAGAGAATGATAGGATGCCATTTGGGACTGGCAGGTTACCTCTGTCCTTCAGGAACAGTGCCTGAGCTCCAGTCAGGACAAGAGCTGCTGGGATGTGAAGGGACAGGTGAACACCAGCCAGGTCCTGCTGTGCACAAGCATGAACCCCGAGGTTAGAGGGGTACCTCTGCCATGCAGGGCAGGTAAGGCTTCTGCCCAGGGCAGAGGAGCCAACAGCTTCTGAGCTCTTTCTTCATAATGGGCACCAAATCTTCACCTTCACATAAAGAAGCCCCTCTTACTGTCCCAGGCAGGACAGTGGCAGGAAAGCCTTTATTTCTGAGACTCCTGTCACTGCCCTAGTGGACACAATTACTGAGGTTGTTGCTGCAGAGCACTGCTTTCTCAATGCCAAGCAAGACCACAATTAAAGCTGAAAAGCACTCCAAGCCTGCAGGCTCATTAGAAATACTGATGCTGGGACAAACAGCAGTGCTAACTGCTGCTCCAGAAATTCTTCAAATTAGTCCTTCTGACATCACAGATACATAAATGCATCATGAATTTCATTAAAGTCAGAAAGTCTCCTGAATAAAGGCTATTACCATGCACAAGAGCTGGCAAGTGTTGCTTTCTGTTTCATATTCTGATTCATCCTGCAGTTCATAGGATACTCATGTCTTTTAAATGTAAATACATGCTTCATACTGGAGGTAGAAAAAATAATTATTGTGGTATCCAGGATGAAGTATATCAATATAAAAATTTTTGGAAGGGTTACAAATTTCTGAATGTACATTTAACAACAGAATCAATAGTTTACTTAATGATCCAATAGCTAACACAGACATTTCTAAATGGAAAATGTGTTGATAATGCAGATATAATTATTTTTCCTACCTTTATTACCTTTATTAATGTTCTTACTTTAAGACACTAATAGGACTGAAGTGATTTCTCAAGTTTGGGAACATGTCTGGTCCTGATAGTAATTTGCTCAATTTATATGGAAAATGGGCAAGTAACACACTGCCATAATGCCTTTCTTGTCCAGATGAGGGGAGCCAGTAGACTGTTGTGTGGTTATATTTCTGGCCTACAAATATGTACTTCCCATATAGGTCTCAGAGACACAGAGAAATGGTATCCCTGTGTGTCAACATCTAGCTGGATCCTGTGGCTCGGACTGGATACCACAATGCACACACATAAAGACTTTTAATTAAAATATTCTTTTGGAGTACTTTCAAATTTAATTTCAGACAAGCTTAGAAGATCCATTAATCCTGATATACATGATTTGCACATTGTTTATAAGGTACTAATTAATATTAGGTCAGATATTAAAGTGTTAATTTATACCAATTTCTTAAGCAGATGACACAATAATAAATTATCATTGCAGATATTTCACTTAATGAGAATCATAGAGAGTCTTGCAGTTCCCAAATGACTCTCAGTGAACAGCATAATGACCTAACAGCTTTCCACTAATTCCTAAGTATCTATATTTATATATTTAGAAAGTCATAATGCTAAATTCTTCCTGATTATAGATAGATCTCACTACCATTTTGAGATAACTTTACAATTGAATTATTAAATTCAGAAAAATAATGAAAGCAATGCTGATTGATGGAAATTGTAAGTCAAAAGTTATCTCATTGTTAATTAAAGACCACTGAAAAATAAGTATGTATTTTGTATAAGTCCTTTTACATGTATCACAGAGCTTCATGTTAGGATTCTACAATGGACTATTATCCATTTTAGTTGAATATTAAAGCCAAGAGCTAAATAATTGATGGAAAAAGGTGTTAATATAATCAAAAATTTGGTAGTATTAACAGTAAAAAATGGAAGGCTTCTTTATCAATTTTTCTAAGGAAAAGGAGAAGATGTCATTTTTTATGTATAATCTAAAAAACTCTCGTGTTTACATTAACGAAAATATATATGACTCCTAAACCTGAGTATTTTTATTAGATAGGCATTCTTTTAATAAAAAAACAGCAAACTATCAGAGCTGATACCTGTCTTGGGAAAACTGAGTTCAACAGTTATTGCCTACAGATAATCCATGTCAGCTAGGTCAAGACACTTTATCTGTTTCTCAGTTTCAGGGTAACCAAGGTATTAAAGGAATCCTCTGGGTTGTTGAGCTCATGCTTTACAACCAAACAGAAGGCATGATATCCAAAAGAATCCAAAAACAGCTTCACATTCTCTGTGGGTCAGGAGGCACTTCTCCTATCTTAGAAAAAATAGATTTACAGGGCAGAAGTTCATAGAATGGGAATATAAACTTCCTTAAAAGAAAGTGAGAGAGATCAAAGGTGCTGGTCAGCATGCTACGTCTCTGGATGGATTTATTAAGAGAAAATTCTCAGATACTATCAGCTGCATCTCAAATTACAGATGAAACTAATGTAAACAAATAAAGCTGCAAGATGTAACTGACAAAAATGCTGGAAAAAATCCTGGAAAAACTGGAAAAAATCCTTCACCTATTACCAACTTCAAAACTTGAGCTTTTTGTCTTTGTTAAATCCTTTTGTTGGAAAGTTATGTCGATCAGGGGTCAGAGCTCTGCAAGCAATCAGAAGCTGTAAGCCTCACAGGGGAAATATTTGTGGAATTTGACAGGTCATGGCAGTTAGAGGCTATGTAGGCTTTTATCATAACCTTCAGGCCTTCAGCACCATTTCTGAGCATAACATTGCCCTCCAAAGTAGTTAGGTGCCAGCATTTTGTGAAATGAAACCCTTAAGAGCTCTTCCAAGCATATGAAGCAGCACAAAATATTGAATTTTCAAGTTTATAGAAATTTCTAACAATAGAAAAAGAAAGAATCACTACCCCTTAGAGTTGCTGGGGGAATTAATAGGTCATGGTCAAACTAACATACAATGGGGATGGCTAAGTGGGTTTTTGTAAAGCAAACCCAAGAGTTTTTCTTTTTAACTTTCACTTTGCTTAAAGGGAGTTTTAGTTTTCAGTTGATTTTTAAATTTAATTCTGGTGTAGTTAAATATGTACATATGCATTAAATTATGCATATACATACGGATCATATATGCATTATATATATGCATATACACTTATTAAAAATAGAAGACTGAATGCAAATCAAAAAGCCCTTGTTTTCAGTGCTTTCAAAGTTAATGTTTAATTAAAAATATTCAGTGTTGAATGTTTTCAAATTTTTAATGAAAGAATGCAGTCCATTATAACTACTACAACTACTACAAAAGAATTGAGTAAATTATCCGTAATTCGAAATTTCTTACAAAGGATGCTGAAATAGGCTGTGATCTTTTCAGACATTTTAGACTAGCATTACTAGCAGACTCATCTGTACACTTTATCTTTCTTATGAAATACTAATGTAATTCAACAAAAAGCATACAAATAAAAGGTTTTGTAAGATCTCTGTGAGAAATTACCAATAGAGCAGAAGAATCTTGCCTAATTCAACTACCACCATATGCAATTAAGATATTGGGGCATCACCATTAATAATCTAGATTGCAAAAAATATCAGTATGACTCACAGAAATATTTACTGTATTTTATGACAGGACAATACAAAACTGAATTCTGCCAAGATGTATGCAGGGACTGTTGTAATCTGTTTGTGCTGGTATTGTTTCCCTGGGATATTCTAGCTACCCCACTGAATCAATGCGTAGAATTGCAAATAAAGATTTCTTAAGGTGAAAGGTTTTTCTTTTATCCCTCTAGGTAATGCCTTTGTTGTGTTTGCCTTATACATAGGCTGTGCTGCCTAACTTCTATGTGATGAGCAGTTTTGGAGCCACGTATTGATCTCGTCTTTCCTGGTGAAGCTGCTTTTTCCCCATCACTCCCATCACTGAAGTCTGATAGCCTCTTGCCTGGGTGAAAGTTGTTTTGAAACAAGGAAATAAAAAATGCCAAGCCCTATCAGCATCTTATGGGCTGGGAGGAATTCAGCTTCATGGAGTTCTCTTGGGGAGGAAGGGTTTGTTTCTACCTCTTCCTCACACAAAGGCCTTGTGACAACAAACATTTCTTCTCAGCGAACCGGCACTATGGTCTGGCAAAAGTCTAGGTCCACATGGGAACATACAGTGGTTTTGGCAGGAAGTTTTGAAGGAATATGGGTGAGAAAGGGGGGAAAAAAGTTATATAAACTTCACTAAATCTGAGCAGGCTCTCAAAAGAGACAATGAAATCACTGCTTCTAGGAGGAAAATCACTCGTGAAATATAACATTTTACCAATTGTGAAGAGAAAAGTTTGTGATAATAATCTGTAGCAGAAAACATTAGATCTGCTAAATATCAGTGTGGTTTTTTTAAGTGTGATATCATATAGATATGAAAACAAGCTTTAGCTAGTTTTGAATCACAAGAATAATATATTCAGTTTAGCAGTGGGCCATAAATGTATGTACATGTGTGTATGTATATATAGCTGTTCACTTTTAGAAACATACACTTTTGTCCACAAAAACCTATATTAAATACATATGTTGCAGCACTTTCATCCGTATTTTTCAGTATTATTCATTCTAGATCCCAATAGCTGTAAAAGAATTAGCGAGATTTATTCCTAGAAGATTAAAAAAGTGACACAAATATATTTCACTAAAACACTTGTAAATGGAAAGAATACTTGAAATTAAAATTAGAATGCAACCTTGGCATGTGCAACAATTCTGACATGACCAATGACCTCAACTCAAAACTCTCTACTCAGGGAAAGAAATGAAAGTTCTCATACAATGTAATAGTTACCTACACTTGAAGGTAGAGAAGTAGTGGACAAATGATGATAAGAAAAAAGACTCTTAAATTTTAAGCCATCAGAATTCAGACGCCAGACAAAAGTTAAAGAACACTGAAGGAAATAATTGACATATAAAAGAAAGGAATGCTACAGCACTCTAGAGAGAAAGGAGGAAAAAAAAATAAAAGGAGTTCAGTTTTGATTTGATTCTCAGCTTCTAAAAGATAGCTAATAGACACATAGGTAAGTTAAATTGTCCAATTTCTTAATACTATAAACAAAATTGAGTTAAAAGGTGAGTATTAGTGCTGAAAGCCAAGCAGTCAAATATTAGGAAATACCTCAACTGTCTCTTCACCCTCTTCACAATTGTGTGTTCACCCTCAGCTTGGCCCCTGGGATAGAACACATATAATAGCAATAAAGGCAAAGTTGTTTTGTTTCCGTTTATCCTGAGGAAACAGCGAATTGCTCTTTAATTCCATAATTGTTGAACAAGACGTCAGCGTGTTCTGCTGCAGATAGGAAGACTAAGTATTTCCCATGAGGAAAAATGAACATGTTCTCCTAAAGTATACTGCACATTAGTTTCAGTCATGAAACAGGAGCATACTATAGGATTAGTGGTGTGATTGCTCCATCTGCTCAGCCCTTGATTCTGTTTTGATAGTGTTGCATTTGAGCCTGTCTTACCGAGACTTAGGGTAGGGCCAGCACTTTATTTAATTTTGTAAAAGCATTTATTAGTTAGCAATGCTGTTTAGCCATATAACTTGAAAAAAATATTTGGTTTTACATCTATGATTATGTATTAGCATCTAGAAACATACCAGTGCTAACCTTACTGTCACTAGCTGGTATTAATGCCTAATTAGAGCTAATGAACAGCACCATGGCTTCTCATGGAAGCAAGGTAGAAGAATTCATCGCCACTGTGTGGCTTAGTATGAAACTTCTTGCTGTGCTTTCCCCAAATGCTTACTGTAACTGCAATTCTTCAAAAAGTTACACTGTTATTTTGATAGCCACTCCGGAAAACAAGCACCAGTGAATATACACGACTACTAACCAATGTCAATAATGGTTGTACGTAATTACTTGTGTGACACAGCTTTAGAACACTAAACTTCCAACTATACTGCCACAGGACGATACAGCCAGGCTCAAGCATGCTGAATCTCATGGCCATACTTTTTCTATTAATCTCTTTGATTTGGCCTAAATATATTGTGTGAACGCACTTTTGCTACTGGTAAGAAGGGTCTTGACTTAAAAGTCATATATTCCTTAATTTAATTTATAACCAGTTAACATTAACTTTCATTTACTGACTCGTATTGAGAAACAGAGACATGAACTGTCTAAACTCCCCTTCTTGCCCCACATTGTCCCTTCAACCTCCTCTGACCCTGCCATTTGTGCCCAGTACAAGTCTTCAAAACTAAAAGTCTCTGCTATGCATTGAGCTGCACAGCTGGCTTTACTTAGGCCTGTTCCAGGCAGTGCACCTGAAAGAAGACTGGAGCTGGCATTAAGGTCATGACAGTTTTTTCTCACTCTGAAGTGGTCTGGAGCTCCAAATATGAGGCAGTATGGACCAACACTGACCCTATAAAGGGAATGTATTCCTGTGTAGTCATTTTGTCTCAGCAAGGAAACTTGAAGTCTCATGGACTGAAAAAAAAAAGCCTAAATTTTCTTCACCATTTTTTCCCCTGGATTTCCCAAAAACACTGTCTTGTGAGCAAGCCACATACATTTTAGACATCATTTTCTAGAAATCCCTCAGGAAAAGACAACAGCTATAAACCATTATTAAAGGTGAAAGTTTAGTCTGGAAAATATCTTGTGTTTGATTCTGGCTCCACTAATGACAATTTTCCAAAATGCAAAACAGTAAATGATATTTAAAAGTTCAGAACTGAGGACACATATTAAGTGCTTATGCTTGAGCGGTGTAGAGTCATTTTCAGATTGTAGGAGATCAAATAATGGCATATTGTCCAATATTTATTTTGTTTTGTGCTAGGCTGCTTGAGAGAAAAAATTACTTGGTTGTTGAGGTTTCTTTCAGCTGGTGTGAAAGGGATGCTAATGTAATCTTCCCACAGGTGCATCTTTAGTGCAAAAAAAGACAGCTGAATTAAAATGTAAGTAAAAACATTGTTATTTGTATTTTTAAATTTAATGCTAAATATTTCTTTCCTTTTTTTCATTTACTGCTTAATGTCATACAGGAATTTTTATTCCTGTAGTGACTGCAGTTATATAAACTAACAAGTTAAATTTTATTCTCTATTCACCCCAGTCTCATATATTAAATACAAGAAATTAACGTAGTAGCATTTTCCATCATGATTGTTGGAGAATTGGAAAATCTTTATCTGAAATGGCCCTAAAAGTCTCTCCCCTTGTTAGCAGATAAACTCTATGAGACATTTGATTACATCAACACCCATGCAAATGTGGAACAAATGCAATGGACAAATGACTTTAATGACAAGAAGAGGACCTTCACTGTAGCAAAAGATCCAAGTGCTACCAAGCCCCAGACCTTAAGCTTCCTTAGTAATGGGAATGTAACTTCAGACTGAATCCAGTCGTGTTGATTCAACTCTACTCGAGATACAAGATGATACAAATACAAATCTTGAGAGCCTAGCTGGAACCAATATTTAAATCTTCTTTTTGAAAAGAGTATATACACTAGAATAAACAGCTCAGTTTATTCTTTAAATTTGTTGATAATAATTTTTTAAGGGAATAAGGAGGGAACATGAAGGACAAAAACAAATAGAATGAAGAATGAAACTGAAACAAGAATTTAATGCATACAGTAAGCACAGTTATAAATTACAAGAAGGCAAATTTTATAACAACTTTCTCATATGTCTGAAGCTGTTTAAGATTGAGATGGACCAGCTTAGATCAGCAGTTATAAGGCTTGTCAAATGCAATATACTGAATTCACTGACATGGGAAATTCTTAGTAATTTTTTTTTTATTTAAAAATGGAGGAACATAAGGACCTGAAGACTGAATTTAACTTTTATTAAAGTACTTAGTAAGAAAAGAGTTGAAAAGGAAAATAATGCACTTTGAAAGCTGACCTCTGTAAGGGAAATATTTATTCTCTCTCAGGAAATAATTATGCAGCAAAATAAGAATACAGTAAGCTGACACTCACTAAAAAGTTTTATGACTACAAAAGCTAATGAATTCAGCCCAAAGACAAGAGTAAGATGAAGTACATTTGAACTGTTTCAGTAGTCATTTGATGGTGCTGAAATCAAAAAGGTCGTTCACAAAATAGAGGCAATCATATAATACTGAAGATAAGTATGAAGATATAGGGCAAGTAGTCATGTAAGGATAAAGTCAGAAAGGTTAAGGAGAGAAAAGAGTTACACTTCTCTGAGAACAATAAAACCATAGAGGTTAGAGATTATAATAGAATGCATGCTAAGAAGAAGAGAAAAAGAAAGTCTAGTTCTATTGACTATCAGGGAGGAAGAGCATTCAAGCAGACTACTCTGAAGAGAGAAAAATTACAAGAACATTTTTCCTATTGTTTTCTACTGGAAATGTTATGACCAGATACTCAACACAAATGCATGAATTAAAAAAATAAAAATAAGGAACATAATTGAAAGGATAGAAATAAATACAAAAAAAAAAACCAAAAAAACAAAAAAACAA
>JAOTQP010000870.1:40696905-40707932 GCA_026413545.1 Cichladusa arquata
GGGGCACTTGTTATGTTTTAGATAATCTGTCATTATGTATTTAATTCAGAAACTATAGGTAATTTTTATGGAATATAATTTGATAAAAAATTAAGGATTCAGAACAACCAATAATATTGTTATTTAGATAGACATATAAAATTTGAATAGAGCTGTGTCTGATTGACAACAAAGGGACTGGATGAACCTAAACAAATTATCTGGCCTAAAGCATAAGAAGGTAGCTGTCACAAGGTGTCTGACTGTGCACACATCCCAACCAGTCTTTACTCTCTGACAAAGTTGTCAGACAGGGAAAGTTCTGACAAGTCCATAAAGAGGTATTTTCTGCAGGAAAAATAAAAACATTTCAAGTCTTAGCTTATTTTTTCACATCTTATTGATCCAAATATTCCTAGCTTTAATTTTTTTTCCCAATAAGCATGAAAACTAAATATTCCTATTAGTTTTCCAGAAAAAAAGGGCTTCTTTTTATTTATCTCATCCTCACAGATATTATGATTACAAAGTTTACCAGGGAATATGTTATAGTGATTTATCTGACATTAATAAAAAACAATTTTTTAAAGAATACAAAAGCATAGAGCAAGCCAGTGTGGAAATCAAGAGAGTTTTAGAAGAGAAAAAAAAAAAATGTGCATAGGTCTTCTTGGCCAGAAGTTTGTGTGTTTTCTTTCTGCTTTATTTTGTCTTCATTGTGTTTGAGACATTTGCTTCCATCTGGGTTCATGAAGAAACACATTCATTTCCTAGCACATACAGATGCATTTTTAATTATTTAAAAACAGCCACCAACACTTATTAGCCTTCAATTACTTAGGCTACCTCTTATGTGAATCTTTTATTGCTGTTTTCCTTCTTAATACACTAATCCTTAGAAGAGGACATGTTTTCTGTTCCTAGTCTGCCTGTAAGCTACATCACTGCATCCTTCTCAGTCCTGCTGTTTTTACAGCTGTTCAAGTTTTACTGCACTTTGTCCTGGCTGCATGGCACTGGCACTGGCAGATGTGGGGGACTCTGTGAGGAGAAAGCTGAGGTGGTGGCTCCTCAGGGAAATGGATTTAAGATTTTATGTAGAAGTAACAGTTAACCATTGTAGGGTCTATTTGGAGACAGCCTCTAAATATATAGTTATTTTCACACTGAAATTCACAAGTCCATAGGTATAAGTAATACCTCTTTGTTGTTTGTTTTGCATCAACTATTTGCTAATGTATTCGAACCAAATTGTTCTGTGATCCTAATAGGGAGAAAGATGTGAAGTCCAGTTCAATTGCAGGCTTTGCTAGCATACAGCAACATAAATATGTCAGACAGTGGAAATTTTTATTTAATATATTCCCAGACATTGAGGTCAAGGGAAGTTTTATCTGAAAAAGGTGAATGAGATTATGTTCTTGAAATAAGCCTTTTTTTTTTTTTTTTTTTTTTTTAATATGGATTTTCAAATGATGAAGCTTGATAGGTGATCCACAATAAACTTTCATTGTAAAGCATACAATTCTGAATAGGATTTTCTTTTCTTTCAGAGTTTAGTCTGTGGTTTACTACCTTTCAAATTTTGACTGCTTCTGAAATGCCATGCTATTAACTTACCTTTCCCCAGATACAAAATATGCTAATCTTGACCTATTCCTAGTTAGCTTTAATAGTTTCTTCCCATTACTCAGTTTTAACTTTTCTTCATAGTTCCTGTACAATTGCAAAATACCCTATTGCAACATTAAAAATGAAGTAAGCAAATACATTTCCACATCTGCATTAAGGAAAATTATTCGTTCTTTTTCTTGATGATAACATATCCTCCTCTTCCTTTTTTCTTTCTTTATATGAAAGTAAAATGAGAGAAAAAAAAGAGGCATTTCCCCTGTCATATTATCATTACCATCAATGATATAACTGGAAGTTCATTACACAACCAGTGGCAACATTTCATTACATTCCCAGAAGCAGATTACAGCCACCTCTCCACTGTCTTTTAGATACAATTCCTGATGAGCCAGACTTCCCTTTTTATTTTAATTAGGAAACCTCCAGGACACAGACAGAATCATAAAAAAAGTAATCTGAATTTTTTCAGATATCAAGAAAAGAAATAAACTAGGTAAGTCAATGTGCTCTATTATCCTAAGATTATACAAGTGAATTTGTTACAAGGTTCTTTCTGCCATTAAAAATATTGTACATTAGTAAAAGTTGCTTTTATTTTTACGACTACCTTAAAATAATTGAACAGGAAATTGCAACAGTCACAAAAGAATCTGACTGATACTTATTTTGAAGCACACCTGTAAGGCACATTCTTTCTTTTAAAATGTTTCCTAGATTGTTAATGCTGTACTACCACCAGAAAAGAAATCTCCGAGACAAACAGGCAGAGGTGTAACTGGTTATGACTATTCATGCTTTTTTACCATTTTATTGTATAGCAGATCCAGGATGACTTTAGGAACAAATAAGCAAATTCATTCCACCACATACAGACTTAGTATCAAGAAAGACCAGATGGGACTAAAAACCAAATCAAGCATATAAATTGAAGTCAGAGATTTGACTCATTACAATTGAACTGGAAACCATAAGCAGTTAGCAAAGGTAGTGGTCATCATTTAAGGCAAATTTTGACTTGAAAGCAGCTGATATTGCTTTTAATCCAACCATTTGATAACATGGAAAATATTTTCTATAAATGTGAATAAAATAGGATATAGATATTATTTTCAAATTTTAAACTCCTAGACTGCAAGAATGAAAATGTTACCTTCTTTGCATTGTAGCAAAACAATACTTTACCAAAGAATGCCCAAAGTATGTTTCAGGGAATGGACAAACTTGGTGTAAGGGTAGGGAAAGGGCTCTCCCATTCAATAAATTTGAATCCTCTCCTCTCAATTTAAACATTCTCTGACAATATTCAGTAAAAACTTTATTCAATTTTACTTGCAAAATAGTCTCATAAATGTATACATTTAGGAAATGATTTCTCAATAATTAATTTTTGATAATCATATATACATATATACTTTAATAAGCTCATTTTACTGTGAGTCCTATAAATGACTCAGTATATAACTGGTTCTTTTATAGGATTCACAGTAAAATGAGCTTATTAAAACTTGTAAAAAAAGATACAAAATTCTTCCTGTTTTTAATCTATTTACTAATGTTGCTTTATCAATCTGTGTCAGAATTTATTCACTTTAAGTTGTAGGTTTTCCAAGGAGAAGACAAACAATTACCAGCTTGATTTCCTTTTTTTAAAGTCATCATAAAATATCCATTCCCTCTTCTGTGCATATAGGGCACTGCCAAAATGGCTAATGGAAATTATTCATGTTCATACCAAGAAGAATATTCCCTAAAGCATTTTAGCCTTCTTTTATGGAAGTACATAAAAAAGACTTGACTCTTACAACTTTTTTTTAAAAAGATGATTCTTTGAACCTTCCCAGAGCTACCATACTCACAATAATAACCTATAGCATACAAAAAAAAATAAAAAAGAAAAGAAGAAAAACCAAACAAAAAACCCAACCAAAAAAACCCAACGAACAAACAAAACAAAAAAAACCCAAACAGACAAACAAAAAAAGATATCTGTTGAATAGTTATGTAATTGTCACTGAATGGCAATGCTAGGCACCTGGAGCTAACTGTAGATTTTGCAATTCATTTTGTGTGTTGATATTAATTTTTTAAAATATTCATTGCTCTAAAAATTTCAAACACAAAAGAGCTGTAACTTCCTATTGAGATTTTTAGTCATGTCTCAGAATGCACATTACTCTTTGAATAAAAGACCATTTATTATAAAGAAAAAAAGCATTTTGTAGGCATTGTACTTTTTTTTTTTAAACTTTCACAGGTGGTTGCATTTCCCATCATTTTATAGCAATGCTCCATGGCTCCAGGTGTAGTGAAATAAAAGGGATTTTCTGGAAAGTCTGCAGGTAGATATTTTGATCACAAAAAATGTCTTGTTTCAAAGCAGTTTCTTTTTGGTTTGAATGGTAACCACCTGTAATTTCAACCAAAATTTATGCACAGATATTTGAGACCACTTAAAAAAATATTACTGCATTGTTGTTTGCATTCATGAAATTTACTACGAATTTGTTATAAAAAATTACTAAAATCAAATCTTGCTTAATTCTAAAGCACTGTTCATCACTTTAGTTTTGTTCTTTTTATTCAAATCCTGGCTATCTAAATCATTCCTAAAATATCTCAGCTTGACAAACTTAAGAGAACTAATCAGCAGTTAATAGATTTAGTCAAGGTAGGGGTAAAATTCATTCAAATGTTGGTGTTGCATGCTTTCATAGCTATTTTGTGATCCCAGCCTATGTGTTTCTTCTTCCCTGAAGTCTTCAGGTGTCAATCTCTTTTCACTGCTACTGACAATGGAAGTCCAGTATAGGAAAAACAAAGTACTTTTGGATGTTATCTGACCAAATAAAGGAAAGAGAATTTTCCACTTAAAATAGAATGTAAAATTAACTGTCTCATGACACATCATTTCCTGTGGCAGCCAGGTTCTCAATTAGAAATATAGACAAGTGTCATAAATGTAAGTTATGTCCCATCCAACAGAAAAAAAAAAATATGGCTAATCATAGGCAAAAATTATATTTGGAGGGCTAAAATATTTATTACAGTATTGATCAAACTTCTTCATTACTTGAAGTTTTTCTGGTTTAAAAAAAATGTACCAGGTTTAGCTCCTAGTCCACTTGCTTAAATTAAGTGCAGGAAAATGCCCTCAGGGAGTGCTTGGGCTTCCTAGAATGCAGAGGAATCTCTCTGGGGCTGTAAAGATGATATTGAAAATTTTTCATGACATGTCAGTTCTAGTTGTTTCTGGAAAAAATGCCAGAGGAGAAGAAAGTCAAGGTCTTGGTAGCCCTTCAGCTGGTATAAATTGGAAACAATCTCAGCACTGGATCAAGCTGAAGAGTTGGAAAACTCAGAAAAGTTGAAAGTTGTCTATATTACTATCTCTGTATTCATTTCAGTGGTACCAAGAAAGCCTTTAGCACCAAGCAAAAATTGGGGTATGTCTTCAGAGGTTATTTAATAATTTTTATTACATAAAAATTTAAAAGCATTTCTGTCCTGGCCATAACACTTTGGAAATAAAAATCATTAATGCTATAAAGTACTGGCCTTTACTGTGAGGGTTAAACTGCAGTCTAATTGTTTCGTGTTTTCTGATCCCAGAGACAGTAAGATTTTTCTATGGGTCCTATCCAGCTTCTACATGGAACTAATGAAATTCTAATCCACAATAATTTTATATATATATATATATATATATGATGTTATTAAAATAAGATTTGTGTTTATGGTGTACTGTGTAATCCCTTTGCCCACTCAAAAATTCTGCTCAGCATTTCATGTACAATAATAAAACATCCCATAGCTATCTGCCATAGTTTCCCAAGTCCTTTAGGAATAATGTCAGAGGGCATTACCATTTGATTGATGTTGCTAGAAAAATATTGCTCTTTTTTGAGAGCATTTAATGATTCAGGTCACTAGTCTGTACCATACTCAGTAGCTTTATTAAGTACACAAACGCTTGCTTCAAAAAGACTACAAAAATGTGGACTTTATATTTTGAAGGAAAATATGAATCCATCTCATGCACTTATTTTTCATACCTACTCAAGTCTATAGCAAAACAAAATAAACCTACCATAATCAATACAAAAATGCTTTGTTTATTTGTACTCATAAATATTCTATAAAAGAAACAAGCAAATAATGCACTCAGGGGCATATGAAGAAGACATCACAAAAAAAGGATTAACTTCAGATCTTTTATGAATTAATTTTTACTGAGGTTCTACAGCTGAACAAATAGAGCTACAATATTAAGAGTAAATGCCATTATTATTATGACTGGAGAGTTATCAAGGCATTATAATGATTAGAAAATCAACAACACCTAATTTCAAAATTAGCTATTTCTTTCTCTCTTAAATAGTATAACACAAAAATCTTGCTTTCTAAAAAATATTATTTCTCAATTGAAATTACTGCCTTTTTATTTCTTATGTTTTGAAGAATTAGCTAGTTTCAAATAACTCTGAGGCAGGTCTTTCCAAGAAATACCTGATTTTACCCTTACGAAAGATCAAAGAACTATGTATTTGTATGCAAATGCTGTTCAAACAGTTAAGTGAAAGACAATTCTTTTTTCTCTCTTGGGTTTTAAGGCTAATTGATTCTGCAATATGATAGATTAATTTTTTTAATATAACAGAATATAGACCTCAGACAACACTGAGTGCTTTTGGCATAGCTCAGTCAGCTCCCATATGATCTAAATCAGTACCAAAACCAGTAAAGCTACATGCATCTACATCAGCTAAAGATCAGGTCTTTATATTCGCCAGGATGTCTGTCCCATTTTCTAAGCACAGCTCCCTTCACCTCAGGTAAAGGAATTCCATATAAATTCATGTATTAAAAAAAAAGTGTACTCCAAAAAGCTCATGGCACTGAGATTGTTCTTACAGATGAAGATGTCTGTATGGATATATTCACATGTGAATGAGACATCAGCTCATTTGCACATTAGTTAAATGCTGTCAACTGAAATTCACTCATGAATCTTTCCATCTGTCATACTATTGGGGTTTAGCACTTCCATAGGTTCTGCACTGTGTTTGCATCCAGGAAGACATTGCAGATAACCTAGGGCACTTAAAATGAGACAAGGTGCCTTGTTGAATGGAAGTTACACACATGATATTCAACATAATCAGTGATGGTTAAGGAGCAGCTCAGCCAGTAACAGTTCAGCAGTACAGGTCAGATCTGGCTAAAAGATATGACGTTAAACCTACAGATTCTCATCTTTTTGAAATGAAGAGTTATTTGAAGCTCAAGAGCATGTCTCACAATGTTTACAATGACAACGGATGCCTCTGGGAAATTCAGTCCTTTGTTTGGGTGGCTGATCAGCTAAACAGCTTTTGAGATTCTATTTGCAACATTGACAATATTGACTAGATAACGAGATATCCATTTCTGTCCTAATCTGTGTGCTAAATCCTACCCTGAGTGATGATAGTAATTTAGCCATCATTTTTCTGAACAATTTTGACTGCTTTAAAATATTTTTATTCTGGATAATAGGCAAACTCCATACCCATTCACAGTTCTCTGATTATTGCACTTTTTTTGGTGGTGTACATGAACTCTAAACATGTATAGGACCTCAGCTAATCTGCGCTGGTAGTTCTTTGCTTATTCTCAACCTCAGGTTTTGATTCTAAATGGAAGGGCAGGGATACCTGAGTAGGCAATGAATGTAATCTTTTTCATGTGACAATAGCAAAATATTTTGAATACCCAGAAAATTAGCTATTTCCATGGCTCAAAACAGAAACATCTATGTAAAAAGGGATTTAAGGCATAAAGACCTCTTAGATCTGTTTTAGAAAGTCTGCCATTGAGGTGTGGCAAGCTACCATCCCCCCGTACTGCAGAATCGCTGCATTTAGTGTTTCTCCTAAAGAGGTTGTGTTCATCTTTCTGTAGCTGAGCTATGGCTTGTGGCTTTGAATAACTAGCAGACACAAAGTCAAATATTCCTGTTACCATGTTTTATGTAAATAAGTAGTCTATGGTTTGGTCTGTGGAAGACCAAGACAAAACTGTATTCAGAATAACCCGTTTGCAAATGTAGGTGATCCACTTATTGGTTGCTAAAAAAAATGAGAGTGGGGAATCACTGGGTAGTCTTTCATCTTCATGGTTATGATCTTTGCAACAATAGAAGAAATATAAAATTAAAATATAGTGTTTCATTAAATTCCAGAATATTTTGTCTAAACCATCTGCTGAATTTAAGGCAGTATTTTGAGATTTTGTGTGGCTATGTACAGAACAGTCTCAGAGTAAGGGATACTGGAGGATGTCTGCTGATAGCACAGGGGTTTTTGTATCCAGCACAGAATTGAGCACCTTAACACACCACAGCTGATCTGTGGAAATAACATTCTTACAGTCAATTGGCAACAGCAGCTAAGCAGTTTCTGGGGTGAAATGGAATTAGTCAAAAAGGTCTACGAAAATTCCAACTTTGAAAATCTGGAAGAAAAAAAAATTTAAGTAGCTTTAACTTTGGACCCTCTGCATCCCCGTATATTTCTTATATATCAAACTCCATGTTTTTCAGCTTAACTAAATGCAATAAAGAATAATTTGAAATTTAAACAGAAATTCATATTTGTCTTCAAAAAAATTGAACGAAATACCAAATCTCCTTTTTTTATATCATTACAAGTATCCCCTTTTCTTTCAATCAATAACATACCTGAGGACAATATAGTGCATAGACATTAAGGCCCAGTCGGCAAAAGCAAAATAAATTTTGTATTGGCAATCTTGTATGCATTAACAGTTGTTGACACAAATTACAGCATTTAAATATGTAACTGGATGACTGAACCTGAAAATTAACTATCTCAACAGTTGCAACAAATACAATTGCAATCATCTGCTTTGCAGTTATTTGACCACCCTGTTGATTCTAGAAATGACTGCAGGTGCAAAATTGAAGCCTGGGTTATGTTTCCTTTTAAAGCATGGTTCTTAATGTGATTTGCCTTTTAATATGCATTTGCAGCATATATTGTAATTTTTCCTCTAGAGCTCATATCTATGATTTGAATATATAATATCCATAGCACAAATTGTGTATTACAGCTCCAGAATATCAATTGTAGCTTAAAATGCCTATTGATTGGAAAGTAGTAATTTGCGTGTGACATGCAGACGTTACTGAAGTGTTTCAGCACTAGTTTTGCATTATAAAGTTTAGTAATTTATTTTATACATAATGCTAACTAAAGTTAACTTTAATGAATATTACAGGAAAACAGGAAAGTGTATCCTAAAATTCTTTTGCAGATATAGCATTTCTTTAAAAAATAATTTCCTTTCCTCCCTAGTGTTTTCAACTTTCTGTCTATAATCCATAATATTTATATAAACTACATCTTTGCCAACCTGCATTTAAAACATGTGATGTTACAGTACTGTAAATTCCTTTCCAGTTTCCTGACTACCAGAGGCTCAGTTATTTGTTAATAAACAGAGAGAATACCTGATAGTACAATTGTTAATAGGACAGGTAAAAATGAACCAGTGTGAAAAAAATATGTCTATTTGGGGAAAGTTTGCTGCAAGTGTAATGACTGAGGTTTTGTTGCAGATGAATAAATGGAGCAGAATATTTCTTAGGTTTGCACTGAAGATTAGCTTTTTATTTGTAATAAACAGTTGCTTTTGACATCTGTAATGTGCCTCTTCAAGAGCTATCATGGCACTATCAAGTCTACTTACAATTTAAGTATCAAGGGATTAATTTCCTAGACATAAATTTTAGTTCTAGTGGGTAAATATTAGAGCCTGCTTGAAAAAATCAAACTGCAATTGCAATTAAAAAAAAATCAATGAAGAATATTTTTGGGGAAAAAAACTCAAACGCTAGGATAAACCAAATGGATACACAGTTTTTCAATGGATGACAAATTAAACTTTTCATTTTAATTTCACAACTATATTGATGGGAAACTCTTAATCCAATATAAAACAGTGTGGATTAGGTATGCAAATGTGTATTTCCATTACACTTATGGTCATATCTGCTACACTGCTGCAGAGCAAAAATACCTTTATAATCTATTAATATAAGACTTTTAAAAAATACTGTTATTGAGTGTCTTTGGCTACTTAATAACATAACCGCCTTAAGGCTGACTTTTGAAAGATAGTTTTGTAGACAGAAATTCATTAAAATTTTTAAATTACCATCTTGGATATTTTCTGGGGTATTTATTTGTACCATTATTGTCTAAATAATTTGAAAATAGCTATGCTTCCTCAGCAATCTAACTGAGGTAGAATTTAAAGTACTGTTTGCATTTTGCTGAAACCTATAATTGCTTATTTAGATAAATATCAGTGAAGAGTAAAGAATGTAAACTAAGTATATAAATTGTGACTAAACAGTAGAAAAGTAGGAAAAATATCAAGGGAGGGAAGTTGTTTAAGATAAAATGGAAAAATGGAGATTTTTCAAATGATGTTAATAATTATTAGCATATGCAGACAATATGTAGATTTACAATGTGAAAATGGGAGCACTTCAATATCAGATGTCACAGCATGAATTCTGGGTCTTTGGTCACTGAATTCCAATATTCAGTATTTTCATTCAAATATCTCTAAGGTTGATATTACCTTTTTCTGCCAATATTACATGCAGCTATAACTAGTGAAGATAGGCGACCATCCTGAGAGACACCAAGCACCCTGCAGAAAATGTAAGTACTGTGTTTCACAGAAGTTTGGTTGACTTTTTATCATTCTCTGTTGCTGTCAGGGATCACCGAGACCACAAATATCAGACAAACAAAGCTATTTCTTGCACAGCCTCCAGGACGTGGAAGGACAGTACAGCTCTGGTCACCAAGGTCCAGCCTGTGTCTTACAAATGTACCTCAAGTGCCCTGTGTTTCACAGCTGAGGGTAGGAACAGACTGGAGTCAAAGCTGAAGTCTCTGGCATTTCTCTCTGAAGACAGGCTCACAAGGGAAATCAGAGAGGGACATTACAAAACGTCTCTTGTGTTAATTTCTTTTCTTTCAATTATCAGTTCAGTGAAAATTAAAAATTTCTCCTAGTTCCCCAGAAATACATTTTCAATTGATGTTTTAAACCCCAGTTCATTTTATTGGAGAAAAAAATGAGCAACTGTATGCTGAATCAGTTGTCTTTTACAATGAAACTGTTTAGGCGACCAAATGAACTTTTTTCATTGCTGCACATTTTAATATTTAGTGACATAGTTACAATGTGTTTATAGCTGCCTGTTTAATCATTACTTTCTGGGGATTTTTTTTAGTACTGATAAAGCTATATGTGATTATATAAGGCATGTGTGATAATTACTTTTAAAAAAGCCAGAAAAAAATAAGGCATTGATACGGTCATTACATTTTTAT
>JAOTQP010000870.1:40707940-40726295 GCA_026413545.1 Cichladusa arquata
ATACATACACACACAAAACTTGCTCCTGAAAAATATGAAAATAAGATATGTAAAATAAAATTTTACAGCCACCCCCACTCCCACCCCATGCATCTTTGTGTTCAGTGACTCCTTTCAGGAATTAAGTTTCACACAGGTCTCAGTAATGATTAATTTTTTTCTTGCTTAGTTTTGAAAATCAAAAATCAGATAAAAATTGACAAAATACTTTAAAGCAGGTCAACAAGTGTGTTGCTATGCGAAACTGAAATACTAAAAAATCTCTCTATTTTTACTGCTTGAGAAAAATATTAGTTGAGTTTTTGTGTGCTTCCCATGAGGGTTCTCCTGAAGTGACATACCTTAAACTACATTTTTTTTTCAAGACAAGATGCTTGACAGGGGATATAAATATATACCATTTATTTCTATAGGGAAAAATACTTAAAAAATGAAGGATTGCTGTTTGAAAAATAATAATTTTAAAACCCGGTTCAGTTACTGCTAACTATATATGAAAAGTATATTGTATATTTGGCTTCTCTATTAAAAATATTTATCTATCTTTTACATAAGGGCTTCTAGAAATATGGGTTTATAAGGTGAATTACCTTAAATTACATCAACCATCTTTATGGGCAGTGGAAGTGGAATGCTAGAGTCCTTCTTATTTACTTCCTTTTTTATTTCCACACACCCTGCCCAGAGCATGGTGGAGAAAGGGAGAAAAGATAATTGCAAGAGTAATGGTATCAATAAGCTTGGTAGTTACACAGTTTTTAAAGAATTGGTTTGTAGATCTTGTACCATGCATGTCAACACTCTATAAAGTGAAGGTGTCTGCTTTTGTTATTGATCTATTTTGCCATTTTTCCATTTTTTGAGGCTTAAAATGAATTTCAATTTAGTTTTGAATTACTAACAATTTTATGGGTGTTCATTTTTGATGTCCTTATATACATTATAAATGACAGTAGAAAACTGTCTATTGATCTATCAAGCCTCAGAGAAGTTATATGCTAACAAATAAAGCAAATTTGCTTTAGATATATTCTCTGTCTTGATGTATTCTGAAGTAGTTACTTGCTAGAACATGAATACTTTGAGTTTAGACTTTTATAGACATATGTCTGTCTGCATTGACCTGCCTTCAGGCACGTTAGTACAATACTTTGCCTGGAAGGCAGTCATATTGACTACTGCTGCTGGGAACAGCAAAGTAGAAATTTTTGTATCATGGACAAGCTGTTCTGGTCATATGCCTGAAGGCTTAAGCTGTCTGCAAAGTATGTCTGTATTAACTTTTCTGGGAAGCTTTTTCAGAGTCAAATTACATTTCCTTGTATGTAGCTTCAGAGTTTTCCCCAACAGGTCTGAATTGATCCTTCATGCTAGAAAATTTGACTGCCTTCCAAGAAACTTTAAGATTCCATTAAAATTTAATGAGAAAATATTAAAGTTTTCAGGGAATCAATCAGAGTGCAGTCAATGAGTATGGTAGTACCAAGTTTTTTGTTCAGACAATACAATCAGGTCACTGTCTTCTCTTCCTACTTGTGCTATGTGTCCTTAAAGAAAAATCAGCAAGTCACTTTGAGAGCATACATTTGTATTATCCATTAGATTGCCATGAAACACTAATTTGCTACCTTGCTTTCCTCCTCCCCTCTTTTGCTGCCTCCCACAATGAATTTCAGCATTTATTGATCATACCCTTCAGGCATGACCTCAGAGAATTACAGTCTTATGAAGAAGAACTAGGGTCATAACTCTTTTTTTAAATAATTTTATTTTTGTAATTATGGGAAAAAATAATTCTGATGATATTTCCCATGAAGAAGGAAATTTTTTGGTGTATATGCAGCCTGGCTGTTTTTCAGGCACACAGATCAGGAAAAATGATGTGACCATCATGCTAGGCTTTTGCTTTAATTAGGGTTTATGAACTCAGTGAAAGCAGATAAGAGGTGTTGAAAATCTAGAAATCTCCTTTCACACACAGAGGAAATGTATTATTCTGTTCCTTTGCATTTCAGCTGCGTTAATGAAAGCAGTAATAGTTGCAGACCCCATGCCATTTTGCCATGTAGTCATGATTCATCTTTCCACAAAAGAAAATCAGAAAACTGCTGAGTATTAGAAATATTAATGGTTGTTAGAAAAGTGTAATAAAGGTTTCTTCTTCTAAGGCATTGCCAGGCTTTCATGTCATTATTCATGAGTGACTAACGCATTCAGAGGAGAGTAGCTCTGATATCCAAGGAAGAAATGATGAGCAGCAGGAAAAAAAGGGTGCAAGGAAAGGAATTTTTCATAGGACTCGAATAACAGGGCTGCAATATATGAGTTGTACAGAACTGAAAATTAATTATTTTTCATGAATATTAGGAATAGTACATAGTTTGAAAAGAGAGATAGGTAAAACTTGTACAGTAGTTGAAATATCCAAGGGTGAGGTATTGGAACAGGAAAGAAAAATAGGAATAGATCAGACAAAACCAGACCAGACTAGCATTTGGTAACAGGCAAAGTAACATAAAGGTATTCTTATAGTTTGAACTATTTTGATGGCCCTTACTATTTAAGCTCTCAATAATATTACATTATTTCACACCATATTTAACAGCGTTTTAGAAGGATATTCCTCAGAAGACATGAGCATCAATAATTAAAGCATAAAAGGAACAGTTAAAAAGGAGTGCTTCACGATTTATTAGCTAGACAATTGTTGAATTGTGTTTGTTTAATTACTCCATAAATCACCAAATATGTTCCAAAAATCACAATCTCCATTCACTACTGTGAAATAGCTGGGAAATTATGTTGAAATGAGCACTTAATTGTGTGTCAGAGATTGGTTCTCTTCCTTCTCATGCTATAAGATGGGACAGAGAAAAATGGGAAATATTTTATTACAAATAATTTTAGGTTAAAAAGTAAAAACAAAATCAATCAAATAGCCCTGAAAATTAAATAGAAGAAAAAAAAAAACATGTTTTCTTTCAACCTTCATTTCCTAAAAAATATCTAGGATTAAAAGTCACAGTTATATGAAATAACCATTTTTTCATTTTTTCATTTAGTTCTTAATGTAAATTAATTTTAAGCAATCTGTGTATTTAGGTATTTGGAAACTATTTATCTGTATCATTATGGTTGTTATTGGGTCAAACTGATAATATAAAGAATATATAGATACCATAGTTTAGAGTGAATTTCTTTTACTGATTAATAAGAACTATAATATTTTTTAATGTTTAAAAACATTACAAATTATATATTATTTTAGTATATTGTCAAAGGAAAAGCTATTGCAAATACATAATGCTAAAGTTTGCACATTTTTTCAAATTCATATTTATACAAGGAAGAAATGTTCTTGCATGTCTTTCATAAGGACATTTTTCAATTAGATAATAATAAAGGTAAAAAAATATATGAAAGGCATAAGAATATCTTAATAAACATTACGCAAAATCATCTAATGTTATTTGAGTGAACTTTTAGATCTATTTTCTTAATTAATCTTTTACTCTTTTTTTTTAAGCCAATTTTCCCCAACACATTTAACTGATAGTTTATCAGAAAGTAAAGTATAAAGCTGGAGGCACAAATTTGTAAACAAATTGTCTGTAGGCAGTCTCTAAGGGTAAAATTAGATATGGAATATTGATGGCCATCAGAAAACTTTATTGTCAGTACACAGTGCAACATATGCATTGTGTAATGTGCTGCTTAATGAAATCACCAGTTTATTAGTCAAGGAAGGAATTACAATGCAAAATATTCAGTAATGGGTTCATATATACAACTAAATGGCTCCCTGCCCTGTCTAGTTCAAGAATGCCCAAATGAAAGGAACAAATGCTGAAGCCATCTTGAGTAGGAAATTTTTTCAATAGGAAGAAGGAAATTTAGATTCAGTACTGAAAAACTCTGGTTTTAAAAATTTAACCTCCAATCAAGAAATATAGCTCTTTAGAGCAGGATGCAAATCTACCAAAATCACTGAAATCCTTCAGGCTAAGGCTATTGGAACCAAATTCTACAATCAGATATAACTCAAAATACAGTGGTAAAAACTACATTTGTTTTGCTGTTGGATTTTGTTGCTGTTGTTGTTTGGTAGAGATGGTGGAAGTAGAAACAGCATTAAAGTGGAAGAGGTATTTGAGGCAAAGGACTTATGTGGAAGGTTTGTTGACTACATGCTTAGGAGATGTGCTGAACAAGTGCACTCTTGTTGTGCATTTTCTTCACTTGCTATTGGATTCCACCCCAGCCATTGCTTATTTAAATGTTGTCTGGTTTTTGTTTCTATGATGTGTTAATTTCTATAGTGACCGCTTTGATACCATGTTTAAAATCAAGAGTGAAAAAATTAATATATACTGTAAGACAAGAAAAAAATATCTTGCTTTAAGAAGGAAAATAATATTAACATAGGAAGTATTTTGGGATATATTTGGAGTCAAATATTCAAAGACTATTTCTTTGATATCTAAAAACCTTATATTTTCTTTGGACTGATAAGACTTTTGTGTTAGCTGTTTTCTTAATCTTTCTGGAAAATTTATATGTAGATAGTTATGTGAATAACAGTGAGTTGGACTTGATGATACTTATGGGTCCCTTCCCACTTGAGTTATTCTATATTCTATGATTTTGTAAGCCTGTTACTATTTTTCAGGTGTAAGACTGAGTACTAAAGATTTTCAGATGCAATGCTGATTTGGCAATATAGTTGTAATATTGAATTGAATACTCTGACCATTTTTAAAGTTTAAATTTCAGTGATAACAGACAAGCAAACATAAGTTTTCATGGTTAAAGGAAAAAAAAATTGTTTTAATTGATACTACAAAATATATGTAGTTTTAAGGAATAAAAATTACATCCTTATATATTCACCACTCCTTCAGTTGAGGAATACATTTGGTGCAGGAAGCTCTATTTGCAAACTGCAGATTGAGATGCAGATGAGCTCTGGGTAGGAGCCCAAGACAAGAGACCATGAACTGCCAACACTTTGGTTACCAAATGGCACAAAGAAGGTGGTGCCAGCCAGGTGGATGGACACTGGGAGACACAGTGCCAAGAACAAGGGAAAAAACAAGACTTTTGCCTAGGTAGACACTGAGGGTATAAAAGCCCAGGGGTTCCTTTGTTGGGGGTTTCTCCTCAGAGGCACCAGTCCAGGCTGGTTTTGTGTTACTGCACTGTGAATAAATGGCTTTATGGAGTGAGACATCTCAGACTTTGCTGCGGGAAACCTGGGGTTAAATCCATCAGGAACCCTGATCTGACTGTGAGTGGGGTGTGCAGGGAGCCAAGTGTGGCACCGTGGGCTCACTGGAGCTGTGGAGGGGCTTCAGTCCCAGCAGGGAAAGTCTGGTGCTGGGAGCGTGACAAAGAGAGTCTCATGAATGCTCAGACTGGCCAGTTTCCTTAACACTTTGAGTATATGTTGGAATCTGCTATTTTCATGACTTCATGTTTAAATGATGAAGGTGTGTCATCTAAGTTATATGACGATTTCCACAATGATCGAGGGTTTTCTTTATTTCTCCAGGCTCTTCATTTTGCTCTCACTGATCCTTTTTACTCACAGAATAATTCATAGTGTGTACCACACTGTTTTGCTGATGGAATGGCTGACCAGTTCTGTTTGTATTTGCTTTCATTTTATAATATTTTGTCTTATTTGGTTTTAACTTCCTTTTTTTTTTTCTTTTGTTGATGGTGCGTTTTTACCTGTATAGTAGTGTAAGTGGTGGTAATGCATAAACATAGACTCTAGGCTAAGAATCATCTCTTATCACAAAGGTCACTGCATGTTAGAAGCTGTTGTGGCACTGTTTACAGGAATTTCACTGCTGTTTAGAATCAGAATTATGTCTATTTGCTGTTTGAAACTAAAACCACTGCATTATTAATACCAGTAAATGCCACATATTGATGTCCAAATGGGACTTTTCTGGTTATATATTACATGTCCTCTCAAAGTTGTCACATTGATGATGTACTACATAACTCTAATAGCTGTTACTCCAATGATGTATACCGCGTGCCATCACTCCAGCTAAATATTTCATCATAGTAACAGAATTTGTGCTAAAATACTTCAGCAACATGGTTGTAAATATAATATACATGCACAGGCCAATCATTCTGAAATGTTCTACAAAATTATTTATCCTATATATGCAAGAGTGCGTGAGTGCATAAGCATGCACTACTATAATCAGACAGTTTTCTGTCTTCTGGATATGCGCATTGTTCTTATTTATTAAAAGCCTGGTAAAAAGCCAAGTTTAATACCTTTAACATAGCCAAAATCTCTAACCACATTCTTGCTCTGAATTTCATTGATCATATCATATGTCTTTATGACTTCAGAAAACCAGTTTTCCGTACCTGGAGTCACACTCTAATCCCATGGGTTATCAATATTCAGTGTTGCACTTAATCAGTTACCCTTTCTTAATTATTTCACTTATCTTCCCTTTTATATTTCCAATTGCTCTTTCTCTTTAGCTCTTTTCAACCCCAAAAAGTGTCAAAATTGAGTTTCATTATTCAGACCTATCCCTAGTATTTAACAATATCTAACAACCTTCTAAGTAAATTGTGGTTTCAACTGAAAAGAAAATGAGCAAGTGTCAAAAATCATAAAAAACTCATCCCCAAAACTAGAACAATGTAAAAAATCCCCTGTAACTAAATGACCAAAACCAGAAGAAATGAGCTGAAATATTGTCACAATCCACATTTTTATTTCCCTAGGCCAGGAATCATGGCCTGACAACAAGAGCAGCAATTAAACCCAAATCACTCCTCTGTTGTTGCCTGGAATAAAACACAGTGTTAAAATGATAATACAGAAGCAAGTCTTTAACTGAAAGTTTTCAGGTGCACAATATGGCAATATGCAGGGATATAGTATTTCTAGACTTTCATAAGGTTAGGTACTTAATATATCTAAAAAAAATTTATTCAATTAGAAGAGCAGTTGATTAGGTAATTCTCCCCAGTTCTGCCCCTTTGGAGCACCCCCCCAGCCCGATCTTTTAGCCCCACAGTTTATTTTGTGTATGATGTGTGGTACAAAACAAATTTCCTTGCTAGACTAAAAGCAAGACCAAACCAAATTTTAGAATATATTAGTAAGGGTTTGTTAAACTATGGGAGAGGGCAGGAAAAGTACTAGAAGTTATAACTATATATTAACAGTCTACAACATTACAAACATATGAAAAATGTATAAAAAGCTAAAAGTCTTTAGGCATCACCCTCACAGTTACACTAAGTGATTTTTGGAATGCTACTACTTTCTCCCTAGAATTCTTCCTCAAAAATATGGGAAGCAAAATGGAAGCAGAATAAAGTTTCTACGTGCAGACTACTCCTAGGATAATTCAGGCACTGGGGCCCCACAAAGTCCTTAATCCAATCTATTACTCAATAAAAAGGTCAGCTCTGAGGTCAGGCTGCTTAGGGCTGTATCCTGTTGGGTGTTGACTGCTCATCTCTCTGTGGAATCTGTTTTGTTGTTTGACAGGAAAAGTTCCTCTTCACATCTGCTAAGAGCCTCCCTCGATTCTTTTATGGCCATTGCCTCTTGTCCTCCCACCATGCACTGTGGAAGCTCTGCTTCCTCATCCACCTTCACGGAGAACCACTGTTAAATCCTTTCAAAACCTTTTGCTCTCCAGGAAAGAAACAATCTCAGTCCCTCAGCTTATCCTTTTAGGTCAGGTGCCCAAAATGCTTGACGGTTTTGGTGGCTTCACTGAATGCACTCAGTGTGACAATATCTTTCTTGCAATGAGGGGGCCTGAAATCTGGACATTATTATTCATTATTATTATTATTATTGTCATTATTATATCAAATAACTCCTATTAAAAGAGGATAATTAAGGCAATCTAAGATGCCATTGGTCTTTTCTTCTATCAGGACACACAGCTGGCCCATATTCAGCTTTCTGTGTGCCACAAGCCCCAGGGTCTTTTCAGCAGAGCACCTCTTCAGCCAGTCCTATTGTTTGCCACTGGAAGCTGTTATTCCTTCCTAGGCAGAGGATTTCCAATTTTTCTCTTCTCTTACTCTACCACACAAGTTCTCAAGCAGTTTTTCATCTGTCCTACAAAGGTGCTCCACACATCCAGTCTGCTCCTTCTTTCTAAAAACATCTTTATATTAGATGGTATTAAGCTCTGGAGGATCTCAGGTTCTGTCACAACTGTGCTCTCACTTCTGCTAATTCACAGCAAGAGTTTTCTACTCCTATTTAATGTTCTGCCCTCCCTTCCCCTGAGGGACAAAACTGGAGGAATTCTCTTCAATTAAATAATTAGCTAGCTTTTGTCACTCTTAACTGCATGCCCTGCCAAATCACATTGAAGGCATTTCATTGTTTTTTCTCTATTTAGTTTTTTACAGAGCTCTGAAGTCTTCCTTAGGTCTTTTTCATTTATCATTTTTTCTCTGTTTCAAAAAAATTGCCTCAGAATTCTTAATATTTTTAAGTAGTTTATAGTTGTCTGTCTTTCTATTTATTAAGTGATGAGTTCTCATTTCTTATAGATGACATCATAGCATCTAAAGTGTCAGTAGTGTTATAGTGTATAGTCCTTTTTAAACTAAAAATTGTCTGCAGGATAATAAAGCAAATTTCCACTATTATCATGCTTTCCTGTTAGGTTGTTAGTAATAACTAGTACTCAAATATATTTAAATTTTCTAAATTGTTGCCATCTACTGTAGATAATTACTGTTGACAGAATCGAACAGCTTACTGAGTGCTGCAAATCATATTCTGTCCTATAATCACTTTTTATTTTACATATAATTCTATTGATTGCACTGAGGTAAGATGCTTTGCAGTTGTTTTACATCATATCTTTTCAAAACTTCAAGTTCTTTTTTATGTTTTCTTTCAATATTTCAAAATACTAAACTAAAGTACAAAGCATTTTTTGGTTTATCCTTTCTTTCCTTGAATGATTTATCAAGAATGCTGTAAAATATTAAGCTTTTTGTTCTCATTAACATTTAAGATTCTTCAATTTTTTAACTCCTGCTCACAAATCAGATCAGCATCTGAAAATGTTACTTCAAAGCTTCTATTTGTATATGTCCCATGCCTCCAGAATTGCAATTTCTGTGACTTAAACATTTGTAGTATTTGTCTTTGGGAAATTCACTCATATTTGATAGTCACTTTTCTTTATATTGAGACTCCTTCAAATACCTCCCAAATCATTAGTATTTAATTTTGTTTTATTTTTCTTCACCAAATCATTAAATATTTCCTTTAGAGATATCTTACTAGTCTCGCTTTTTTTGTCCCTTTTTTATTTTCCCGTTCCTCAAGACATGACTTATTCTGCAAACATGGAGCTTGCAATTCATTTTACAGACAGAAAGCTGTAGAATTGTATTCTCAAATAATCCTACTCTTCATTTCCATGGTCTCTGGTGTCTCTTTTTGGTATATGCCTGAACATGTCACATAAAATATCAGCAACATCTGAAATCTCCACTGTAGTATCCTAAAGCATTACTTTCAGCTTATTTTTTTTTTCTGTATTTTACCTTTCACAAAGGTTCTGAGTTTTACCTGTAGCTCATCTGTTTTCCTTAGCTCTCTGTCACAGAGAGTATTTTTTAACACTCTTCTATGTCAGTGGTCTGAGCATAAACTTCCCCTGGGGTTCATCTTGTTCCTGATATTACTCTAATGTCAGAAACCAGTAAACGCATGATTAAACTGCTTGATAGCAACAAATATCCTACATCATTTAGGACTGCTGATAAGCTCTAAGTTTATGAAACACATTTCTCTTTACAGCCATAACTTTGTACGTGCTTAATTATTCTCCTCATTCTTTCTTTCATAATAACAACAGTCAATAATTATAATTGGCTTTATATGGAAACATTTTTAATGTTTCCACCTTTCAGTCACTAGTAGTCATATGAATGTTTCAGTGAGGCATATTACCTGTTATTTGTTAATGTTCTTCATAAAATACCTTGTATTTCAACTTATTTTCACAAAATATCCTAAGCTTAATTTTCTGTTCTTCCAGAAGGAGCACTTAGGGTCACTATTTAACCAATTTTTTCTTATCCTTCGATAAAGAATTTCTTCACTGATACTGTCAAAACTAATAACTGCTGGTAATAAGGTATCATTTATCATGAAGCTTAGTCCTATTTCATGCCTGACAGTCCTTTCTCTCCTATAAAACAATGTGCATTCACTAACTCAAAAGATTAATATCTCAGGTATCTTGTGAGAGTATGATGTGTATGCAATGCTTCAAAAACAAATGGCAGGGTCATAGTTCTATTTATGCTCTAAATATTCCATGTTCCAGCTCCCTGTCCTTTTTCTATGTCTTCTAATCCTACCTACTAGTTCACTTTTGAGTTCAAAGTTGAGCTTTAGATGGCTTTCAGAACTTGAAAAGTTTCAGGAAAGGAATAAACTTCTTGCCCTGAAGTGATTATAATTCACACCAGAGCAGATAGTTGATATCTGACCATTGTTCTACCAGCGATATTTGGCTTTCTACATGGGAATGATTATTGCTGGATGTAAGGAGTTTGTATCTCTTGAAATAATGTTTAAGAATATGCTCAACACAGAGAGCTAATTCTTAGTCACAGGCCACAAGACGGGCTGCTGATGCAGATTGGCAAACATGAGGCATTCTGTCAACAGTAAGCTGCACCTCAAGCCACTGACCACTGCAGAACCACAACCACTTTAGGCTGAGTGTGAAGGTTTCTTGAAGACTATAAAAAAGAGACTGAAATGTCAGGAAAAGATAAGTTTTGATAATGGTACTGAAATACCTGAAAATTATGAAGAAGGCAGTCTTTGATGATATTTCCTGATTTTGAAGGCAAAACATCTTTAGGCTGAACATACATTTGCCTCAAAAAGTTTTAGAACATTATCTTTAAATGACAGGTAAATTTATTCCTGATAATAAGAAAATCATAAACTCAAATATATGCGCCATTTAGTTTAGCAGGGAAGAAATGTCTGAATGCATAACCAGAGTAATAGGATGAAAATAAGCATATTGAGTATACTAAAAAAAACCAAACCAAATCAAAAAACAAACATAGGCTTTTGTTTGTTAGCTAAGAAATAATATTTTGACAGAAGATATAACAGCTGGATCCCTACAAATTTATGTGGCCTGCTGGAAATATAAGAATCCTCAAAAATGTAGCTGTTGCTGTCACGAAGCCTCTTGCAATCATTTTTGAGTGGTCTTGGGAACCTGAAGAGGTCCCAGATGACTGGAAGCTGGTGAACATTGTCTTAATTTTAAAGAAGAGCAAGAAGAAGGACCTCAGAAACTATAGGCTAGAGGGTCTCACTTCAGTAAAATTATGCTTAAGATTATTCTGGAAAGTATAAAAAACACTTGGAGGACAATGCAGTGATTGGTCACAGCCAGCACAACTTCATGAGGGGGAAGTCCTGTGTGAAAAGCCTGGTTTCTTCCTGTGACAGGGTGTCCCAACTAGCTGGTCTAGGAAATTCAATAGATGTAATCTTTTTGGACTTCAGCAAAGATTTTGATAGTGTCTCTCACAGTATCTCTCCCAACAAAAATGTCCAACACACAGCTGGATAACCAGGCTACGTGATGGCACAAAGACTTGTAGTGAACGGAATGACGTAATGGTAACATCTGGTCACTAGTGGGGTTCCAGAGGTGTCCATCCTCAGCTCTGTGCTCTTCAACATCTCCATTAACAGCCTGAATGTGGGACTCAAAGGAATATGAACTAAGTTTTGACTCTTGGGGTGCCCTGTGCAGGGCCAGGAGTAGGACTTGATCCTGATAGGTCCTGCTCAACTCTGAATTTTTTCTATACTTCTATCAAGGCCTTATCTCTCGCCTAATAAAAATTTATATGTTAGATTATTGAATTCTAAATCATGATTTTAGACAGAAGTATTGAAGGATGTGAAGGAACACTTAACAGAATCCGGGAAAAAAACATTGTCACTCATAGAGCAGAAATAAATGTGTGTATATAATTCTGTAATAAGTGAAAGAAATATTTCTTTTCTGCAATGTTGGGAAGAGATATCAGTATTACTTAAGGCAGGATTTTCACATAGATATGGCTTGCAAAATAAATGCAGCCCATTCAATAAGAGACAGAAAAAGCATACTTTAGGAACTAAAAAATCAGATTCAGAAATTAAAAATATTTTTAATAATAGTAAAAGTATCACTAAATAATCACTGTGAAAAGTAAGTGATTTCAAGTTAATGGATTATTTTTAATTTAATAAACCTAAGGGAACATTTTTCTTTATGCAGGGTAAGTTTAAGGAAGTCTTTGAATTCGGTATTCAGAGGGAATTTGGAAAAGGTATCTAACAGAACAAAGAAGAAAACAGTTAAAAAACTGATTATATTTTTAGTAAAAATATTCATTAGGAGCTGATATAGAGTGCCATTTGATCATATAATCACAGATAATTATAAGCTTCAGGGGATAATCCTAAAACTGCTATATTAGACTTTTACATTTTCTGGTTTTAGTGATTTTTAGCATTCCAGCCATATATTACATTGCAATTTATCATAGTGCATCCAATTAGAAATTATTTGCATGAAAAAATAATTTTCACTTATATTTTTTGTCTGACTTAATGTGAATTTAACTCATTAGGATAAAAAAACGGCATTAAATTCTAGCCTTTAGAAATGGATTCTCTTATGTTATTAACAAGTATGTTAGAGCAGGGAGTAATGAATGGAAATCTAACAGAAGAATATATTTAGGTTAATAATAACATCGTTCCACTCAGTACCTTATTAAGATGTGACTTCATTAGCAAAATTGAGAATTTATTTGAAACCATTCCCATTGTAAACTGCAAAGCAGAAAAGAATCTTCATAAGACAATCAGAAATGGGTATTAACTGTTCTTCTTCACAATCATGTTGTAAATCTCCAAAAGCAAGTTATATCTCCATAATATATATATCTCCAAAGTTAGTTACGGACAATGAGATGATGAACATATGCTTTTTAGTACATGTTGTTTCATATATGTATTATTTATTTAAAAAGGTGCTATATTCACTATGAAAAATATTATTAAATTGTTAATATATAAATACATATATTTATAAATAAATGCACAATCATATTTATGCAAATAATAATAATATATTGTGTATGTGCATGCAAATACAAATTTCTTCTTATTTTGTTTGTACAAATATTGAATATTTATTTATGTAAATATATAAATGTATTTCATATTATTAGCCTCAGAGTACTCTTATAAGTCTAATTATTTCCTTTTTAAAATCAGCTTGGATGTACATGAAAGTTATACAAATTCACATCAAAAAATTGTATGAAAAGGGACAGGTGAACGCATAATAGGCCAAGTCCTAGAAAATTACTCAAACCATGAAAGCATCCTTCTTTTCTTACTAACTCAGAACATAGACAAGGATGTTCTCCCAGGGAAAACTCTGAGCAGAAAAATATTTCAATGGTAATAAAAAACTGACTAGATAATCCTTTTGGGATAAATTGTTATCTCTTGTTCTATCCATAGGTGTGAATCAGAAATTCTGTCCTCAGATCTGTTATTCTGTATCTGGTTCCAATTAATCTGCTTCCTTGGTTGAATGGTGACTGTGACCTCTGTTATTGTTGCTTTCCTAACAATCATTCATATTTTGACTCCTGTAGAAATAAGTTGGAAAAATTAGCTTCACCTACTTTTTGTCTCTAAAACTTTCAAAATATTTTCAATGGCAGGATATAAAGCATTAATAGATATGGCCTAACAGCTAAGTTAATCTCTTACATTCAATAAACTATCTCAAACATCCCCAAGGAATGCCAAAAAAAATTACCTCTTTTCTTGGATGTTCCTTGGAATTGTTGCCCTATTCTATCTGAAAGATTAAGTGCCTCTTGTTATTTAAGTATTGTTTCCTTCAGCATGGAGGGCAGATTCAATAAACAATTACCTTGCACTGTAGCAGCCCTGACAAAGAGCCCTTCCAGTAATCAAAAGAAAGTTAACACAAAGAGGCACCTGCCACTACAAACAGAGAGACGGGAAGATGTGTCCTTTTCTTCCTCATTCATCCACAGCTCTGAGTAAATAATTTCCACAACTGAGATGTTCTGTGCCCATTTTTTTACATTTCACTCCCCATCAACTGCCAGCACTCGAACAAAGCTCAGCACTTCCTCGGGCTTGGAGGACACGTGCTGAAGGCATGTGCACACTCTTCCCACTCTGTTTCTACTGCACACTCTGCCTTAACAGCTGCCTACCATTTCGCAGGGAAATTCTTATACTAGTGACAGACTGAAGAAATCACAGTCTCATAGACTTCCAAGATATTTTCACTTTGTGTTGATGACCTAGTATCTGCTACCTTCCCCCTCTTCCTTCTGCTCTGTGGCAGACTGGACCAGGTTTGGGGGAGTTTTGAGAGACTGAAAACTTCTATACTAGAACTGTTTGTCTCCCCTCTTCCTAGATTCCATTTTCTTTCACTATCCATGACATGATTCCATGGCAAAATTGTTAGGACTTGGATTTCCTCTTAGAGTCCAGTTTTTGTTAGCTTGCAGACACCACAAAATGTCTGTTCCAGTATACCTTGGCTTTTGAGTGTTTCCAAAGTCCAAAGCTTAGGGGTCACCTGCAAGGTATTTACATCCAGTAATCAGACGTTTGTGCAAGACTTGATGGTTTTGATATGGAGAAGCAGAAAAAAATTCTGCATTTCATATATTGAAGAGCAGATGATAGACTATTAAAAAATCCGTATAATCTATATGAATGAAAGAATCTTTGTTTAAAATATTTAAGTCAATTGAATACTGCTGAAAAAAAAGGACTAGAACTGCTGACTAATAAAGTATCCAATCTGACTAAAAAGCACTGACAAGGAATGGAGGAAAATATTCAGAAGAAACTGAAAAAATTCCTGGTATGGGACTTGCTGTCACATACCCTATTTCAAGCAGAAAATTTCCTATTTTAATTTCAAATTAAAAAGCCTGTGGTAGAACATAACATGACAAATAGTTATTAACAATCCAATATCATACAGAAGTCATATACTGGTCACACATTTCATATACAATGAAGGAAGTTACCTTACCAAATGTAGTGGCACTTGTAAAAGGGAGAGATGTCACAGGCTTGAAACAGTTATGAGATAAGCCTAAGTCTGAACTGTTTGCATGCAAATTACCTAATCTGAATGACATTAATGTTTGCATTTCAATGCTACTCTGAAAGCACTGCCTTTCCTATTGTTCTATCCTTGCTTTCTTGAATTTTCTTAGAAATAAGAAAAAAAAATTGCTAATTAAAAGGGTAAAGGGCATCTTGTACTCTGCCATCACATCAGCTTATAAATGCTTGTTTCCAAGTGAAAACTTTTACTAGAGTCCATCAAAGATGTCTGAAATGATTTATCTTTTTAGCAATTTTAGTGCAGGTTGAAATATTTAAATGTATATTTGATTTGAAATATTGCAATGTCAAAAGGATAGTGAGATGATAGACCTTACATTCAGATGGACCAGACATCAGTAAGTTTAACTTTTTCCATATTAAGAGAACCTCTTTGCATTTTATTTAGCTTTTTGCATTCCTAAAGAAATAAAGAAGCTGGAGTTGTGTCTGTCTTCATCTACATTTGATTTCTAAACACTGAGTTTATTATTCCTGCAAATGATATTTCAGAAGAGGTGAAGAGTATTTCATTTATCTGCTTTCTGTGCAGTTGTTTCTTTAACCTAATATAAAATCACAGGAAAAGCATTTTCTCTATTCTATCAGATGTCAAATTTCATTCTGACAGAGAACACCTCTCCAAGAATAGGTGCTCAATATTTTGACCTAGCAAAACACTTAAAAGCATGCTTCATTTTAAACACATTAAGAGATTGAATTTCTTTAAATTATGATTATGAAGGATTTTTGACACTTGAGGGTAAATTAATATAGAATTGAAGAAAACAGAGTCCAACACAAGCTTTAAATATGACTGTCACACTAATTCTAATGTAACAATAATTTCTGCTATTCTTGTTGACTTAGTAAATCAACAAAATGAAGGTGTTCATATTCTTGTGTCATCCACTTACAAATACACAAGAAAAAAAATCATATTAATTCTACTAAATTAATTATTAGATCAGGGCCAAACACTTTCTGTAGTAGCATATAGGTGGAACAAAGCAAACTTTTAAAATCTTTATCTTTTTATCTTGTTGAAGTAATATGTAAATGCAATGTGTAGGAAATATCTCATAGAAAGAAAAAGTTAGAGCTGATTTGTACAACACTTAAAGGAAGTTTCCTATTTTTTTTTTTTAGTGGTAGGTACAATTAGTTGTATATTTGCATCTCAGCTTTTATGTTCACTTTTCTGCTTTTGTGCAGTTTGGAATTCTATTGGTAGATACAGAAAAAGACAGATGTGGGAGTTATTTCAGGATATATGGAGCAGGGCATAAGCAGAAATCCTCTCCAGGAAGATGGTAGAAATCTTTTTTGACATTCTTCAAGTTGCATAGTGCTGAAAGACATCAGATAACTGGAAAAAATTGTTCTTAATGGGACATCATAAGGCAAAATAAAGAAACAAAAATGTGCCTGCAAAAATAATGTCAGTTGACCGACTGAAAAAGTTTAAGGCAAATTTTTGAGGAGTGACCTGATTTTAAGTTCCTCACTTTTGTGGAAGTCAAGCTGAAGCTCCTGTTTCTTGATTATTGTTTGGAAATATGGTTTGAAAACAAGTCTTAAAAACCTGAGGGGCCATTTCTATTCTGTTCAGAACCCTGGAAAATGTAGACTTATGCTAGGTCTTATGATACAGCCAGGAGGACTGAATGAAACAAGGTACAAGAAGTATGAAAAGTTGTTCTACAATAGTGTTTTGTAGATTTTGTGATTACACTGCTCAGGTGTTTATAAATACTTTTCTTCTGATGTCCCACTAGAAAAAAATAAACAAGAAAACAAATATAAACCCAAGCAAAAAAAATCCAACCACCCAACAACAATGGAAAAATCACAAGAAAAACTCAGTATGAGTTAGGAGGATTAAATCACATTATTCCTCTAATAAGAATTTGTGAGGGAAAAAAATCATTATAAACTGGAGTGTTTTTGTCACCTTATGATTTCTTTCTACCACAACTTTTGGTCTTAGTAAGTCAATTTAACAGATAAGAAAGAAGAAATATGATAAAGTTCATCAGATGTTAATTTTTGTTGAAGAAAACAAAAGCTAATTCAGATTTATTTTAGTACCTGAAAATGAAAAACATACATGGATAATCCATGATGTTCACAGAAATCTATTGTAATGCAGAAAATCACATTTATACAATGGATCAACAGGGCTACCAGGCATGTTTCAATAGTGTCCAACAGTGGGTGTGTGGAAGAGCTGCTGTGGTATCAGGCCACTTAGGCTCATTGCTCTCTATGTCACTGAACAGACAAGTTGAATCAGTGCCTTTTTTCTCCACATAAACTCAGTTCTGTGACTTTTCCCGAAGAAACTCTAGATCTTTCAGCACAGATTTCCCTTGAGGTCTCTGGTGGGCTTTCACCAGGGAGCCCTGGAAAATCCTTCCCTGTGAATTAGCTTAAAGGAACCTTAAACCAATTGAGTAACTTCACATTTGGCAACAAAAATGCATAAACCAAGAAAGAATTTGGTATTTTTTGTGATATCAGGCTTTTTGTCCCGCACTATATAATTTGGCCTGGAAATGTCAAAAGTACAAAGTAATAAAGTGTTATAGAATTGCCAAAATAGGACCTCTTTTTAGGCATTACCTAAGATCTAAGGTGTAGATTAAATCTAGGAACATTTGTGCTAATATTTGTTACAGTATGCTATAACTCTTGGGCCAAAATTTTTGATAGCATGAAGTCAGATACCCTTCCAGTTATGAAACTTCCACTTTTTTTTTAATGATAGAGATTCCAACACTATCTTTTCCTTACCACAATGGCCTCAAATGACCCATGTCTTCTGGAGATAGAGCAAAGGTCACAAAATCTAGTCTCTTCCATATCTAACACAATTCTATTCTGTAGAAGTAGCTACACTATTCCCCCTATTGAAATGAATATATTTAAACCCTTTATATATATATTGTTTAGAAAGTTATTGGTACCATAACAAATAGATGTTAACACTTAGACTTAACACCATAAAAAAATTCTGTATTACAATATATATTATACTATGTATGATAATGCTTCTGGATTTGTTGTTGCCTGCAATATTTAATGTCTATTTAAAGGTAG
>JAOTQP010000870.1:40726395-40785455 GCA_026413545.1 Cichladusa arquata
TATACTATGAATTTTCTATATTCTATATTATTTTATTATGACTAAAATAAATTATTATAAAATATAAAACCTGCTTTCAAAACTATTTCTATTGCCAATATAAATACAAAAATTTTCTTATAAAAGGAATGTTCTTCATATATTTTTAGAGATAAAAGAGGTAATATTTTAATATTTTTGTATTCTACAAACAAGTAAACACGATAAGATTTGCATAAAGCAAGGTAATTGAACTCATTCTTCAACTACTCATTGAATCTGAGGAGAACAGATGCTGCTTCCTCCCAAAGGTGTGCAGAAGAAGGGGAAGAATACATTATATACTCAAATATGACCCTCTTATTAATACAATTTATTATGTCAGTCTGCAAGTGATTCTTTTCATTTTTATGGGACAAAAAACCTTGCAGGTACAGTAAAAAATATTTGGAATTAGATTTTTTTATTCTGATTTAAATATTTACATAACTTTGGATGGGGCATTTTTATGAGGGTTTTAGGTGTTGGCTCTTTTCTGTTACTCAAAATATTTCTTATGCCAATAAAAGCAGCTACAGTAAATCACCTTTCTCGTTAATTGGTTGAGAGAGTTCCATATGAATTTAAGCCCCACAGGTAAATGGATGAATGAGATTTAACTGCATTTTTCTTTAGATATCTAGCCAGTGAGCCCTTTTCAAAGGCTGTTTTTTTGTTGGTTTTTTTTTGGTTGGTTTTTTTTTCAGGCTTTCACATGTATATAACGATATAATTTTAGAGGCTATGGCTATCTTCAGAATGTGTGTTTCTTATTCCAGGCACGTACGGCACTCGATCAACTGCCTACTTTCAAAAAAATAACAAAACTGCAGTGGAAAGAATTTCAATCTTGCCTTGCCACAGAAAAGACAGGTAATAGAGGACAATATTGTCATTCTGATAAAATTTCATCATAAATAAAAGCCCGCAGTACATAAATCTTCTTAGTATGGAAAATCAGAGATCAATTACTCCATTAATTCACATAGACATTAAATATTTTGTATGCATGGTTTCTGTAATTATATTAATATAGAAGGTGACCAAATCCTGAATCTCACCACTGTAAGAATGAGTTTCTCTGGTATAAATTAGCCACAGTTTCATGATAGACTTCCAACATTATGTAAAATGAATTTGATTATCCAAACAGTAATGCAAGTAGATGCTAACAAGCTGAGCATAAAACTAAGTGGTGTGAAATCAGTGATCCAGGTAATGGATATGTATTTTACATGTGCTCAGTGGTTTGCAGCCCATGGTAAGCGAGTCCATCCTGGCATCTAGTTACCTAAATTTTTAACTTACTGTTTAAAGGCACTTCCCACTTTCAGAAATGTGTTCCCAGAAAATTCTTATTGAACTGCTCAAAACATCAAGGGTGGTTCTCATAGAACAGCTTAAAACAAGGTAATAATTTTACCTGTGGTTTTAAATCACAGGGTCAGAAATCAGACAACTACAAAGTAATGTATTCTAATGAAACATCTCTCCGTTGGGCAAGTGTAACACACTCTTGTTTTCAATATTCTACTCATAATTCAAAAGCTTTGATTTTTAAGACACAAGGTATCATTGTCATCTTCTTGCTCCAGAAGAGAAAATTAGCAGCAGTTAAAATGTTAGACCTTGATTCCATTAACATATCTGAAGAATTCTCTTGCCTGGTCAAAACCTATAATGTTGAGCTTTATGTCCCAATATATGTCTGGGAATCTCACTTAATGCTCTCCATAAAATAATACAAATAACCTAGCAGAAGAGCTCTACTTCTCTATGAACTTAAGTGCAGTTGGCAACTAGAAAAAGCCATTTTCAAATTGGAGAAAAAAACAACTTAAATATATCTTTATCAGTATATCAATCCTCAACCTTGGCAGGTCTATAGATATTGAGCTGATGGATCACCGAGTCTCCCTTCCAGTTTAGTTCTAATTACACTCTCTTCAGGCAATCGATTTCAAGGAATTGCGTTATAACAATAACATTAAAAATAGATCACTTGTACCACATTCTCTGACGATATATGCAACATATGCTATTCAGAAGGTAGAGCAATGCATGACAGTATGGAGCTTTGACTTTGGTACTGAAGATACTGAAACTTGCCATACAGTTCAGACTACAAAGCATCTCTAGGCTTTATTAAAATAAACAAACAAGAACCCACAAACAAAACAAACAAAACTACAAACAAAACCTAGCAGGAAAAAAAAAATAAAATCCTAATTTTTGTGACATTTAAATTCATCAAAACTACTATCTTTACTGCACCCTTCCAGAACAGAAATGCTAACACTGAAGTGAGGAATAAATTCCAAAATTAGAAACTAAAAATTAACCTGTTTCAGAGGAGAATTAAAAAAACCCTAATACATTTGATTGTAGAAGGAAAGAAAGGTGGAGAGAACCATAATGCTAAAAGTTTACATGGGAGTTATTTCACATAGTCTGAGTTATTTTTCTGCATAAACAAGATTTATGTAATTAAATTCTCTGCGTGAAAAAGAGATGTAACTTCCCCATGGACTACTGAACTCCAGATTGAATATTCATGAAATATAAGGGGTTTTTTTATGAAGAGTAGTTCTACTTTTTTACCACAGAATGACACAGATATTGCACTGAGAAATATAGCCAAATGAGGTATTGGTAATACACATTTCTCCACAGGATGTAGTGCACCTACTTCTCCTACACTTTTTTCTCAAAATCTTGTTCTGTAAATGTAGTCCTGCAGTGCCATATTTCTACATGGCAAAATCAGACTCTTCATACAATATATTTAAAGGCAGGAAAATAGTTGATGTTGTAAAGACAGAAACTGAGGAAGAGGAAAACATCTTTCAATTTTCTCACCCTCTGATTCAGCATGGCAATCAGAATTTGACTCAGACACCCAGCACAAGTTAGATCAGTGATATTGTTGAAAATCTTAAATATTTAGTTGACTAAATATTACTCCCCTTAATGGCTGTAATTCTCATCATCATCTTAAAAGTTTGAGATTTCAGTATTTGATCAGTAACATAATTTTTTCTACTCCTGGAATTACTACATCTATGCCAAAATAAGTGAGCCTTAATCAGCTTTGGACTGCAACCTGAAACAACAAAACGTGGCATATGAAGGACCATAAATATAGACATGTAACAGATCAAGTTGTGTGCAATATTCAAGCTAATTTTTAAAAAAGGGTCTTTGCCTAACTATTGTTGCTTTGTATGATACCTAGTAGTTAATTTGGAATTGAAACAACTTGCTTTGGACTGCTGAAGTTTTGCCCTTTGAGGAAGCTATTAGTATTGACATTTAATTGCATGGAGGATGGCAGTGATAGAAGAATGCAGATATCTAAAACCTATCAAGTTACCTAAAAACTGCAGATGTAGAGGTATAAGAGGTTCAAATACACTTTATTTGTTCATTAATGTGTGTTATTTCCCTAAATTCAGAGAAGTGTGAAAAATGGGAAAGAAGAAAATGTGTCTCTTAGAGAAGATCGGTCCTTGTACAAAAGCCAAACTCAATATGCCATAACTATGTTTTATTTTGAGATGCCTCATTCATGAGAGAGCTGTGGAGATGTGGGATGTATTGTGACAGATAGGCCTGCTTTTGCACATGCAATTGTATGACATTTTTCTTTACTAGGATATAGTATTGCAGAGGGATGGATGATTTGCCACTTCATCTGTGGGTCTTCCTGGGCCACAGAGGCAGAGTGCAGGCAAATTAGACTGGGTGGGGTGATGGTAAGATGGGAAACTGTACCACTGCAGGGACTGTGGGGCTCCTGAGAAACTCAAGGAGCAGATATACAGATCTACATGTCCTGAAAGTTTGAAACTGTTTGCAGGCATCTGGAAAGGATCATGTCAAACTTACCAAAATTTAAACAGCCATTGAAAAGATTCTGGAAGGAAGGAAGCAAGGAAGAAATCTGGGTTAAAGGATGCTCTTTTCAGAAGCACAGTAGGCTCATGACAGCAGAGTAAAGAAGGCTGGCTTTCGACTCTATATCTCCTCTGATTCATTCTGAGCTTCATACAAAAAATATCTTGACATAACTTGTAGTCTGATAGAACCTAATTTCAAAGGTGCACAGTACTTCTGGGGTGTTTAGGGTGCTCACTGCACATGAACCTTCCTCTGTGCTTTCTCTCTCATGTCCCTTCAAAAGGTGCCATATTCATTGTAAAATTGGTGTACTACTAAAGGAGTACCTGGGAAACAGTAGGCCTAGATTTAGGTCCTCCTCTGTCAAACCATGTTCACATCCCAATCTATGTTTTATTTTTACAAAGTAAAGTCTGAAAAGTATGCAATACACAGTACTCCATTTTTCATGCAATAACTGCACCCCTGGTAATTTCCAGGAAACAGAGAAAATAATACAATTCATTTCAAAAGTTCACCCCAGAGTGATACTAAAATACTGACCTAGACATGTCCATTATGCAGCAAAGACCAAAGTATATTAGAGACTGAACTTGGAGAGAAGGTCCTGAATTCCAGTACCTGCTTATGCATTTTATTAATTAATTACTTGATATAAAGCATGTAAAAACTTCTATATTGCACATGTAACACCATAATCAGACCATGATCCCATACTTCTTCCCTAATTTCCAGAGGTCATTGAGAATAAAAAATTATATGTCTTGGATACTTGGTAAATTTTCATAGTAATCCATTATTCAAAGATTTTACATGACCTAACAGAAAATGTATACCTTTTCTTCCAAGAATGTGAGTTTTTGGTTTTACATCTGCCTCTCAACATGAGTGGAAATTGCAGTCTTCAAGGAAGGAATACCATTCTGTCCTCAGGAGTCATACTTACTTACATGTCAACAAATTTTGATGGGGTAAATCTCAATGAGAACTATGCCATGATATCTTCTAACAGCTTAGAGAGGAAAATGATTCCTGCTTGCAGAAAGACTCACAAACACTCATGAGCTTCTGAGGATTTGGATACATCAACACAAGCCCTGCTGGGCCACTCCTCCTCTGCTTCCTGAAACTGCTATATGAAAAAGTTCCTTGGTCTCTTTGTCTGAAATATTTCATGCTAAAATTGTACCAGTGTAATTCATGTTATTAGTGAAATAGCTGAACAGTGTTTCCTATAATCAAGTGGTAAGCTGCATTATATTAAATGGGAAAGACTTCAAGCAGTGTAGACACAAAGGATGATACACTTCTTTAGAAAATATGATGCTGAACAAACTCTTGGAAAATCAAAATCTAAGGCAAATTTAATACTATATATCTATAATTATTTTGCAAAAAATATTTTTATTTATTAAAATTTCACTCACAAAATGTGATTTATATACTACTTATATCCAGAAGCATAATAAAAGACACCATCTCTATCCTGAGAGGCCCCAAACTCTGTTATTTAGGATAATAAAAGACCATACATTAAACAAACTACTGTTTTGATGATTGGGAAAGTGTATTTTGCAGTGTAATTAATCGTCTGTAAAAAGGATTTCTTTTTAAACCCTGTGATTAGAGCCTTTTTAGAAATACCTTTTTCCTCCACAGTTTTCTACATTCTGTTAATTGTATCTATCTGAATCTCTCTCTGCAATTTTCCTGCTTATCAGAAAAGATGCATAATGCATTGTGATTAGCCCGCTGGATGGATATTTATAATTTACATTTTATGGAAGAGATTCATGCTATTCTAAACAGTTCTTCCTTTATTATATTTTCAGAGTGTTCTAATAACAAAAGCGACTTTATATTTATTCTTGTCACTGAATAAAAGCATCACATTGCTACATGAAATGTGATAGAGCGGGTAGCCTTAAGCAGAGGTATATAAACCAGTCAAAACTGGATCAAAAATAGACAAGGCCTAACAAAAGCCTGCAAGATGGATAGGTTTATACAGATTGCTGAAGATCACCCAGAGTGAAAAGACTCTTTCTATTCAGCCTTGTATGTAGAACTTTATCATTAAATGTACATAAGAAGCTTTATTTCACTTTCTGAAAAAATAATATTCCCTTGCTTCTTTCAATCAACAGAGGTAAGCATTATGGTTTTTCCCCTCTATGACTTATCTATTTTTTTAACTACATAAGTATTAAATGCATTAATTTTACTTTCTTTTCACCCCAAATTTCCAAAACATTTTGTTCTTCCTATGCAGCTTTATCTTTAACTTAACAGAAGGAGTGGCATGGCATAGAAATTTTGGGAAAACTCACCTGGAAAGAATATATACTATACTTGCATTGAGCAAAAAATAAGATGTGCTTTTGGGCTATTTTTAAAAAATGATTTCTTTATTATATATTTATTGTATATTTTATCATATATCAATTATATTACAGTACATTATACCAATATTTTACAGCAGGACTCGTAGCCACTTGTGAAATGCACCGATTTCCCCCTTTTCCTTCAGATATTTAATTTTTACTGTAAATTTATAGAATGTTTTGGAGAAATAATGACTATTACGGGAGGGAGGGGTGAATTAGTTATCATATACCCTAGAAGTTAGATATGCTTACTTTCACTGTCACCTTGTGCATGCCACACACAGTAGACCAGAGTACAATGAACATGATACATGTGAAAATGTTTCATACTAGATAGCAATCCAAGGATTGTCTACAAAACCAACAAACTGAAAAAAATACTTCCAGGTTAGTAAGCACTGAAAACTGAAAATTGATAATTAAGGCTAAGAAATACAGGGCAAGCAATTTAGTGGGTGAGATGGAATGGTATACTCTGAATCAGCTGAAGAAGACCTATTAGAATCAATAAGATGACTTCTGCTCAGAGAGTAGTGCCAGTGCTCAAAAATGCATTATACCTACCACGAAAAGTTCACCCTGGTAGGAGCAAAGCAGACCTTCTGCCAGGGGTGACTACACATATTTTCTGAACAAGATGCTTCCCAGGAAAAGAGGGGAGTCTGCATATGATTCTACATAAAATTGGGGCATGATTAGAGAGTGCACACATTCAAAGGCGTTCATGAGTTCTCTAACCACGACCTGGCTTTTGGAATCACTCTGTCTGATAAAAGTAGTAGTTCTTGTTTTTGATTTGAGTTCATATGAGGCTTTGAATATAAGCCTTGAGCATACTCTCAGTTTGAAAGATAACTTACAAAATTACTGGAAACAGAAAGAAAAATTAGTAAGATCCTTGAAAAAGTATTCCTGGTCTTCTGTAATATAAAAGTTTGAGCAAGTACAAAAGCTTCCAGTGCCAGACTTCAATTTATCATCTGAGCACTGGATTAATTTTTCAGTAATTCCGACTTGTTCCCATATTTACAGGTCTGTATTTTTTTCTTCTTTTCCTCAACTGATTAGATTTTGATATACCCGCGCAACAGAACAAAACCAAAATGCAAATTCGCCCTGGTACTCACGGCTCAAGTACCAGAATTAGGCAAGCACTAGAAATGCTTTGTGGTCAGGAATGAGCTGTTTAGTTTAAATTGGATTTGTTTTGTTTTGGATTTGAGTTGAACACAATGGTTTCCATCAAAATTTTAATAATTAAAAATAAAAGTAAATGGAAAGTCCTCCCACAGGTACATTCTGAAAACTCTTAAGAAAGTGGGTTTCATGCAGACTTAGAAATATGGGGTCATCAAGAAAAATTAAGATGTTAGACATCTGCTTCTATGCTGTAGCAGCCATGAGTTTTATTAGCAATTTCCTTTGTCTTTTTATAACCTAAAAATGAAAAATAGAAACACTGACTGGAGTTAAGGGAGTATGTCCCATATTTTGTGACTTTTTTCCCCTGACTTTTTATCCTTTTTTTCTTTTTTTTTTTTTTTTTTTTTTTTTTTTTTTTTTAAGGAATTGTTATCAGTCTAATACTCGTATTCCCAAAGCCCATTTTACTTGTCAACCTGAAAGCTGTCTTCCCAAAAGGAATCAGAAGGAAAAATGCCATTTTAAAGTATTTCATCTTCAAGTTGAGGAGCAAGTAAAATGCCAGCAGCTAAAGTGCAGATGCAATTTTGCTGCAAACAATGAATTCGTTTTCCAATTTATTTCTCAAATTTTCCTCCAGAGATTCTCACTTAAATTTCCTTACTCCTCTCTAGCTCAGGAATAAACGTAATGTCAGGAATTCTATTTCACAAATCTTAATCCCAGTAGATATATATATTTGGATGTTCCTTTTCAAACACATTGCTGAATCAAAAAAGTAAACATGCCTGGATTGCTATGTGACTAGCTTTATGGCCTCTTATAACAAATCAAGAATTAAAGCTACAGAATTATTACAAGGTGACATTTATAGGTTTCAGTCTCTAAATTTCACTACCAGGACAGTACTTTGTGGAATGGGAGATGTATGATTTTGATACAAGGTAAGATGAACTTTGAAAAAAAAGGTGAATTGTTCGATTTTTTCCAATTAGCGATGAAATAATACTGTAAATAAAGGATATTATCCTTCATCTACAATTTTTTGGGATCTTTTGAGCAACTGTGTTGCTTAGAGTGCTTAAAATATTTGTGTATTATGAAACGCTGGAGTCAAGTGATCTCCTTGGTTTTAAATATTGATGCAGTCAAAGATAATGCTCAGTTCTCTCAATTTCAATGAGTTTAAGGTAAAAAATATAGGTGAGTTTCAGAAAAAACAATATGAAGAGTGGAAGACTTGAGTAATCTTGCTATAGAAGTCATATCATTTTCGAGCATTATAGATATACCAGAGTAAAGTTTGCTTATTGTATAATACAGTGGAAATCCAGCTGGTAGAAATTTGATCAAAAGTGAGGCTCTGTGATGTAGAAATAATTTCCTGGCACACTGTGATAGCAGAGTAAGAGGCACCTGTCACACCTGACTACACATTTCTGTTTTCTATATCATCTGAAGCATCTCTATAAACAAACACTTCTAAAACATTTATAGTTTTCTTAATACGCCAGACACACGGGTTTTGTTTTCTGTTGCATCAAAAGATGTAGGAGGAGACGACTTCCTGAAGAGAAATACACAACATCTAGACTAAATCCATTTAGCAAAATGATGGTGGGCAGTGATTTGGAGTATATGTTAATTATTCAAGCATAGCAATAACTCTCTGGAGGGGGAAAAAGAGGAGTTAAAGTTGAATATGTTGTGATGTCTTAAGGGCAAAATATAAAAAAAAAAATGCTAACCACAGATTTTAAATCTTCTGATGTTGGAAAACACTACTTCTTCACTGCCTTTGCAGTGAAAGGCAAAACACATGGGAAATCCTTGCTATGTCAGTAATTGGAAATCACTCTAAACACTCAGTAGTATAGATGACCTTTCAAAACATGAGCTTATTCACAAACATATAAAATAAGATCACCTATTAGGGAAAATCAACTTTCTGAATAATATTTAAGTTGTATATGTGGATTTATATACATAAAATGCCCATACACATACATTCCAGGTTCAGTTCTGTGTAGATTAATTTTGGCTACATAAAAAAGTCCACAGTATGATGCCAATTATTGTTGCCACATTTTAGGAATAAATAGCTATTGTGACAGTCACGGAAAGAAGAGGAGAAGGGAATGAAGCAGAGTGAGGGCAGTAATGGGGGCAGATAAAAAGGGAAAATGTTTCATTGTCTTAGTGAATCTTGAATTCTCTCAGAAAAAAAAAATCAGCAGCATCAGTACAATTTTCAAGGAAGCAACTTCTTTATAGAAACAGAGAAGATCAGCCACACAACAATGCATTTCCAGTGGTTACACACATGGAAAAGAATTGTCAGAATGAGCAAAACAAAATAACTTATGTGGAAGGAGAAAGAACATTCAAAGGTAACAAAGAAGGATTAAAAAGTAAAACTAAGAAAGAGGCACTGAGACAAAACCCTGTGATTCAATGTTGTTTTTGTAAACTACTTGCTTGAGTTATTACATTTCAGATAGCTGAAGCCACTGTTTTCAGATCTATGTAAAAGCTACATGATCTAATAAACAAAAAGGCATAAACCTGATACTATAAATACAAATGCATTATTACATAAATTCTATTGGATGGACTAAAATACTCAACTTACTTTAGCCACAGAATATCCATAAATGAAGAGAAACAACTGTCTTCCACAGGAAATATTTAAAATACTTTATTGAAACATATGTATGCAAAATTAAACTGTTATATAGATCAAATAATCAGAACATTAAGATGATTTAGTCCTTCAGAAGGTCCCATATTCCTTCTAGAGACAATATAGATGAAGTCATGGCTGAAGATCTGTTCTTGAATGATGAACTAATGTAGCAGTACCAGCAGAGTTACCTATTGCCCTCTTCTGCTAATTCTATCATGATCATTCAGTTAGTGAGCCAAAGAATAACCTTTGTCAATTAACCAGTTGGGGCACCCACTCCTCCTTAAATTTAGCTGTTAATTACATCCTGTTGTGAAGTGTGAGATTTTATTACACTGCTTTTATGTTATTGCAACAAACAATTAGTCAAACCTTTGATCTCTCATATGAACGTGAAATCAGTGATAGAAACACTGAAGTACACTTTAAAACAGGGTGGAAAAATCAGTTTAGTTCTGATGAAAATTGATAATCAGTTGTTATTTTGCTCCCTGCAAATAAGGTTCAGGAATTGAATATATAAAAGGGATAATTTGGGGATGGACACACATGGAAGAATTCAGAGCTGATTTAAGTGGCATTGGTCATGGGATACAGATCAAATAGGGGTTTAAACAATTGTAAATGTAGCTGGGCTTGATTTAATTGAAAAGAAACAGGACCAAGAAAGTAAATTGTTAACAGCGTCTCAGATAAAGCCATGGAGGAGCTTGACTTTGTCAGTTTAAATATTTAGCCTTTGCTCAACAAAAAAAAATGTTCCAAGAGGATAGTGAGCATTAGTCTATTGCCTGAAACAGCAGCAGTTTTAATTGACTGACAAATGAACAGAAACAAAGAATAAAAAAAGCAAATGAAAACGCTGCAAAAATGGGCAGTTTTGTAATTGAAGATTGTAAAGGTCATTGAACATGGCTTATTGCTTTGTGGAAATCTTTATGTGGAGCCTGGATATGAGCAATATTGACTCTAATAAAATAAGGGTGTTTTTTATTAATATTTTGAGCATGAGTGGACATAGCAAATGTGGAGTCATGCTGATTCTGTAAAGTATCAAAACATTTATATGCCAGTACTAATGAGCACTTTTGATCCAGTCTGAGAGTATGCAAAACATTTCTGGGGAATATCATTAATCTGGGTAACAAGAAATAAAAAGACAAAAATAGGAGATTAAAAATTAAGCTATTGATTTAATTGCAAATGTACCTTTTTACAAATAAAATAGGCATTTATTGGTCCTGCCTGACCAACTTACATGCATTTTAATATGGAGTCACTAAATATTTCTCAAGAATGAAATATCTCTATCCTTTTCCCCCAAGAAACATATTTTTTGATAATTAATATGTGACATAGCAGTTTAAATTTAATCTAAATATTTGTCTGAAAGTTTTTAATTGAGCTTCTTTCAGCTGATTGAAATTTTATTATTCTGTTCTGACTCTGTCATCTTATATGAAAGTGAAATCACCACATCTTATTACAGTGGTTTGGAAAATGATTCAATATGGGATTTAAAATGCTGACTATTTATTGCAAATTGAGAAACCGTGACAGAGAAAACCACAGTTTGAATCAGAAGAGAGTATGAAAACCAAATAAAATCTCTTCAGTAACAATTTTGTTATCCTGTCACTTTTGTAACTTTAACAGAAGTTAAGATAAGCTTTCACAACAGAAAGTCGCTATGAATTATCTTTAGCCTGCCTCTTGAGAGATAATTATTTCATATCACTTGTGTGTCAAAGATGGAAGGTTTCAAATCAATCCTGAAATTGGTTGTTCCTCCTAATGAAGTAACATTTGCAGGGTTCATTACTCTGTTACACATTTCTGCTAAACCATACTGAAGGCTTAAAAGAACAGCCCAAAAAGTAATTTGTTTTTGTACTATATGAAATGCTTTCCCTCATTTTAATACATTGCAATGTTTTTCCTTTCCTGTGCTGTGCCACAGCCAGTTTTCACTTCACAGGAGTGAAGTGAAATGAGCTTGCTGAAAATAAGTTTTCCATTAAAAAAAAATGAGAATCATTTCACCAAACACTTCACAGAGCAGGTATTTACATTGGCCCTGGTGCTCCAAACTTGTTTTAGTGTTATTGGGGAAGATGGCACATAAATCACTATTTAAGGAGTGCCTATTTCTTCCGCTTTAGTGTTAAGGGAGTTCAGATGTTCAGTACTCTGTTCAGCACACAGATGAACAATGCCTCCAATGCCATGGAGGTACCCTCAAGCATCCCACCTCGTCCCCCTACAGAAGATCCCAGGTTCAGCAGCCAGTATTTCCAGCCTGTAACTCACGTGCTGTCACAATTTCAAAGGGCCTGTGATCCAACAAAGTAGTTCAGAGTAGCTCCATGTATGGGTACCTGGAGTGGGATGCAGTTCAAGATTAGCATCTCTCAATGTAGATTTACTGTGTGTACGTGAGCCCTTTTGTAGGCACCCGTCATAGTCAGAGGTGATCTATGGCTTCATATGACTCCCACAGAGGCAGCTAGTGCCTTTTGAGGTATCCTGAGATACTCTAAGGTATCTGAGAGGTCTGCAAAGGGCGGCAAGATAGAATAAATTTTTCTTGTATGTTCCTCTGGATTGGCAGGTAAAGACAAGCTGCCCAGGATATCAGGATACCACGATATCTCAGGAATCCTTGGGGGCCCAACTGATTTGTACTTAGGAAAAGCAATGCATCTTTCCAGAGAATCTGCTCAAACTGTGGTAGACATGGTGTCTTTTCACCTTAATAACTTCCTAAGCTTCATTGAATAAGGGCTTATAATTTTATCTAAACATAACTCTATACTGACATATGAAAAGACCTAGTATTTCTTGTCCAAGTGTACTATTCTAGTAAGTGTAATATTCTAATTCATTACCACCCTCCAAAAAACCTCAACATAAAGATTTTATTTTTGTGAGATATTGAAACTTTTCTGAAATGTGAAAAGTAATTGCAAAAGTCCCTTAAAAATTCTATGCCATTAATTTAATCTACTTTTTATTCTTTCTCTAATACTAATTTTACCATTGAACAGTCATAAGAAACTTTGTTTAAGTCATACTCTTATTTGTCTGTAAAATAATTGACTGCATATGCTTGTCAATAGCCTACTTTTCAGTCCCTATAATATTCCGTTTCCACTCTCCTTCAGTCTCTCAGAGGTCCTTTTAGATTTCACATTTTGCCAGCATTTTTCCCCACTGTGAAATATTGCAGAATAAGGACTGTTTTAATGAGCTATCTACCATATTAAACAACTGTAACAGTTTAATACTGCACTATACTGTGGGTACATTACTTAAATTTAAGTATGTGAAAGTATAGCAGTGACCTCAAATAGCTATTTCTATTTTTATTTCTTAACTTCAAATTTTATGGTTGTTTGATATATTTTCAGCAGAGTACTGTTTCAGTCAATTTAACATACTCCTTACACACATTGAGTTTACTCCCAACACCCTCCTTGTACACTTAATTAACTTGATTAAATATTTATACTGCTGTCACAGTATATGTCCCTATCAAGATTGAGGTCCTGTTGTGTTAACTGCTAGGTACAGTACAAACACAGAAGTGCATCATATTAGTTACTTACAAAAAATACTATTCGCTTTCCATGAATAATTATTTGCTATATGAAATATTGTTCATTTTTTATTAGAAAATAACCCTCCTTAATATAAAGTGCTTTAATTTGAAGGAAAAATTATATAGTTTTTCACACTTAAGGATTAAGGCAGCTGTCTGATTATAGCAGCAGTAATATCTTGCCTAAATTATAATTATGAATATTATCATTATGTTCAATCAACATGACCATCAGTACTTACTGAAAGGTATGCAAAAATGAGAAATACAAATAGCTTTATAACAAGAAGCAATTCATGTGCATTGTTAGTGGCAAAATAGACCATAAAGCAGACGTTTGCATTCACAGGAAGGAAGAGTAAATATGGAGCTCATACATTAGTTTCTAAAGGAGCTCATGCATTATGTATCTCACACCTCTCAGAAGCAAAGCAGCAAAAAAAATAAGTTATCTAGGAGCACACACAAGAGAAAATTCTAATCCTTATGCATATTCCACTACATATACTAAGCTCGTATTATTTATGACTAAGTTACTGAGATGGCAAACCAAATGAATAAGTTCATAGCAGGGACTGGTAGGGCAGGATAATAGTCTAAGCATGGCAAAATCCCCAGGCCTGCCAAATTAACAGAAACAGCAATAATCTTGATGCACTCCAAGTTTAAGGTTGTACAGTTTTTAGAAAATGAGAAAGAGAGAAGCTGACAGTTATTTAAGCAGTAATTACAGATCCTGTAATATTTCAGAAATTAAATATGCCATTGTGTTCAGAAAACTTAATTCTCAGTTTATATGAGGCACCAAAGAATTATGGCTACTCTGACCATCACCTTGTAAGAAGCATACATTCATAAAATCACTTTGTATCACAAATTTTGGTCACAAATCTCCTCGGATACCTACACTCTGAGTTGCCTTGGTTTAAGGAACCTACTGCCATTTGCAAATGTGTTCTTAAATTCTGCCTATGCACCTGGGGGCACTCAATCCATAAAGTATACTCCTCCTATTTAAAAACAAGACCAGTGCACATCCCATGCCCATCTGAGACAGAATGGGCTTACGAACTGTAATAGAATATGTTTAAGGCTCAAACATGACTAATATATCTTGAACAGAATTAAGAGATTAGTATCCTACAGGGGTTAGGTGAGTGTGTAATCATATATAGACTGAGAATACATAAAATGTCTCCACTGCAAAGTTCCTAAAAATAGGATAGTAATTATTTCAATGATAACCTTAAATGGAAAAGGAGCAGAAAATAGGGCTGTAGAATAGAGCTTAAAGAGAAGGATAAGCTTTTGTTTATGTGAATATACTGTCAAACAGTATGCAATCAGTGTAAAACAACAGCACAGAGTATTTTGGCATCAGTCACAAATTAGTAGTTTTCAGTATTTACCTCTGTTTGGTAAGTAAATAGCTACTATATCTGTTGGAAAGTAGCATGAGAATCAGAGCTATTAAGACTTCCAAGCTGAGATAAATTTATAAAAGCATGTATCCCCAGTGTAGTGACAAGGTTAAATAAATATATGTTTCCTTAGCTATTCTGAGATCTGGATGAAACTAAACACCTCATTCAAGGTGGTAAGAAAAAAAATTACTTTTGAAATTGTCTGCATTTAATGAATTCCCTGTTTAAGGAATGTAAAACAAAACACAATTAATATAATTCAATCTTCAAGTGAAGAGTTTAAATATCTGGTTACTTTTGGGAGAAACAAAAAGCATTGTTAGCTACAAAATACTGCTTTGCAAATATTTCTTGATGGCCTGATTTTTATGTTTTTAAAAAGTAAAATATTCATCATACAAAACTGAAACAAAACTAGAACAATACTGAATTTCTAAAGTATTCAGAAGGGCTTCAAGTCCCAAGAGACAAAACGTCTTCCACTGTCAATGTTGCATAGATTTGAAAGTGCACAAGTCGTAAGACCAACCCTTCATCTTCAGATATTAGTAAAAAAAAATTTCCTGTTAATATTGTTGAAGCTTGTCACTTGGAAAAGGGACTATTCCCCGTTCAGCCTCCTATCTGAAGATGCATATGTCTTTGGCAATATAAGGAAAGACTCTTTAATTTCTGAATCATTAGAAATCCTTTCTACAGACAGGGATGCCTATTGGGATGATATGGCATCTGTTTCCTTTCTCAACTGCTAGGCCACCAGGCTATCAGTTCTCTGTGCTAGACAGAAAGATAAAATTGCAGCTGGAGGACATCTCTGGCATTTGCTTGAGATTTTCTGATAATCTTGCTCTTCTAGTATTGAACATTACTGATCTAAACAGGCAGATCGGTCAGGTTGCAGAAGTGTGTGGTCACATTGCTCTGTCCTGCTGTGAGCTGAGGCCATGCAGCACCTCTGTGTAACCTGCCTGCTCCCCTCCTCACTGAGGTGGGATACCTTGCTGTCCCTGAAAGTGAGGCTCAGAAGCTCTTGCCTTTTAGGTAGACATCATCTACCTAAATTTTTCCAAGGCTTTTAATTCAGTTTCCCACAGACTCGTCCCAGAGAAACTGATGCATTATGGTCCAGGCAGGTGGGGATCTGTCTGTCCAGTGGCATCCAGAGGGGTTGTTGTAAACAGCTCCTTTTTAAAACGACATTCTGCCACTAATGTAGACCCCCAGGGATCAATACAGGGCCCAGTGCTGTTCCACAACTTAGTAAGTGATCTGGAATGGGATTTAATGGACTCTGATGAAGTTTGCTAATGTCAGTAAACTAAGCAGGGTGGTGGGCACTTGGAAAGAGAGAGTCACTCAGCTCTAAGACCTGAATAATCCAGAAGAGTGGGATAACAAGACACTTATGAAGCTCAACAAGCAGAAATGTGAGGTCTTGCACCTGAAAAACATAATCCAGGAATAGAGCAGCTACCCACCTGGGGAACAGCTCCATGGAAAGTGACCTGGGGGTGCTGGTGGACAAGCTCAATGAGAGTGAGCAGCGCTGCTGCAGCACAAAAAGCCAGCAGGATGCTGGGCTGCATCAAGGGCATCACCAGCAGAGAACATCAGATCCCCACCAGAGCAGATGATGCCACTTTATTCAGTGCTTGTCAGGCCACATCTGGAATAAAGTGCTCAGGTTTTGATGCCCACTCTAACTGTGGTTATGTCAGAAGGGGTCCAGACAATGGCCACAAAGACAATCAAGGGGCTGGGAAGCCTGCCATGTGAGGAAAGGCTGAGAGAATATTGTAAGCTCAGCCTTGAGAAAAGTAGGCTGAGAGGAGACCTGATCACTATGTTACAGTATTTAAAGGGTGTTTACAAAAAAAAGATGGAGACTCCCTTTTTAAAAGGAATCACATAGGAAAGATGATGGACAATGTGTACAAGTTACTCCTGATTTTTCGCAATGAGGACAATCAGATATTGAAATAATCTCCCCAGGAAAGTAGTGGATTTGTCAACACTGGACACTTTTAAACTCGAGAGGGTGTTGGGCCATCTTGTCTAGACCATGCTTTTGCCAAGAAAGTTTGAACCACGTGATCCTTGAAGTACTTTTGAACCTGTTATTCAATGAATCTATGATTCTATTAACAGTTATTTTGGGTAGTCCCAGTAAAGAAGAAGCATGGATGGTATGGGGATACAAGATACCATGGAGAGAGAGAGAGAGAGAAAGAGAGAGATAGAGAGATAGAGAGATAGAGAGAGAGAGAGAGAGAGAGAGAGAGAGAGAGAGAATATATGTATATGTATGGCATATATGGTATATATGTTCTCTTTCATCCAAAGATATTAAAAGTGAAATGATAAAAGGAATGGCTGGTGTTATGATGCTATTTGTAAAATTTTATGGCTTAAATTTTACTCAGTTTTCTGAATTACAAATAAAAAATCTATGTAGTTTCCTCAAATATTATGAAATACTTTATAGTGTAGTTTATATATTAATAATGCATTTCAGTTTAATTAATTTTCAATATTTGTACACAGTCCAGGGCAGATTGCTTCCAGCTTTTCTTTCATTGTAATTCTACTCTAGCTGATTTTAGAATCCTGTGCACATTAATATTTTGAGTTTATATCAAAGATGTTTATATTAAAGATATTTTGAGATTCACTGCAGTAAATTGACACTTCTTAATTCCTGATGTGATTTTCAATTTGCAGAGACTCCCTCTGGAATTAGGAGAGGGGATAGAGCAAATCATCTAATATCAGAAGTTTCTCCATCAAAAGTGAAAAAAGAATAAGAACCACTCTACATATAACAAAAACATTTTAAATATAATTTAAAAATTAGATAATCACATGAAACAGACACAGTTAAATAAAAAAATCTTTATTTCCTATTATTTCCTCTTTATCTAAGCTATCATCTCTGTTGTCTATGTATCTTGTTGCCCATTCAACAGTAGTGAATATTTAGATTGATTAAATTCATCTAACTCCAGTTCTAAGAAGATACGAGAAGATAATATCTAAAATGGAAATATCTTTCCATTGTGACGTTTATTGTTCTTGTTTGTATCTCAGAAAATGGCAGTACATCTCAATGTTCAAGTATATTAGTTATATTTATTTCAGAATCAGGAGATTTTCTTGTGCCCTGAGTACACAATAAGGTTGGAGACAAAAAAATGTATTGATTGATATATGTAGCTGTCAAATGTAAACCCTTTAAGTCATTCAATTTCAGTGGCAATCCTAATAGCTCTTTTTCTCTAATATCTTACCAGCCCATACTCAGATAAGAAGCTACAATACATGAGGATCTGCAATATTCACAAAAGCACCTACAATTACATTTTTATAAGCATTACCACCTGCTCCAGACAGGCAAAAACTTGCACCTTCTGCCCAGAGAAGTGGTAGAATCACCATCCCTGGAAGAGTTCAAAAGGTGTGCAGATTTGGCACTTGGGGATGTGGGTTTGTGGTGAGAACAGTGACTCTGGATTAATGGCTGGATTTGCTTATCTTAGACTTCTTTTACAACCTTAACTATTCTATGATACTGTGATTCTATGGTTTGCTATTATGACTCACAATCACTTAGCAAGAGAAAACAAATACCTTAATTTTTTTGCTGAACCTTTTACTGTTCTAGTGGACTACTGAAACTTACATTCCTAAAAAATTCAACTGCAGATTTTATCAGACACAGCTGAATAACAAGATCCAATTTTGCCATGTTTACACTGCTGCAATGAAAAGAATGGAGAATTTACTCATGAGACTTCACTGAAAGGGCTATGTAACAGAATATGATTTCTTTTTAAGACACATAATTTCTCTGTACAAAAATTATCCTACTTCATGTTTGCATACAAGATCAGATTAGACAGGCCTCAGTATTTATAAATTCACCAGTGTTAAGGGAATTCATTCTTGTTAGGATCAGCAAAGTCAAGCTAGACAAACAGATTCTGTGGACCAAGTCCCCAAGGAGCTGTCTTCAGCCAGCATGAGAACGCTAGCAGCAATTATCAAAGATGTTGTCAAGAAAATACGAACCATGCCTCCTTATGTCTGGAGTGATCATGAGATGCATTTGAATATGATAAAGAAATAACTGACTCTGTACTTTTAAAGTCATGATTTAATGCATTTAAAAATAATATTCAAAGTATTAGTATTTTACATTTATGGATATAATTGGGCAGAAAATATCAATTGTGCTACATTGCTGCAGTAATACTTGGGAAAATTTGAATAAAAATTTAATATCCACTACTGTTACATTTAAAAAGTATAATTTAACAATAAAGTGTAAAATAAAAGATTCCTATGAATTTAACAGAAGAAAATTTAGAAAATAAGTATATTTAATTGGAAGTCAACCTTATTTTTCATTTTTTTACAGTCAAAAAATAACTTTCTCAAAAATGTAAGTAAGAATGCGTAATGTAAGTTTACATGCTTTCTTCCAGCATTAATGTGACAAATGCTTGTCTGATCATCCATTAAAAAAAAAAAAGTTAATTTAAGTCATTCATAAAAAAACATTGACATGGAAGAATAAACATCCCTATGACCTTCCTGGTCTTTTAGCAATGGAATGCTGATGTGCATCATTTAAAATAATATAATCTGGGAAGTATTTCAAAGGCTTCCTGTAAAATGTGCTTCAGAAGAATCATATATTCCAGTATTTACTGAATATACAATTACAGATAGAAAAGAAATTGAAATTGATTGTTTTCATAGGATATTATATTTGAAGGGACCTTTTGGCTCATCAAACTCAGCTCCATACTAAGAAACCTGCAATGTTCAACTGCTCCAACACATTTTTCAAGCTTTTTTTTATTTTTTTGGTTAGTGGTTTGTTCAGCTTTTTCCCCAGACTAGCACTGAGAAGCTCTTTTTAAATTTGCTTTCTGTGATGCTTATGAAAACAAACATTTCTTACAACTGTGCGTGTAAATCCTTGTACTGTTCTGTTAATTCACTTTTATGCCAACTTGCCCTTTACTTCAATCCAAGCACTGATGCCTTAATACCTTTAAAGAGGGGGACTATCTAAGCTCTTATCCTTTGGTTTTGGGCAATAAAATGTCTTGTTATGAGGACACACAAATGATTAGACTTTGTGTTTGCAGAGCTGTGAGGTTGGGGAAAATGGAGAAGGGCAGATTCTTTTAGCAGAGGCTGAATACACACCTCAGTTACACTGTAGGCTTAGTTTGAGAAAAAAACAAACCAAAACAATATAAAACTCTTAATTTCTGAGAGATTTGGAGGAGTCAGAATTATTCCTACAGTATGTACACCTTGAAAGCTGTGTTCAACAAAAGATGATGGAATTGCAACATTATCACGGTAGAGTACTCCATCTTGTACACCATGATTGTGCTCAGTTCTTCCTATAAGGACCAAAATAGTTCATTGCAACCACACAGAGGTCAGAATTGTTGCTGAAATAGTATGCACAGTGGTAGAGCACAGGATTGAAGTTTGCATTTAATGTTTTTATACACAGCAACCAAAGTCGAGGTTTACTACTGTTCTTTCAGAACCAAGCAACTTATTTTTGATAAAGAATTAAATAGAATTGAATTATGTGATTTTTAGGTATCACAAAAACAAACAATGATCCTCTCCTTTGTCATTTGTCAAGTAAAGTCCAGAAACATGGGCATCACAAGGTAATTGTTGGCTTGGTACAGGAACATTTGGGGAGCATGGTAGAAAAAATTGTCCTGTTTTCAACTATTGCATTTTACATAAGCTTTTTGAAAACAATTCTGGGCGATGATAGTTTTGTTTGTTTTTTTTCCTACAAGTAATGTTGAAAAACTAAAATAATTTTTTCTTCTTAAGATTGAATTGATTGCTTGTCAGTTGAATTGAGTATGACTGAATTGTTTATTTTCATCAAGTAAAATATTCTACTTTTTATAATAAAAATTATAAATAAAGTATGATCTATCAGACTAAAATATTCCAGTAAAGAAAAACCATTTTTCTTGTATACTATTGGATTATATTTTTTGATTTATATACTAAACAAGAAAGTTAAAACTAATTTCAGTATTTTCAGAGTTTCAGTATTGTCAAGATACAGCTGAATTCTAATACTTCTTAGAGCTGCATTATAAGATTTCAAATATTTGACATTATTTAGGTTTGACGTTAATGTGGATTTCAGAATCTCTGAGAAGTTATCCTACCAAGCAGACATACGTATTAAAGAAAAAGTCATAGGAAGCACCACTGTGTTGAATATTTTTACCTTAAGATTTGGGAGAGAGCTCTTCCATTTTGGAAATAGCAGGTCAGAAAGATAAATCAATCCTGCTTGAAGTGATAGATATGTACAGCTGTCTTAGAATGTGCTTGAAAGCAGAACTTAAAATCTTTAAAGTAAAATCAATAAATTCCTGATGGTGTCAGGGAAATGGTTCTTACCAAAATAATCTTGCCTGATCAGATTTTTTTTTTACCCATAATATAAGCACAAAGCATAAATCACTATACCACTTTATCTCTCTCTCTTTGACACCTTAGAATCTCCACTTGAAGGACTTGGACCAAGCACACACACTCTGGGCAGCTCGAGAGATGAAGCAAAAAGCTACATGGCCATCACTCTTGCTACATTTGTACTACACCTTTAGTAAAAGACATGACTGGAAATTAGACCTGTATCAAACAATTGCCTTTCTACTTCGATTTTCTTTCCTTTATTTGTGTGTGAAGTGGGGAGAACGTATTAGACTATGGAAGAGATTATTTTCTCTCTTGAATATGTTTGCACAGTGAGCACTGTCATTATGGATAAAGAGCACCAGCATCTCTCTTACACTGAATATCTCTGAAGAAACAAAAGAATATCTAATAATGCAACTTAAAGTTTTTAGTGCTTTGGATAGCCATATTAATTAGGTCTAATACATTAGGTATCTGGGTTGCTTATAAAGCAGATCGTTCCCCCAGAAGCATTTTAATTTATTCTCTTTGTGAATAATTTGTTCAGGAACCAGGAAGAAATTATGCTTCTGACATAACGGATTAATAAGACAGTATTCAAACAACAAAGGAAATTAGATACAAAGGTTAGTAACTAAGGATGAAACATTTTTAAAAACACATAACCCATTTCTCTGAATTTCTAGTATACTTTAAAAAGTTAATAAAATTTCACCGAATCCCCACGACTCCCTGTGATGAACTAGTGTTTTCTTGAATACTGTAGGAGATTTTTTGTTGAACAAAGATAAACTTTACATATAATTGATGTGTAAATGCATATATACATGCATATTTACTGAAGTATAAGAGTTGCTTTAGGAATAAGTGATTCTTCTATATAGGGTCATGTTTGCCTGTTTGTTGGTGTGTGTGTAGAAGTGCACACACTAAAGGAATAATTTGTAGAGAACAAAGATTAGTTCAATTTTGATGAATATGCAGGAGATGAAAACTTTGTTCAAGGTTAATGCATATATTTTCAGCCTGGAAATCCTATGTGCTTAGTCCCTGTTAAGCGTCTTTTACACAGGTTAATTTCTTCATTTACTGAAAGAGGAAATAGAGCATGGGAAAACAATCAGGAAAAAAACAGAATGCTACAGCTTTTGATAAGAGCTCTTGTTGTGAGGGCTGTTTGTGAGTAACATACTGTTTACATGCAGCATGGATGATGGAAAGACCTCAAGGTACTTGGAGACATCAGACTTTTTCTGTAGTTGGGAAGGAGTTTAGCTCTGTGGAAAAGAACTATATCAAACAAAAATGTTGGGTGTAATTTGCGACATTCTCTGCAGGTTTTTTGCTTTGTTTTTCCAGGTGCTGGAGTAGAGGATGAACAGTCATGCAATAATTAGAGTACTGATAAATCTCTCTTTTCAATTCTGTTCTAAATGAGCTATTGACAAAATATCTGTGGTTTACTCTAAAATTGGAAAGGAAGATTGATTTCTAATTAGTATTGAAAAACACATGCTGGTTTCCAGTTCCCATGACGTTTTGCAATGCAGTGACAGTAAATTGTCATTAATTGAACAAAATATTTAATCCCTAGTTTATCATCATACTTTAATAATCAGAAATAATTAAAATTATTTTTACATTAAAACTTTCATAAATACATAGAAACCTGTTAATCGATTCATAGTGAGATAAATGAGGACAGAGAGTCTCTTTTTGTTCTGCATAACAGAGAACCAAGCTCATTTGGAAGATATCACGGGACTCCTGGGCTCTATCAAAACACAAGAAATAAATTATAACAGTAGAGGAATGCAAATTCTACAGCTACAAGTCTGTGCTGTAATTTTTAATGATGTGTGTAAGCCTGCTGCACTGCTCATAACAAATATTCTCACACAGCCTTATGTCCATGTACTCATCCTGTTTACAATGTTTCTTTTCCTCCTGTGATTTGAAAAAAAAAAATCATTATCAGTTTGCTTCAATTCCATCCCATTTTCTGGAGTTTGAAAAATCAGATTAAAACCATTGATAGAAATCAATTAATCAAGTGTATTTGGTGAGGGGTGGAGAGGAAGAGTATTGCAGTATTTCAGTAACTCCCAAAGGGTTTTTCAGTCATCAGTCTGAATGACTGAGGTTTTCTGGTAATAATAAAAGAGCAACATGGTCTGCTAGTCAAGGCAGAAATCACACAGAAGTGGAGCTCTGCTTTCTTAATATTATCAAAATGCAAGTTGTTTTTCACTCTGTGGTCCCTGGAGGACTCAGGCGAGAGCTCAGAGGTCATAGATGACCTTCAGAGTCACAAAAGACAAAGAAATGGCAATGAAAACAAGGACTGAGAGGTTGCATTTCTACTTTTCCCCCAAGAATCAGTGCTCCCTCCAATCTGTCTGGCTGATCTTTGTAGAATAAAGGGAAAGTCTCACTGCATCACCACCACATTAGTTGCATAAGGCTTTCACCAGAACTCATCTACCACTCTGGTAGCACGTACACTGTCGCATTCCTCTCACACAAGTTCAAGCAACAAACCAGATCACTTAAAAAAAAAATATCTTTCCAGTGTTTAACTGTTTTGGAAGTATAATTTAAAACCTGGTTTATTAAAGATTTTCCACCAAGCTGGTCATTCAAATACTATTTTTTCCCACCATTGATTTTTGTTGGGGGATTTAATTTGTGTTTTATAAAGAGAAAGAAAATCACCTCATGATCCATTTGCTTACAAGTATTAGGTAAAAGTTTGAAAATCTGGGCTTGTTGCGTCCTGCAGAAAATTGCCACCCTTCTTGACTGTCAGCAAAGCAAGTAACCAAAAGTAATTTAGCTAGAATTTCAGAGATAGACTTTAATTCTTACTTCACTATTTTGGGATGTAATATTTTTCTTCTGCTTTTTTTTCTACTATTTTGTGTTTTCTTCTACTATGTGAAATAATTTAGAAGCACATCAGCAAAAAATGTTAAGGCAAAAGCCAATTATATTTTCATCCAAGGTATCATTCTTCCAACAATACCAGTTGTGCTTTTACTACAGCAGGTCACATGCTCATGCCTAGAATATTTTTTTTTTTTTTGAGAGAAACAAGGACAATTTTCAGCTTCATATAATTTTAAGAGGCATTCTGGAGTGCAGGAGATCAGATTTCCCTTCACGATTCACAATGTATTTCAAACATCTGAAAGTTCAGTTTGATTGTGAAATGTGATAGCAATGGATTTTGAAAAATTTGAGTTTTCCTGAAACAGGTTTTTCAATCTCTGGTGAATTAGAGATGAGTTTTAAAATCTGTTATCAAATCAGTGCAGCTGTATACTACTAGTTATGATACAAAGGTTAAGGTTTAAGAAAGCAAGCATTTCCATCTTACCTGATGAATGGAAAAAAAAAAAAAAAACAAACCAAACTTCCTTAGGTACACAATGTGAATTTAGTATAAATGATAGAAAACACACAAAATGTGTAAAAGTAGTATAAAATACTTGATTTTATCACTGTCTCAAGTTATACTAATATAACATTAAATTTTGCCACAATCCTGTGAAATTATTTCTGGTTATTTAATCTAGACAAAATTTGACACTCATTTTAAAAATATTTTGCTTTATTGCAGCTTAGGATAGAACATTGTGTATGATTAGGAGACTAAACTGGTCAGAACCTGTATACACTGAGCAGTAATATAAATAAGATATTAAAAGAATAATATAATGTTATTATATTATATACATTCTAGAACAAAATAAAAAAATATTTAAATTTTTAGATTTCAAGAATTTGCTGTAAGTTGAGCTTGTAAGTTAACTGATTACCAGTAAAAAGTTAGAATAAAAATATATATTCAGGTAGAGGGATTTTTTTTCCCTTGAATCTAGTTGGCATTTCCCACCTTCCAAAATATTCTTTTTTCACACATACAGCTACACAACTAATCTTCTCATCTTGAACTCAGGTAAAATATGCTAATTTAACTACCAATGTCTACCATATGCTTAAAATATCCACACATTCTACATTAAACTTTCTATTTTTCAGTTTGTATTACCATAGTTGAAACTGGCAAAAAGTTTAGAACTGCTGTTCTAGACTTCAAGCTTTGCAATCACTACAGGAAAAAAAACAAAAAAGAAAATCCTGTAAACCTGGACATTCTCTCTTTCTTGCTTGTTTATAGTTACTGGACTAAAACTTCAGTATACAGCAAAATATTAATACTGTATAAAGTAAATATATATATATATATATATACTGCTAAAAGGCAACCTCTAGTATTTCTATGGGCTCATAACCATGCTACAGATATTTCCTGATCCCTTGAGCAGCATATATATATGAATATATATATGAATATGTCTTTCTTTTACATGTTTAAACAAAGTAGCCCTGTCTTTAGCTGAACATGTCCTTGTCTTTGAGCAGTGCACTGTCCTGCCACATGCTAAGCATTAAGTTCACTGTTTCGATCAGGATCTTAGGTTTTCTGTCAGGAATCTGGTTTCCTGCACTGATTTTATGGTGCTGCTGCATTTCCATTATTCCTCATCACCTTTTTAAATCTACTACAAAACTGAATTTATTAATTGAGAATTAATTTTCAGTTTAATAATTTCTCATTTTGTGAGCATTGTTGTATCCACCTGGCCTTATATCAAGTGAAAATCTGTAATCCACTTACCAATGGCTCAGCTATATGAGATCCAAGGATTATTTTAGTGCAGTGCAGCTGAATAAATTTACCTTAATTTTACAGAGAAATTTTTACTAAACTGAGACATAGCACATGGAGCACCAGCAGCCTCACTTCTGTTGAGGCTGTTGGAGACTGCACTGAGAGCAATGGGCAGTGGGACCTTCAAACACTGGGATACATTTTTAGCAAAGGCCACCTGGGTGGTCAACAACAGAGGATCTGCCAGCCAGGCCGGCTCCTGCCTAATCAAAATACTACATACCATAGACAGGTATAAAGTTCCTGTAATGCACATCAAAAACATTCTGGAGTAAAAGTCATGGTAAAAAGGGCTATTCCTGCCTCAGGCAAAGGTAAACCCATCTATAGGATTACTTTTGCTCAAGGATTTGGGTGTACTTTGTGGGTAATGCAGGAATATGGGGAAGTTCAACGTGTGCCTTAAGAGATTCTGGTTTTGGGTGAAAATAGCCAATGAATTAAACTGTAATTAATAGTTATAGTTAATAACTACTCACCACTGTGTATTACTTCTTCTGTGATGGCTATATGTCATCACCCCACAGCACTGATCTTAACCTCAAGTGTTCTGGGGGTTTGAGCCTGACTTTCACTGGATCACGCATTCTCACCAATGGAGAATGAATGTTGATAAAACTGAAGAAGCACAGCAGCACTGAAGCTGGAACTGACTCAAGTGTGCAGCATGCAACAATCCAACACCTCACACCGTCTCTCCTGATTGAAAGACTGTTACCCAGAATGAAGGTCATGGACTAAATGAATCCTACAAACAATTTTTTTTTTTTTTGGTGGACATTTTATGAACCTTTGACAGAGGTGTTCAATAGACTGAGGGAATTATGTCTGTATGTATGTCTATCAAAACAGATAAACAGGGAGGGTGATGGGATATTGGGAAGCGTCATCATCCCAGTATACAAATGTCATCATGCCCAAGATATAAACTGTACCTGGGGAGGGAAGTACCTGGAAGAGGTGCTGACCTGGGTTTGGAAAGGAGGGTCTGACATTATAAGCAGATGGTGAGCTATTGCATTGTGCATAATTTTTTTCCTTTTTATTATTATTCGTAGTAGTATTATCATTCACCACTATTACTATATTTTACTTTATTTTAAATTATTACATTTTTCTTAACATAGAAGTTTTAGTTTGATTCTCCTCCCCATTCCACTGGGGTGGGGAACAGAGAGGAAGGGGCTTGAGTGAGGGGCTGTGTGGTGCAATTTCCACATAGGCTTAAACCACAACACCAAGAAAACAGATAATTGAGAATAGAAGAAAATGTTATATAATCTGAAAAACACATAGTCTAATCTACTGCTTTTTACTTTCAACAGTAACAAGTTGTACTGCAAGAAGATGTGAGTTCAATCTGCTTGCAGCATTGCAGGAAATCAGGATGAGGACCAGCTGAACCCTAAAACCAAATCATCATGTTGGGTTGGCTATATCTTGCTAGTTGTAACTACCATATAATAGAAATTATTACCAAATTAATACCAATTATTACCAAATCAGCACCACATGGCTTTTGCTTAGCTTGTAGTATAATATAAAAAGTCTTGCAAACACATCTGATTTCCCTTAGCCTTCAAAAAGCATAGTACAACTGAAGTATTAAAATATTAAAAAGTAATAATGAAAAAATGAGATGGAGGAGATCTCATCAAAAAATTTCAATCCCAGTATTAAAACCCGAGCCCTAGTAGTTTAAAACACAGAAAGAGGATCTACAGGTGATTCTGTCTTGTATTACATATTACTTGGTAGATGGAACATGGAGGGAATATTAGAAATTCATTCAAAGCAGTGTAGCATGTAACAGGATGAGTGCAGACTTTATTTTGTCCACTAGGAAAATGTGCTAACACATGAGATTAAAAAAACAGTGTCTGTAATTGCAGGTCGGACAGAATCCTCAATGAAAATTCTACAAGGATAAAAAAAGTAGCAAATTACATACCATGCACACTGGCAACCACGTTTATGACCTTCTCTGCTTTGCTTCTTTGTATAAATCTCTGTGTAAATGCGTCTGACTAAAAAAACTCAGCACCTCATAAACCATTTTGTGGTATCTGTAAAACACCTGTGGTCCACATGCTGCCAGGTGACAGACACTGGAATAATTTGAAGATACGATCACTAGGCAGAAGAGAAGGAATAGGAACAAACAAGACTAAAGAGAAAATAAATGCTAAAGGGCAAAGTTAATAGAGAGGGAGTAAAGAGAAGAGAGGATATTGGTCAAGAAATGCAAACGAAAAGAAATAAGCTTAGAATAATCAGAGATTAGTAGAAGCACTTAGCAGAAACTTGTTTTCAGAACCGAACTGATGAAAAGATTTGTTATATATGTGCATCCTTTTTTTTTTCCCTAAACCATCTCCACATTAAGTGGACACTTGTGACACCACTGCTAGCCATGAGGCAGATGGAAGCTTTAGAAGCCCCACCTCACCAGCCAATCTGCATGTGCCAATTGTGCATCTGGCTTCTGCTGGTCAATGCACAATGAGATTTTTTGGCCTTTCAGAATCTCTGCATTCTGTAATTTCTTTCAACAGAACTTGAACTGTTCTTATCTAAACTTTGGCTTTCTCCATTAAGCTAGGTAAAAAGTTTAAAATATGAGGAGGTGGGGAAGAGAGCAAGCATTTGTCATAACAAGAAGTCAAGTAACACTTGCTCTCTTTGAGGACGGAGATGAACTACATAAAGCTTATTTGGAGTATCTTAGACATCAATTCCATGTTTTTCACTGTTCATAGCTGAATACTGAATTTTGAAAGTTAAGACAATGTAAGGTTGAAATGTAAAGTATGTAGATATGGATGAGGAAAATGAGATTCATGAATGAATAACTGATTAGTTTCAGAAAGGAGTATGCAAGTCTGTGCCTCTGGGCATGTTAAATTGAATTTACCTACACTTCTACTTTACACAGTTGGAAATTCACATTAGCACAAAAGTTGGCATTGCATAGGCAGTATTTTCAGATGACCAAATTATTTTTGTAAACCTGAAGCTATATTGTAATGATGCTTGTGATGAAATTGGAATATCTTCTATCTTATAAATCCTATCAAATCTTGTTGCTGCAAAAGTAGACAGTGCAGTGCTACAGAAATACATATCCATATTACTAAAGTTGGTCCTTACTGGGCCACCAGAGCACTGTCACATCTGCAATCTGGAACTGAACTGGAAAGCAATATCAACACAACTCTTTCAAGAGTGCCTGAATTACCTCACAAATCTTTGCAAAATCAAAACAAAAAAAAAAAAAATCAAAATAACAGCATCAACCTTATTTTTTCTTATAACAAGTTTTTTCAAGCAATTTTTTCAAGGTTTCATAGTCATAATATCACTATATTATAAAACATATAATAGTCTACTTACTGTTAGAGTCTCATTAATGCTTAAATTGAACTGCTTTAAAAAACTAAACTATATTTGCCAGTCATTGCCCTTTTGCTTTTTATTGTTTTCTGCATGTTAAGGTATTTCTTTTGTCACAAAAAACCCACAAGGTTTTAGCAAATGTGAAGAAAATGAGAAAAAAGTAGGTGAACCGTAAATTTAAGAAGAGTTGCTAAATTTGTAGTCAGTCATTGTGCAAGACAAAGGTTTGGCTCACACAGTGCTGCTCAGAGCACAAGTACTAAATGAAGCAAATGTCTGTCAAGTTTCTTGGCTCTGAGTGACTGCTGATCATGAGGAGAATGTTCAGTTCTGTATCAGTGAATCTATAATTATATTGACTAAATTAGTCACTGTAAGTAATGAGTAGCACTTCCAGGCTGCATATGGATGCATCCCCTGATGAAACCTAGATGCAGGGAAACCCATGCCACAAAGGAAACACTGGTTTTGTTGGTCATTCCCCTGTTCTAAATGGTCAGGGAAAGGGGATCACCTCTTGCATGTTGCCACTGATCCACCTAGCCATTATTAGATCCTAATCTTTACACCCACAAAACCAATGTGCTTTATACAGCTGCAGGAGGCAAAGCATAAAGCTTGAAGGAGTGTAGCTTTGAGGCCTGAAAGTCTACCACTCTCAAGTATTACAGAATGACAGAATGGGTAAGGTTGGACCCACCACACCAGGTTGTCCAGTCCCACTTCAATTCCTCATGTTCAATAATTTTTATTATATTTCTAGTTTCTTTGGCCTAAGCAAAAAGTAGCAGTGGTATTGAGGGGTCTTCAAAAGATTAAGGATCACAAAAATCATGTAAGAATTCAGGCTGGACGAGACACTCTGATGTCCAACCACCCTGTTTACGCAGAGCCATTTGAAACTTGTTGCTCAGGACCATGTCCAGATAGCATTGGAATATCTCCAAGAAGGGAGATTCACAAATGCTCTGGGATGCGTGTCAGTGCTCAGTCACTCTCACAGTAAAAAGTGTCTCCTGATGTTCAGAGGGAACCTCCCATGTCTTGATTTGTGCCCATTGCCTCTAATCCTGTCACAGGGCACCACTGAAAGAAAAGATCTTTTCTCTGTCCTCTTTATACCTTTCTTTCTAGTACTTGCATATACTGATGAGATCCCCCCAAACCTTCTCTTTCCTAGGCTGAACAGTCCCAGCTCTTCAGTCTCTTGTCACAGGAGAGATGCTCCATTCCATTAATCACCCTTGTGGCCCCTCATCGGACTCTCTCCAGTATATTCATGCCTCTCATACTTGATAGCCAGAACTGGACACAGCACTTCAGGCATGGTCTTACCAGTGGCTTAGGATCTCCTCATAGCACTTCCTGCTATGCCAAAGGGTAAACATGTTAATCATCATTTTGTAATCAATTTGATATATTGCAAAAATACTTCCAACATTTTGTTAATACTGTGGAATGAGTAGAACAAACAATTGTTTTTCAAAAGCCTGAAAAAACCCAAAAAACATTAATGTGTTGGTGGTGGCTCACTGAAATATGTGATTTTAAGGCTATTCATTTCAGTTTATCCCTTAATCCACTGGACTTTCATTGATGGAGGTAGAAAAACTCAGTAGATTTGCAGAAACATACAATGGGTTGGGTTGGGAGGATGTTTTAAGGGTTACTCAGTCTGAACCTCCTGCCCCAGGAAGAAACATCGTTCAATAGATCAGACTGCCCAGAGAAGTTCTGGATCTTCCACAGTCTTAAAAGCATCCAGGGCCAAGTTAGATTTGGCTTTAATCAATCTTTTTCAGTTTTTCTCCATACTTAACCTAAAGAACTTCCTTATGTTCAGTCTAAATCTATTCTCTCTCCATTTACAAATGTTGCCCTGTGTTTCATCACTACCGACCTTGCTAAAAATTCTTGGTATCCTTCTCATAAGCCCTCTTTATATACTGGAAGACTGCAATGAATTCTCCCCAGTCTTCTTTTCTCCAAGCTGAACAGCCCCAGCTCTCCCAGCTTCTCTCCATGGAAGAGGTGCTCCAGCCCTTCTATGATCTTTGTGGCCCTCTTCTGTACCCGTTCTAACAGGTCCATATCTTTCCTTGTTCTGGGCACCCCAGAGCTGGATGCATCACTCCAGGTGGGAGTCTCATAAGAGCAGAGTAGAGGGGCAAGATAACATCCCTCAACCTACTTGCCACACTTCTTTTTATGCAGGATGCAATTGGCTTTCTAGGCTGGAAATAAACATTTAGTCAATACAAAACCTGTACAGAAAATCAAAAAAAGTCAATTTGAGCTCTATAATTCTCAAGAATCTGAGATTCTATACTGAGAAATTTTGGCCACAGCAGTGCAAAGGTTTAGATATTAAGGGAATGCATACATTGACATTGGTCAGAGAAGCATTAGTCAGAGGGCCAAAGTGGTTTCACATTGCAGAAAGAGGATGTTGCTTTTTGTAGTCTATAACTTTAAAAAAAGGTGAAATCAGGTGAACTGAAAAGAGAAAATATTTTTCCCCTCATAACCCAGCACCAATTTGTTTGTACCCAAAAACCTGACTACAGAGAAATATGACCACTTAAGAAAGCATTCCCATTAGTATATCCCCAGCCAATTTCTCTCTGAAGAGACCAATATATTTTAGGACATCTTTATACTTAGCTAGAGCTTACATGTTTTTCTCTGACAATAGTCGCTTAAGGAAATGTACGAGAACTAATGGTCGTTCCTAATGTGTGCCAAAGGCTCTTCCCTGTCACAGTCTGCAAATGACTAGCGTAATCACAAATCTTTACTCAGGGAAAGACACCACATCAGATATCTTCAAACTGTCTTAGTTTATTCTGTCCTTCATAGAATAATTTTATTCATTGATTTTAAGATTTAAATAGTAGTAAAGTAGACCTGTAGGTAAGGAAGACAGACCAACATAGGAGAACTTACACCAAATATCCTACTAAAAGTATATTTTTGTGATTTAAGCAAAGACTTTAAAAGTGACATTAAAACATTGAAAGAATGAGGAAGAATAATATCTTCTCTGAGTAACTTTTCTTATAGTGCATAAGGTCAAAATCAGGCAGTCTATTTTAGCCAGCAAATCTAAGTATTGGACCCCATAAAACAGAGGTGGTTAGTGAGCAATAATTCTTGCCTGTCTTAGATGCCCTGTCTGTATCAATTAAGTGTCTTTGAGTGATTATTAAGGAAGGTTGGGTGCTGAACATAGACCCGCACACTACCTGTGGGGCAGTCTGTGTTTTACATCACTGCCCTAGCCCCCAGTTATCCAGATTCAAATAACTCATGTAGTACACAGTGGAACACAGTCTTTCCTCCAGCTAGGAATGAAGAATGCAGAGGCTGAGGGATGCAGAGGTCTCTCCACCGAAAGTGGACAGAGGAAATAGCCATGATGTGCACACAAAGCCTATGGAGTGCACAAGGGAATGCATCTGTCACACAGCATGTTGTTTGGAGCATAATTATCCTGGTTCTGCAGCCAACTCTGAATTGCCTGTATGTTTTGTACTAAGCAGACCCTGGATAAATTAAAAAATAATCCAGAATTTGCCATTAATCACAGCTGTAAGTCTTCTTGACTTCCTACATAACCAGCATATTATACTTATGTATTCCTGTGGTTGCACGGTATCCCAGATTCAACTGGCTGGGTGAGAAGATTTTTGTGTCTGCTGGTGAGTGTTTGTCATATGATCCCATAAATGAAACTATATAGGTTTCTGCTCCTTCAGACTGAAGTTTGCCTAAAGCTCAGGTGTTTAACATGTGATTTAATTTCAAGATTCCTGTCATCTCATTTAAGTAAAAGAACACAACTGATTAAAAGCTTTTACTTCAAATGCATAGTCCCCGTCATGTACTACAGAGCATATTATATATGGGGGAAAAAAAAAAAAAAAAAAGGAAGGATTTATTAATTAATGAAATGCTTAATTAAAAAAAAAAAGAACATTAAAAGTAAGTTTTCAAGTGCAACCAAATAACTGAAAATAAGTAAGGCTGTGCCAAGAAGATTGATTCCAGTACAAATGCATGGATTATTAGTCTCTGAATCCATCTGGAGAAATTAAGCAGGTGGAACCTAGTCAATTAGCTCCTCTTATCTGTGTGATCAAGTACGGTTGTTCATGTAAATGATGTCTATCACAATCCTTTGTGACTCTTGAATTTCTGAAACTCTTAGCAAAGTCGCATTTCTTTTAGTGTAGATCTCCTGGAGCTCAGAGAACCTACTGTAGTGCCAGGCTGAAACACTGCAAGGCTCAGAAGGGAATTCACTACAGGTGTGCAAGAAACTAGTCCCTTCTTTCTGTGTCTGTCACAGGAAGGAAGTTAACAAGCCTTATGAGGATTCTGGTCTGCTTATTCTCTTCTCTACTTCTAACTTAGAAGCCACTTAAAGGTCTCTATCAGATATTAGGGAGAAATAATTACACAACTAGGAATTAAATACTTAACTTCTAGAAATTTTTGGCTAACCCAAACAAAGAAATTAATCTTTTTAGATAACCACAGCCTTCAGAAGTTTTATTTCTCTGGAATGATTTCAATGAATTACTGGTACTTCTGAGAACCTGTAGGAAAGGATTTGATAAATAGCCTATTTCAATGTCTTACTAAATCATAATCCTGCAAGCTATATTAGTACATATGAAAGACTAACTGTAAAAAATTCAAAAGATATACTAGAGCACAGATGAAATGTTTAGCATGTTTCTGGACATACTTTCCGGGCTGTGTCCTTATAACACAATGGCCATGAAATGTAATGCTTCTACGGTTCCTCCTATATGGCTGTTCTAAAACCTGCAAATTTCCTGCTGCTTCCCAGCACCCTTATGGAAGAAGGCAGGTCCATTTTCCCATGATATCCCCAACTGATGAAAGTTGTCAGAGCTTTAGTAACACAGCTTTAATGTCCATACATTTAAAAAAACTACTATTTTCTTGAGAAAATAGGCTCACTCTTCCCCATAGAACAACTTTTGAGTGTAGTAGCAGACACCAACCTTAGACATCTGAAGGACAATCCTCTAGTGCCAATTAAAGCAGCTCAGATTAAGCCATCTCTTACTCGCTGTGCTCTGTGCTGGGGGGAACCAAGAGACTGTGAGAAAACAGCTCTCCTGGTATGCTACTGACAATGTTTGATTCTATCAAGTTGGCACGAGACAGTATCTGTTTGTCCTGCAGGGAGAAGAATGGCTTAATTTTTACAAGCATATGGAGAGATAAAAAGAAATCTTAGTATAAATCACATAAGTAGTTAATTAATTAAGGGACACAAGCCCATAGGAAATCAACCACTGTTTCCAGGGATCATTAATGTACTTAGATGTTGCTGTGTTTTTTTAGCTCCCCATGGTTCTATGAGAATTAAAAGATGAAATAATGAAGCAAGATGCTATAATTCCTGCTGTTCTTTACACATTGGTTACAGCAATCATGAGAACTGTGGCATTAAATAAGCTTCTTGATACTTTTGGAGCTACTGGGCATGATAATATTCAGATATGCCTTCAGAGAGGGATAAAAACCAGGCAATGTCCTAAACATTCTAATGTTATTAACTTGAGAAGGACTCTTCCCAGATAATTTTTATAGCACCTAATGGGGATTTTATAGGTCCAAAATGAAAACAAACTAGATACAACACAATTTAGGAATTGGATTTTTAAATAAAATGAGGATTTGGAAGTAAGCCATTCTTTTTCAAAAGTGATGCAGTGTTTCTAAAGTATTTTGATAAAAATTGAAAATTGTGTTTTACTAACATAGCAATGCATGGTAAGTTTAAAACCCATGTACAGCTGCTTTTGTTAAGTTCAACTTTACCTTCTTGAGATGTCGCTAAGCCTCCTTTCACTTTACTATGTGACTGAAATTGACATTCCAGAAACTAGATCAAAATAAAATGCTAGTTTTTCCTAGATCAAAAAAAAATCCACAGATATTAAAATAAAAATAAAAGGAAAAAACAAACAAAAAACCCAAAAGACCCAAAAAACCCCCAACCCAAGCCTATTAAAATCTTCCACCACTGAAAACCATTACCTCTTTGTGCTGTTATTTTCTGTCTAGCTACTGAAATATAAGATCCAGATGTCTGTTCTCTCTTATAACAGAAAACTGAGTAACTGAGAGAATGACTTCAATACACCCCTTGTCAGTGCTACAGACCATTAGCAATACTATAAATAACATGATCAAATCCCAAATTGCAGATTCAGTCATAAAAGTGACTACATTTCAGGCTGATTCAGAGGGGCAGGAGCATTAACTGCAATCATCAAGGAATGTGACATCTCCACAGTATTTTCTACAGCTCACTGGACTGGTGACAGGACAATTGTTAAAAATTAATGGGGACCATGAGATGTGGATAAGTACAGCTTGGCAACTATGAAAGCTGTACTTCTCATTTGCGAGTGATAATGTAATATTATTCTATGATGATATATTGTAAGAGATTATGTTTCTTTCTGGAAACAGTCTTTTGAATCTTTGAACTTTAACCACATTATTTTGTTAAATTGTTAAATGTATAGGTAATAGCAAAAGAGAAGTAGTTGTTTTATATTGCTTTCTTTCTTGAAAGTACTCTTCATCTTCTGTTTATGCTTTATAGTCCTTTACTTCTCAATTAGTTAACATTATAAGAAAGTCAAGATCCTAAAATCCAAAGTTTATTCAGAGATTGATTGTGGTAGTTAAGAAAAAATTCAAAGCTGTATCCAGTAATTCCCAGCTACACATCTGGATTTAAAAGCCATAGCACAAGTTTGTTTGAAATCTTATTCTTTTACATGCCTGTATTTTTAAACTGCAACAAACTATTTCAACCAAAGTCATGGGCCCTACAAAGGATTTATTAAATACACTGGGCTGGTTTTTTGCATCAGGGCAGAGTAAAGTGTTACACTGTTTAGGAGATTCTTAAGAACTCCTTCTTAGAGGTTACACCAAAAAGGATGGACTGACAACTGAAAGGATAAATGTGTGACCATTTGTTCTGGAATTATATATTCTAGACACCTGATGTTGTTGTCAAAGAATGAGGCTAGAGCAAGTGACATTTCTTTGTCCATGCTCAATACTGTGAATGTCTGAGGAGTCCTAATGTTACTGCAGGGAATTTAAGACTTTCAGAAGAAGAAACTTGTGTGCTGCTGTCTCTGTCTTTTAGGAAGGTGGGAAAAAAGATTAACCAAGTTGCAATACTTTGAAAATGTGCAGCGTATGTGAGAAATAACTAGAGTCTCCAATGATTCTGACAGCAGGTAAACAAATGATCAGGGAGAGGAATTACAAGTTTTAAGCATGGAAGACAATGCTTGAATGAGTGCAAGAGATGGAGCATGCTTCCTCCTATTGCTAACCATCTGCATTTCCCAAACCTTTACATTTCTTGGAAATACCAGTGGATAAGACTGCCAGAAAATACCTGTAGAACCTCAAAGTCTTGCACCAACTGCTCTGGTCAACACCCCTGCCACTGCAGAGATGAAGTCCAGAGTTCATCTATTGCAGAAATCAGTAACTGTGACTACTGTGTGCCACAAATAATGAGTATAATTATTTGTTTATTCATTTATTATTTATGTTACTTGTGGGATTGAATGCTACTCAAATCTAAGAGACTTTAATTAGACAATATTTAAAAGTCAGGAAGCTTGACACATAATTGAAAGTATTTGAGCAGGTTGTCCATATGGAGTGAATTTTCCCCTCCAGAGTGATCCAGCTCATCTATCTGAAATAAATATCCTAGTGATGAGATAAATTCTTTTTTGGAGATGCCTCTTTCTCTCCACAGATTAGAAGAGGAAACTTCCTGGATAAAATTAGCCAAAACTGTTATCACTAAACCGTGTAGGATTGACTCAATGCATTCACAATGTCACACTTGTGTGGAAATACACAAATTATGGAAACAAAAAGCACCATGCTATATGTAGGCAAAAGGTCTAGACTAAAGTAGCAAAACTGCTTTAAAATCTGAGTTGTTAAAACCTTGACCATAATCATCTTCTAGCACAATTTTTAGTAGGTATCAGGACATCCACTTTCATTTAAGATTCAAAACAAAAGAGAGAAGGAAAAAGTTGTGTCTGTACTGTGTGGTCTACATTACTGTCCCTTTCATCATCCAGACAGGCATCTTATTGGAGGACATCCACAGTATGTTCTCCATGTCTGTACGTCTGGATTCCTTTCCAAAGGAAAACAATGACTTAGAGGTACGATGCAGATCTGCATCACACTCCTGCTTTAGAAACACTCTCTGTAATACCTGTTACCTTTTAATTTAGTAAGAGAAAAATTTAAAAGAAAAAAAAATCTCCTTATCACTATGACTGCTCCATAGATGATGAAAAGGATTGGTGGGGGTTTTTTTTGTTTTTGTTTGTTTGTTTTTTATTGTTGTTTTGTTTTTTACCTTGAGTAGTGGAATATAAGGATAAAAATCTAAGGGAACAAAATAGACTCTGAGGTCTCGTCTGGCACACTCACACATAAAGTACCTTACTGATAAACAAGGAGGATTCTTGCAGCACAAGATTTTAAGACTGTTTTTATAATTTGGAAGATCCTATAGGAGTGTCCTTGTAATCTGTCTTGGACCAAAAATCTAAGCCAAAGATCAAAGCTTGAAGCATGAAAAAACTTCTCTGTCTCTTGTACTTATCGAAAATGGATACAAAAATAATGTGCTATTTCTATACTACTTGAATTTGTGTATTTCTAGAGCTAATTTTCCTTTCCCAGTTATAGAGGAAGAAGGATTTATTTCAATTTGTGTTTTTACTACTAGAGGTATGGATACCTGATGTTAATGTCATATTTCTGCTTAGCTGGCACCTTTATTATCTCTATGAAATACTAAATGCATTGAATTTTTGCGAAAAATACATAAAAAACCAAAAACACCTTTTGTCACTTTTCTCAGAACTACCTGACAAGAGAAGAGAGTATCTTGTGTAGGAGGAATGACTCAAATCTTCATTGTAAGGGCTGTTACCTGATGTCATTGTCAAAATGTTCGAGTTGACTCATTCACAGAGAATCAGACAAACAAAATGGCCTATGCATACAATCAAGCAACCTCACGCTAATTCTTCCTTTAATGAAGTGGGCCATTGATGTAATATGGAAATTACAGAATAAAACCGAGTAGAAGACTAGAGGGACATTTTTCCAAAACAATGGTCAATCTGCTAGGCAGTCCTTGAGCTAGCATTACCACAGTTGCCTTTATTATTTTAAGGGGGGGAAAAAAAGAACACAGCAGTTTTTATTTTTTAAAAAATGGTTTTTCTACATATTTTTTCTGTTAAATTTAGTTTTTGATTGAAAATAAAAAAAAAATCCATCCTCCATATTTTCTTTCCTTAAAGAAATTATTTCTCTTCCTTTTGAAAGGTTAAACCAAGGAAGAAAGTCTTATTTCCTATGAGAAGCTGATTGCTATCTGTTTGGATTATCATATCATTAAGTTTCCTTGGCTTGCTTAGTTCCATGATTACTATCTAATACAAAAATGTGCATTGGTACATAAAAGGACACACTTATTAAAAAGTCTTTGAATGCTTTGGATCACAATATTGTGAGCGTGTAACAAATCAGCCTCAAATCCATGTTATATGCATCACACTTTATTTTAGCAGAAATAACAGATAATTTGTTTATATTTAAATTCTGCTAAGCTGAATAGGAACAGAAGTATTGGGAGATCTGACATGAAGCCTAGAACGATGCATTGATAATGGACATGGACCTATACAATGGGTAGGTATGTAACCAAGGGAGAGGTGAAAACACTTTTTCTTTAAATTAAAAAGTATTAAAAACATAGCTGCAAGACTAGCATAAGACAAATTCAAATTTAATAATGATCTAGGCAAGAAGGGTAGAGTATTAAAATGTTAAATACTCCTCTCCCTATGGGCCATGGTCATCTCACACAGCAAAATTTGCTAGTAAAAATACAGGAAAGAATAATAATGGTTTCACCTTAACAAAAATATGTTCTTCTAACGCCATCCATATTATAGATATGTCATTTAATAAAAGCCTGGGACTGTTTGTCGCATTATTATCCAGAGGTGAATTAACAATGGTAAGTACCAAGAACAGCATAGACAAGACTGAACTAGTAAAGAGCACAAAAGTGTAATGCAGCTGAGAAGCCCTACTGTCTTAATTGGTGTTTGAAACGAAAATAACTATTATTCTTCTAACAGTGACTAGAGCAGAGATAGTCATAGCTAGATTGAATGACAATATATCTCAATGTTGAAAGTACTTGTAATACTCACTACATATGTCATTATTTGAAACTTTGTATTGTAGAATCATGGATTGTATAATCATGGATTACTGAAATAAAGATAGAGGGTTCTTAAGTGACCTAGTGAATTCCAATCACTATAAAGTAAATGTAATCAAGCTTTTAAATTAACTGGAACCCGCTATTTATTATTTCCTATTAGGTACACTACTTGACTAGTTAAACTGGTTATTGGATTCTTCATATATTAGCCCCTGAACTCCTTCAGTCAATTAAATTCTTTATTGAATCTGATTTGTCAATGTCAGTGTCACTTCTAATCTCTTAAATCCACATGGGTTCAGAAGCTTTAAAATGTACTTATTCTGTTGCAAAACTAGAAGTTAAGCAGACAGAATCCTTACCTTCTCCCTCCTCTCTCTGCACTAGCCACAAACCTGCCAACAAACAATTGTATATATACCCTTATGTATCTATAGAGTTAGATGTTTTTAAAGATGAGCTACAGAGCATAAACAGGAAAAATATATAAACAAAAAACTCTATTGGGCGTTTTGCTACCAGCATGCTGTATATTGAACACTTTTATCTTTGACTCAGTTTCTTAGCACTTTAGATTACAGAAATTAGCAGACCAAAGGAACTATAACTAATTCCAGAACTGGAAACTTTAAAATCTTGGTAATATTCTTCACAGCTTTTGACTGATATCTGCAAAAGTATTCCAGAACATTGTCAAACCTGTTACAACACTAAATTCCCTCTTCTTAAATCTCTCTGTTTCTTTGTTCATCAACAAAAGCTAGATTTCAAAGGAAAAACACAGGTGTTAAAGAAATGAAATACAGAAGTATTAAATGACTGATCTGTGCAATGTTCTTGTCAGCCTAATAACTCTTTAGCTCACCTGAAGAGCAATACAAACATGCAGGCTATTTATTTCCATATTGCAAAGTAGAGTTTGCCAGACACAGACTTCTTCTTCCTTTAAAACCATCCCTTTTCTAAAGGACATCCTTTTTGCCAGTAAAAATCCGTTTTTTACATATTATAGGCAGATAAGCCTCTGAACTATGAAGGCAATTCCCCTCCCAGGTTAGGCGCATCACCTTTATTCTGAAAGAGAATGCAGACCAGACTCTTACCAGACACAGGGAAAACAATTGCTTCGGCTGGATGCAGCAGCGCCGTGTGCGAGCAGGCAGCCTGAGCGATGCCTGGGCCTCACACAAAAGCGAGATAATTGGCTTTGGCGGCGGAGGAGGCAGCATCCATCAGGGCGGGCTGGGCGCGGCGCTGCCCGGCCGGGCTGGGCGCTCCCCGGCGGGATGATGTCAGGCGCGGCCCCGGGCGGGCGCTCATTGGCTTCGCGCACCTGGACCGGCCCTTAACCCTAAACTGCCGGCCGCTCGCTGAAAGGTGCCTCTAAGCACTGCACGCATACACACAGGTGGCGGCTTTCTAATTTTTCCGCTTTTTTTTTTTTTTTTTTTTTTTTTTTTTTTTTTTTTTTTTTTTTTTTTTTTTCTTCCTCGTAGGAAATGAGATTTTACAAGAAGCTCCGGCTTTGGGGACCGGGCTGCCTGTTGTGGCTTAGCTACTTTAATGTAGCAATTAAATAAATTCTAAAAACTAATTTGCCTAAATTATTAAACAAGACCCTCAGGTAACTGCATTTTCATCATCTGTTTGCTAAATGACAGTAATCATCAAAATATTGTACAGAAGAGGTATTAAAGGAAAGGTTAATGCATGCAGCACCTGGAGAACTCAGATTTTTAGTGATTTTGCATTGTGTTCTCTTAAGGCATGAGATTAATAAAGGCACATGCTGGAAAAAGGGTGTAAATTCAAGAATATTGAGCTATTGCAATGTTAGGTTGATTCTTGTATCTTTTTAGGTATTTAAGACTAACAGAAAAAGTACAGAGATGCACAAATGTACATGCAGAGTTATTCTTTGAATACTAAGTAGCAGCCCAGATATTCTGTAGTAAATGAGGCATGAAACACATTGTATGATGTATGGACACACTTGATGTAGGACATCAAATGTATGATGTCCTAAATATTGTGGCACGAAGTATTTAGCTATGTTACAGGCAGTATCATAAATCATGAGAACTTTAAAATTAGTCCAAATCAGTCAATATGCTTTTTCCATAAATTAATATTTTGATCTCTCACCTTTAAGTGGCAAAAAAATCCTATTACTCTACAGAAAAATGCAAAAAATCTGTCTTATCACATGTTATATTTATCTCTTCTGTTCTGTGCCAACTTTTTTTTTAATCTTGGGAAATGAATGCTTTCTTTAAATGGATAGGAACCTGATCCCAAATGTATTTACACTAAATAATATAATACACCAGTTTATCTATGGGCTGCTATCCAACCCTCAAAAAAACCCCATAAATTGTTGCACAGTTTGTTCTCTGAGGGGAAAAACAAGACCAAAGAACCAACTACACCAAGCAAAAAAAAAAAAAAAAAAAAAACAAAAACAAAAAACCAAAAACCCCACAGGAAAAAAGAAATATCATTAAACATGATTTAACTTAACCTAAAATATATGTAAGATAAGATTTCCAGAATAAACTTGATAAAGAGCTCTGTTATTTTCTTGTGGTTCTTTCACAAAGTTTTAGAGACTCAGGAGATTCAATTCCTGGAATTTAATAGACACCAGTTTTGTGTGCGGATCTGGAGGCTAACCTGTTAGTCAAAACATTCTTTAGGCCAAAATGAAAGCCTTTATTCACTTATTTCTGCTCAGAAAACATGGTAGTTCAAATGGAAATAGCTATAAAACATCTTCATTGCAATGCAAAGTGACAAAACTTAATTTCAGGTCAGAAAAAAATAATTTGGACAGCAAGAATGTCAGCTTTGCTATTGTATGATTAAAGATAAGATGTAGTCTCATGAGTTGTAAAGAAAAAAAGCTATTGATGGAATAAAGTATGCTTAGATGTATCATATGCAAAAGTTATATTCTCCTGAATATTTAATACTATATATAGTCTAGACCAAACTGACATATTGTTGCCAAAACTTTATTACACTGATAGATTCAGCATGAAAAATACTTGGATTTCCCATATCTAATTAATCTTAAAACCATGAATTAAAGTTCTATGCATTTTTTATTCATATATAGAGTACACTTTATACCTTTAAAGATAGTATCACTTACTGATTATCTACTAGACCATCTTTAATGGTAGAGTGCCATACTTTTACAAAACTCTCAGCATTCATAAAGTTTGTTATTCTCCAGTGATAATAGAGAACCTATGCTTCATGAACTAAGCAGTAACATAGAAAATGTAATTAGAAAGTGTAGTATCAATGCTAATTTGGATTATTAGTGCGGAATACTTTTTATTAAATGACCCATAAAATTTGACATTTTCTGCAGTAATATATGATTAATGAATGTATTGAAATTGAACTATTTATTAATTTACTGATAAATTATTAATTTTTCCATGTTCCTTGCTTCAAAAACTATCTATCGCCATGCTCCTTGCTTCAAAAACTATCTATTGCCAGTATTTTTAAAACCATGCAAGAATTTGGAGATCCAGGCTAAACAAAGTAACAGCTGTAGATAACAGAGCACTTCCATGATCCCAATCAAGTCCCACTACATTTTTTACACTTTCACATGCTTTCACACATGGCTTATCACCAGTTCGAAATACAAATAATGAAAATACATGATAGGATTTAAATTAGACCTTTAAATATGCAATAGTAGCAAGTCACTTCAGGAAAAAAAAGCTTTAAGGCCATTTCTTTAAAAGAAAAATCTTTTCAATTAAATAGACATAGATTACAAGCACTCAAAGCATGACTGTGTGTGAAATCCAGGAACACAGAATTCTTATCATTATGCTACGAGTTCCACATCTGAAAAGATTGGCTTGTCAACTCTCCCACCTGGCACAGACAATAAAGGTGCTGTTGGCAGTGATATTTCTTGGCAGTTTTTAGTTTGAAGTTCAAATCACACGGAAAAAGAAAGAAGAAAGAACAAAAAAATGAAAGAGAAGTGACTAATGATTTTCAATAACTACCTGTTTTTCTTTCTATAACCTAATATTAATCGATGTATGAATAATACTGAAGAATCTAACTAGAGGAGATATTTTAGTCCTTGGGCAAAGTGAAACTCGGGTTTATGAGTATATATTTCCCATGAGCTGAAATCATTATTGCATTTAATTGCTTGACAATTATTTCTGTCACATCAATTTAATGGTTAAACCAATTATTTATGTTACAAAGCATAGTTCTGCTCCAAACACTAATTGAAAAACACAAGTGGTTCTTTGGTGTTGCTTAACCTATACATTATTAATATTGGAAGGGCTAGGTTTAAAGATTTTTGGGCAAATTAGAACTCAGTCAGGTGATGAGTTTTTAGAGATTGATTGTGTAAGATCAAAATTACAGCTCTCATAATCCTGTATATGAGATGAATGCCAAGTCAGGTAGACCTGATGACTATTATAAACATTTTTTTCCTCCTGCATTCAGGCAACACAAACTATGAGCTCAGGATATTTTTATCCACAAGATGGCAGTTCTGTTTGCATGGTCACTCCTTTTAGCAATGTTCAACTTGAAAATCATAACATGGTAATTTTAATTTTTTTTTTTCATTTTATAGCAGTGATGATTTTCTATCTCTGTAGGAATTTTTTAAAAATCTCCAAACAAGCACAATAGATATGCATTAATTAACCCCAATATTGAGGTAAAATTACCCAAGTTAAGAAGGATAAGAAGAATACTTAACAGCAAAATCTTTAGTTTTAGAGTTTTGAAAGAATCTCCATTAAGATCCATATGTTTTTCATTCTTTAATTTCTAGGCCATCAAACCCAGCAGAATTTTAACAGATTCAATTTAAAGAGTACGAAAGGTTTTACTGATAGAAAAGGAAATGCTTATTTGCCTAAAGGAAACAGGTTAATAGGTTTCCTCTCTAGGTAATGATCTATTTTAATTTGCTTTATATCTAAACTCGTCAAGAATGTTCATTTATGTTACTAAAATCTAATAGATATCTTTATTTCTAAGTTTAAAAATGCTGAGATATTTATATGTATGGATCAACCACAGATATTTAGTAAAGATTTGTGCCTTTTGAAACTAATAAAATACATGAAAATATAAATAACAGGGTCTAGCTTTTTTCAAGGGGTTCACTCACAGCTGGAATGATTAGCAAGAATAGATGTGAAAGCATTTTCTTCATCAGTGAAACCCAGGAAATTAAAATGAAGCTTTATGGAAACAATGCATAATTTAATGTGGAAATAGTTTGCTCAAGGGATAGCCATTTCAAAGGAAATTATTTGGCCTAGCTACCTGTCTGTGTGCAATCTTTGATGGCACTTCTGGGGCGGAATCGCTGATCCCTCAGAGAAGAGGAAGGAATTCTGAGTTTCCTAAAATTTATCATTGATCAAGGCCCTTTGCACATATCATTATAAATCAGTGCACAGGAGCTTACAGACTGTAGTAAATGCAGAACTGATTGATGTAACTTAGATCTTAATGAAGAAGAGATGAACCCTTTTTAAGTAGCGTGGGGCAGCAGTACATGTATGAATGGTTGTCATGGATCAGATAATGGGCAGTAACTTGTTAACAAGGCAGCAGGGCCAAGATTCATGGTTTGGAGGCACATAGCTGCTCTCTCAGCATTTTACACAATGGGAAAAGCACAGCTCTGAGATGTGAAATTCCAGAGCACAAGATCATGTTTGGCAGCCTAGGTCACATCAGCATTTGCCTAGATTGAGCTGAGCAGCAGAAGAGAAGTAGATTAAAAGGGTCTAAAGAGAAAAGGTGATCTGCCAGAAGGAAAAAAGCAACTGGAGACAGTTTAGACTTCTATGATAGAAGGATAAAGACAATTGGAGGTAGTTTAGACTTCTGTGCAGGTAAGACAAGCTGTCCAATGCATGACACGAGCCTGAACTCAGTTATGTCAGAGCAGATGATTCAGTACAAACTACAGTCCCAGAGTGAGTGTGGTTCATATAGCCAACTGAAACAGAACACTGCTCGTCAGAGTATTGTCATAAAAGAGGTGCTGGGCTTTCGTCAGAGAATGTCAAAACACATTTATGTCACAAAGGTACATGTTCACTCCATAAACTAAACTGTGAAAAGTGTCAGGAGAAAAGACTTTCAACTTTTCTGTGCGTGTGTATGTGGGGGAGATGTTCTATATCAGCCTAAGTCAGCTGTTATTTTGGGTCTACTGTGTGAGGGTCTATTTTAACACACTTTAAAAAAACACCAAAAAACCCCAAGCAATTTTATATGGATTAGAATGATGTAATAAAGCTACCCGTGCCAAGAATTTTCAGCATTCTCAATAAGAAAAAACAAATGTGAAGATTGACTTTTTACTCTGAACAGAAAAATTTTTGGAAAAAAAGCTACTTAAATGTGGAAATATTTTCTACTTCTCTGATGATCATGTCACTGCAATACTTCAGCTGGTCACAAGGTGGTCACAAGCATCTCCTTGTTAAATGGCTATGATTTTTCACTAACTGGAACTTTCACAGAAACATTTTACAAATTTAATTCCAGAGCTGTATGGTATTCATAGAAAAACTCTGAAGAATTTTTAGATCTAAGAATTATTGGGTGTCAGGGAAAAAAGTTCTAAGATAAAACTGAAAAGAGCATAGTTGCACAAAATTTCTACATAAAACAGGATAATTTTGCAAACCACTCGTTTAGCACCTAGTTTCCATAATTGCTTTGGAAATCTTGCAAATATTTGTCTATTATATTTTGATAATTAATTACTTCATTACTGATGCCTAGATAAGGCATTTAGTTTTGAAGTTGAAGTACTATTTGGTGAGGACAAACTTTAGAGAAAAAACTCATAATGATTTCACACACAGGAATCAGAATATAACCTGAATTATAAAATATATATATTTTTTTAATTTAAATTTCCATTTTGATGACATTATCTGGGAGTGTAACCCCAAATAGAAAGATCAAAAGCAGTGCCTGAACTGATTGCTGTGTAATATAGTTTACCCAAAGTCACAGGGATAAAAGAATGAGTTGAACTTCCTAAAAATTGTGCTTTGAATACTAATGTTCATTTCAACATCTTGACCTGTCAAATAGTTGACCATTTGGAGCAGAATTTTCAGTCACTACTGTAGTGAGGGGAACTCTGTTAACATTTAAATCAGCAGATAAAGGCAATTTTTGTAGATCAAAGTCTGAAATACTGATCTTTGAGAACACCTCTCATGATCACTACAAAATATGATACAGGCATCCATCTCCTGAAGTTTCCCAGTGCTGGCATGCCAAATGGCAATTTGCAAGAGATACTAAAGGTACTGGATATTAATGACAGTCTATAAAAGACATGAATTATGTCATAAATGCATCACATGACATAATAATGTACAAGCTTGTACAACCCTTCCTCCTTCACTCTGGGATTCAACTTGTTCCTGAGTTTCATCCTCACACAGCAACTTTTTCAGTTGTTCCGTTGAAAACTTATCAAAGAGGAAATTATTCAGAATAAATATGTCAGTGTTTGGTGTTTTACCAGGAGATTTTGAGCCAGTATGAAATGAAGATCATGTTTCTGCAGCTAGCATGACAGTGTACAAAACCATGTCACACTAAAAAGGCAGAGGTGACTGATTGAGGCACAGTGCTGTGCTGACTGACCAAACAACCTTTCTGATGTGTAAATGTTAAGATAAATTTGAACTGACAAATAACTACATTTTTGTTATTTATACACAAAAAAGGTTATTTCAAAAACATATAGAGCAATATCTAAAACAGTCATTACATTATTAAAGTAAGCATATTGAAAATACAGAAAAAAAACATTTTTTAAGGAGGATACTAAGCAAGGTGTTCATTTCCATGTTGATTGCTAAGGAAATACTAAACATAAGACAAAGCCCTTGAAGACGATGACAAATGAAGTGATTTTGTCTTGAAGATATTATCTTCATCCTGACATTGGTTTGAGAAACAGAAGTGGAAAAGACAGCTTGCTGTCAGTGGTCTTTGTTGGTGACTAGAGAGATACATTTAAAAACAATAATAAATTGCTGTTATATTCATATTAATATACAGAGTTATATATGCTGCATGAGGTATGTCATAAAATGCATTTAGGCATATTTTTAAGTAGAGTTTCTGAAGGTAGTAAAAGAAAATACAAAAAAATATTATTAGTACAGATATTCAATACTGCTCAATAAAACTGCTTTCAGGGAACAGCAGTTGTGATAGGAGAGGAAAAATAATTTTAAACTAAAATATGGTAGATTAAGATTGAATATAAGAAAGAAATTCTTTACTATGAGTGTGGTGAGACACTAAAACACATTGCCCTGAGATGCTGTGGGTGCCCAGGCATTGGAAGTACTCAAAGTCAGCTTGGATATTTTGATTACATTAATATAATCTGTTGAAAGTTGCCCCTGCCCATGGCTAGGTGATCTTTGAAGTCCCTTCCAAACCCAAACATTCTATGATTCTATGTCTTTATGACAAAATCATAATTTTCTGCCATCACGAATAATGTTTTGAATGTTACAACACTGAGATGCAATTTAAATTATTATTCAGTAAAGCACACATAAAGTTTCCTGTAGATTGAAAAGTATATACAAGATACAATATTAACCACTACTTTATTAAACACAGTCTATTAAAATGATAACATCTTAGGCTTTAGAAGAGTTTTAGTAATTAAAGCTGGTAAAACCATTCTGCACAAAATAGTTGAATTTTGGGTGAAATTTTCAATTAGCCTGCTAGATTAAATCTTTCTTGGTTTAAATCAGCCTGCATTATTTAAAATGGTAATTCTCTGCTATATATGGGATTTAGTTTTAAATTAACAGTCACAAGTTCAGGTATCTACATGTGGGTGAGGTATCTTATCTCACTTTAAGCAGAGATAATTAATGCCAACATTGGAGCCTATAAATAAGTTCAGTTTGCTTTAAACTAGGTATCTTTAGACAGATATAGTTGCCTAAATACAAGAGTTGTTCTAAATAATATTTAATATTTTTTGAGATGGCCAAGGGTTTCTGCAGCAACAATATGTTAGTGTAGCTGAACTCTCCTTTCTGAGAAGTGACATGTAAACACTGGAGGTACAGGAGATCTGCACCCTCCTCATCCAAGGTCTTCAGGCCAGGCAACTAAACAGCAATTTACTAAAACCCTAAAACCAGCTTTGCAAAGAGTGTGTGTTTTACATGTTTTCCCTTTTGATGTGTACTTAAAAAACGAAACTGTGAGGTAAAATAATCCCAGTTATTGTAATTCTATGGAGCATGAGCATAAATTACATATAGATCTTGCACTTGTAGATGAAGCACAGGAAGAACAGTAATCAATATAATGTTTTATTGTCTCAATATTACCTAAAATACACCAAGGAAAGAAAACCAAAAATATATGGCTATTTTCATCAGCAGGATTGTGATAGTACATGTGCTCTCTGAGGTGGGACTTCTCCATAATATGTTTGCTTTTCAATTGTGAAGATGAGATTTTAATAGATTTAATTTTGTGAAGCAATTTTATTTTTCTGAAGTAGACATTAGGATATCGAGAGTTTGTTGATTCATACTGCATAAAACTGAAATTCAATGTTCTCAAAAGAAAAATCTGAGAAATACGAACATGAAAACATATGAGTTGCATCCTATGCTAGACATTTGCTGTAAGTTTTTCTGTCTTGTTGCTTATTTCTGAAAGCCACATTGAGGAATTATTTGTGTACACCAGCACCTGTTAGCAGAATATCTCACTGCAATTGCAAATTTGTAATGCTTTCTTTGGTTATATGAAAATATATAAACCACTATTTCTATATTAATTCCATTGTGTTTCTCTTGCTTGCAATTAATTTCAGGAAGTAGATTTTTTATTTGTTTGTGTCCAGTGAATGGACCCTGTCTGGATGCCAGGCACCCAAGAAAGCTAGTCTATCATTCCTCTCCACAACTGGACAGGGGAGAAAAAATATAACAAATGTTCATAGATCAAGGTAAGGACAGTGAGACAATTGCTGTCGTGGGTGAAACAGACTCAACTTGGGGATATTGAATTAATTTATCACTAACAAAATCAAAGCAAGGTAATGAAAAGTAAAACAAATCTTAAAAACCCCTTCCCCTGACCCATTCCTCCTTCTCGGGCTCTGCCTCCTCCCCCAGCGGCACAGGGACACAGGAATGGGGATTATGGTCAGCTCATCACAGGTGGTTTCTGACACTGCTCTGGCAGAGGAGACCTTCCCCTGCTCCAGCGTGGGATCCCTCCCATGGGAGACAGTTCTCCATGAAAAATTCCGGTGTAAGTCCATCTCAAGGGGAACAGTTCTTCACAAACTGCTGTACTGTGTTCATTACTCATGGGGTCACAAGTCCTACCAGGAGACCAGCTCCAGCATGGGTTCCTCTCTCCCCAGGTCTGCAGGGCCCTGACAGGAGCCTGTTCCAGCCTGTTCCAGGGCTTCAGAGCATCCATTCATTCACCTGCTATGGCGTGGGTCTCCTCCATGGGCTGCAGGTGGATCTCTGCTTCCTCATTTCCCTCCATGGGCTGCAGGGGCACAGCTCCTTCACCCTGTTCTGCACCATGGGCTGCAGGGGAATCTCAGCTCTGCCACCTGGAACACCTCCTGCCCCTCTGCACTGACCTTGGTGTCTGCAGAGCTGCTCCTCTCATGTACTCACACACTTCTCTTCTCTGGCCTCAACTATATCTGAGCAATAACTTTTTTTTTTTTTTCCCCTTCCTAAATATGCCATCATAGAGGCATTCCCATCATTGCTGACTGCCCCAGCCTTGGCCAGCATCAAGTCCATCTGGGGGCCACTGAGGATTGGCTCTGTATGACATGGAGGAAGCTTCTGGCAGCTTCTTACAGAAGCCACCCCTGCAGCACCCAAACCTGGCCAGGAAAACCCAGTACACTCTGTAATGCATATCTTTCTTAGACATAAAACTTTTAGAGTCCTCTCCATATATTGCTGGGTCAGTGAATCTTTTGCTTTCTGAGGACATGATAACTGTGTCACAGAAACATTTTCCTCCTACTTAAACTACATGACTGAGGAATTGCTTGAAATGATGTCAAAACAGACCACTCCTTGACTGTACTGACTTCATGGGTAGAGGATTTCCCCCCCACCACTGCTAAACCAAAACATGTTTTCCACACTAACCCTGTTTTAATCTAAAAAATTCCCAAAATGGATTCTAAAGTATACCTTAAGATATAACCTTGTTTTGGATTCAGTTAATAATTAGTCCCTTTTTTGATTATTTTCTGCCTTTAAGCTATGAAATTATATAAATATTATCTATTCTGAGTTTTCTTATGGAATTTAATGACTCATATATTCCACTTCATCTGTTTTGGATCTGCTTAATAAAGTTTGAATCCTATTTCATCTTTTCTTTTCTGAAATTAATAATCTCTATGACCTTTTCTACCTTTCTTTGACTTAAAATTAATCTTCATACCTATTTTTGCTTTTTGTGTCTTGAATTGATGAACCCAGTTTTGTTCCGTTCAATAAAATTAAGTTTCTTTTAATAAGTTTATCTTAATTTTTATTTAGATGAGAGAATACTTTATTACAATTTCCTTGCCACCATTTCTTCATTTCCATGAAAGGTCTAAAAGAGTAACATATCAAGAAATAGAATTCTAAGCAAATAATCTATTGCTTTAGGACAGAGTTTCTTTCACCTCTGTGTCCCATTCCCATCCCATATGTGGTCTTTTCAGTTTTTACCAATTTTATGTTTTATTTGTATTTTTTTTCATTTTGTTTCTGTTTTGTCTCAGTAAGGTGCACTCTGAGCCTCTAGCTACACAGCTCTCCTCCCACATGCTCTCTGTGCACAATCAAATTTGCAGTGTGGCTATAATTCACCCCTGTGGCAAAAGGTAGGAACAAAGTCTGTGAATTGTCTATGTCCAACAGCAGCCTTTAAGCAGACTGTATATTATCACTGTGCATACAAATGAGATTGTCATTAGAGTTTCTCCTGTCAATTTGTTTGCTACTGTTAGATACTTACCTCCCAAAAGAAGCCCTCTGGGGGGAAAAAAGAAAACAACAAAATAAAACAACACTAACATAAACCCATCAAAACCATCTGACTTTTATGAACTTTCAAAGTTGATATAAATGATATCTCTTATAATAAAAATTGAAAATTAATCTTCACATTACTTATCAGTATTCTTATTTACAAGATGGATGTTTGAGTGCTTCTTCCCTTTATGTATTCAATTGGCTTGAAATTATTAACATGAACTGAACTCGACAGCTGAAATAAAATGCCCCTTGTGGATTCACCAAAAACTGAAGGTAAGTTCTAAGCCTGTTTTGTGAGCTGGTTGAAATGTTTATTTACTTCATATTTCAGAACTCCATGATGTCATTTCAGACCTATGGTCAACCTCCATGCTTAAGATCTTTTACAGTCATTGTTTCTGTTGCTGAGTGAGCCCTAAGCTGACTAAGTGACTGAAGTCTGAATTTTTAAAATCACATTTTACATAAGAATCATTTTAAACTACATTACCTATATCTATATAGCAATACTCACCAGTATCCTGATGAAAAAAGTTAGAAAGAGCATCTACCAAATGAAGGCCAGCTCCTAAATCTATAGAGGTAGTAAAACATATACTAGTATACTAGTATAAAAAAATCTCAATCTTTTTATTTACCTTTGCCTCAAGGTGATAGCGAACACATAATCAATAACAAAATATTAGTTACTGCCTTCAAGTTAGGTGAGGCTGAATCTCCAGCAGATCTAAACTAGTGCAGCTTTTATTTGTTTAAGTTGTGTCTTTGTAGATGAAATGAGACTTGTTCAAAATTTCATTAGGAACTTCCACTGTGTACCAAAATATCTCTTATGAGTGAAATGTCTCTGTAGGTTAATTTGGGGTCATTTAGAAGAAATTTAAACTTAGACCATTCTAAATTTTTGATCACTAAAAATACATTAATGAAATTATCCTACTCATTAAGAAAAGTTCTTTGGGATGTTATGAGGGAGGAATTGTAACTGCTTTTAATTACAACACCCATCTAGTCTGAATAATTTAACCACAGAGCATTTTGTGTTACAATGAGTCATTGCTGCTATGACCCTTTATTTTCAAGCACCTCTTGTAAACACCTCATCCTCATTCTCTTTCTGTTGGCATTATTCAACCTCTTGAAGCACTAGTTAGGAACACTCATAAAGAGGCAATGATTGTGCTTCAAAAACTTAAAAAGAAGGGATTCCTACTTGATATTTCTTACTTTCCATTGTGAAATACTCTTTTGTACTTTGAACCAGCCATGGTTGGCATTTAAAGAACTGTCCATCAAGATTGTTGTGTACAAGGATGATATTTTTTTGCACATTTATTTTCAATAATGAATAATTTCGTTCAGCTGCCTTCAAGAATCCTGGTCACAGACATGCAGGAAAACAGCAATTCACTGTCACAGTCCTGGTCAGGACTGAACACTGCTGATATAAAGAGAGGAAACATGTTCCAGTTCTGAGTATCCTTTAAAATGAAAAATGTCTTCCTTGCAGCCCCCTACTGGTTCAGCAGAATGATTATTTACTTGAAGATGACTGCATGCAGATGAGGAGAGATATTATGGCTTAAATAGGACATCTCAGTAAAGAGAAGAAAATGCCATCATTTTTTAATAAATAATTTGAAATATTTAAAGTCAGACTGTTTGGTGGTTTGTTTCATTTTTAAATTCCTTTAGACAAATTTCAGCTTCTTTCTCATTCAGAATGAAAATAATTTGTGTGATAGAAAACAGAAGTCAGAACATTCCTTTCCTTCAAATAGTCTCTTAGATTATATATATTCTGCTACTGTAATTTCCTGCAGTGTGTCTTTCAGACAGACAGTACTGAGGGACAGCTTCTGAGAGGAAACATTCATTTTCCATTGTAAAACTAGATTTTAGACCTAGTTAGAACATATTTCTTACAGGTCTGTCAAGTCCTCTTGACTTGTTATCCTCCTTGTAGCTGCAGGGATGGCAAATGTTAAAAATTTATAATGAGCTTTCTTTACACAAACAAAACCCAAGAAAATAGTTTTTCTAATAAAAAGAGGTCATTTCTACTTACACAGTTAAAAGAAAAGTAAAAAATCTCCATCTGGGAGTTCTGTTCTCAGATGGAAAAGAGCAAAATACATCCTAGAGAAGTCATTATAAGAGACTACCTAAAAATAATTAATAATAAGATGTGTAGAAACTGTCATATGTACATATGACGTCCTTAAATTAATAGTGGTTTACATTGCTTTCATTGTTTTCCACAAAGAGTGCTGTTCAATTCTATTTGACCTTAATTAGTGTAATTGATAGTAGTTTTAGAGCTGCATGCCATTTTAATCATGTAGTTACAGCTTTCATGACAGAAGAAAAATGAAATAGCAGCTGGGAGTTATCTATTAATAGTGAGAGAGCAGAAAAGTAAAAGGCAAGACTCTTCTCTTCTAGGACTCCAGGGCTTTTATTGCGTTAGTAATGAATGACAAATGTATTCTAAGAGGAGCACACTGATCTCCAAGGATGTAATGAAGGGCAGTAGGATGTGGGATCAATATGAGTTAGAAATTTTATATCATTAGGAAATCACATGGCTGCAAGAGTATACAGATTGACCAGTAAAAATGTCAAAGCTTGAGAATACAAACCATGTATGTGCATGCATGTATGAACAGGGTTACCTGGGCCTGTGCATTTGGGGCTCAGGCTGTGTCACACAGAGGGCTTCTAAGTTTCTTGGGAAAGCAAGCAGTGCTACATCTGGTCACAAGGTTAGAGAGGGAACAACAGGACTTTGGGATGTGATTATTTGGAATGAATTGAAATAAGACCAGGGTATAATGAAAAAAAAAAAAAAAGACAATAAATGAGACCTTCTAAGTTGTGAGCAAAACATCCTAAATGAGTAAGTGCATTCATTAGCTTCAAGTGGCTAATTTATTTCTTGGTTTCTATCACTGTTAATGACACTGAAGCTGGGAGGCTTTACTAGGAAAGTAAACTTGTTTTACTCTCTCTTTCCCACAGATGTGGTTAAAAAAAGCAGCATAAAACAAAGTAACCCTCTACCAGTAGTACTTAGTGCATATTATACCATAAGAAACGAGCATGCTGAGCTAACTGCCAATTATATCTAAATCTGTATTTCACTAAATTCCTCTCTGGCACTACAGTTTGGCACAGTACTTTTGTTAAAGTTATGATGTATGATAATTAATTCACAGATGCTTACTATACTTTATATCTATCAATTATTTTTATTTCTTTAAAATAAAAATAAAGACGTGAACACAGAGTTTAATCAAAAAATATGGCAAAGGATGGCAGAATAGAAAATAAAAGAATCTGGGGACATATATTAGTTTTTAACTGTACGTATAACCAGCAAAGAACTCAGTCGACTTAAGGAAGACCAGTTCTGCTCATGAAAATAAATAACATAGCATAGTTCTTATAACTTCACCAGAATCATACTTATTTAAAAGACCATACAAAAACCTCTGCAGTGAGGTACTGACTGAGTTGTTAATAAAATATCTATGAAGTTTCCATCTTTTTGACATTTGCATACAAACACACTTAAGAGTATGCAACTGTCTTACAGACGTGGACACTCAGATGGTAAGAAAGAAAAATATTTCTAAAGATTTTTAAAACAAATTCTCATCCAGCTTTTTTTCTAGTCTTGCAGAGTGATTGCCTTATTTTCTTTTTTTCCTTGTGTTTTTGCTGTCTTGTATTCTTGCACAACAAAATGAACTTTGATAATAGGGATTTTAAAACTTTCATTACCTAGGAAAAGTGAAAAACATTCACTCTGTTGTTAAATCTGGTGCTGTTCCAGCCAAGAGTATATTGCGGCTAGGTGCTGAACAAAGTTCTATTTTTAGATCAATCAGTGAAAAAAGGACACACTTTCTTTTTCTGTGTATTTAGTTATGGCATATTTTAATATTGGAGTTAATACTTCAGGGTCAATAAAATCCAGGAAAACAATGAAGTCAAGGTTAGACACAGGATTCTACCTTTGATATTAAAAATATATGCATAACAATTGCTTTTGTTATACAGCTATATAAAATTGGCGCAATATTAGATTAATTTTCCAAAAATTTTAACCATGCATATTTAGTCTTGCACTACTAAATTGCTAAAAATTATTTATAATACAAACACTATATTTATAAACACACATTTTTTGCTTTCTCTATCTTTTCCTCTGGCTTAACTCAAGAGTCCTTTAGATGAAGCCACGCACTTCAGAAAGTTAAATCTTTAAATAAAAGAACAATGTACAACAGAACCTGGAGGAGATATCTGGAATCAGTTCACAACTGTGATGAGGCACAGCATCCTGATTTCATTATGGCTTTCCCTTCACAATTATATAAATAATGAAAAACAATTAGCATTTTTGATTCCTTCTTTGCTTTATACACTGCTCACTCAGTCCAAGTACAAATTAAAACTTCAGAGATTTACCTGAAATTTATTTTCTGAGTTTCTTGTAGATATTCAGCTCATTAATTAGTGAAAAGCATAGCATTCACTCTCTGAAAAAATGGAAAACTCTTCTTTTGTTTCAAAGCCTCGTTTTGATCTAGATGATTTAATTTAATGGGGGAATTGTGGAAACATCAGTATCATCCTCCAATCAATAAAACCAAAACCACCCCAAATCCCCAAGCATTTTTATCTGTGTAACACCAAACCATCATCTGTAAATGTGTCTCTGAATGAGACATAGTGTGAGTTTCCTCATGGATAGTTATGCTGTTATGTACTTGATTACTTTGTGTACTGAATCATGAATTGAACTGTTAAACAAAATCTGCTCAGCAGGAACAGGTTTGGAAACTCACCCACAAACTCCTTCAATGACTCTATTTGCTCCTTCTGGTTAAGGATTGAATTACATTATAGGGACTTGCAAAAATGATTGTGATTTTATTTTATTTTTATCAAAAATGATTTACTATTTTATCCTGGAATATTTGTGAACCATTTTGGACATGTGGACTTAAGCTGGACGTAAGCTCCTTTGGGTTTTCAGAACATCTTGATGACTGAATTAACTAAAGCTTAAAACACAGGATTTTTAGCTTGTAAGTATAAAATAGGTTGATCCATATTTAATGTTTTATATATGAAGTCTTTTATTACTATAATGATATTGTTTCTACAGTACCTCACACTCAGTTACAAGCTGGAGATGTCTGAGACTGACTTATCATCGTACAGGGCAACAGGAACAGGATTTTAGCTTGCCATTGAGAAATGTTGTGGAAGGTATGTAAAGAATCTGATTTTGTTTTGTTTTATTTTGATTTGGTTTTGCTTTGTTTTTGTTTTGTTTTTGGTTTTTTTAATTGGATGATTATAGCAATCATGGAATATGTTTTCTCTGCAAGGTCACATGAAGTAGTTGTTTGCACCGTACATCTAGTGGCTGTTTCTGAAAATGTATTTCAACCTTTTCTGAATGTAAAATATAAGGATAAAGGCTCTCAAATGTATAATAATGCATTTTTAACCCAGTCTTCTTAAGCAGTAATTGCATCAGAAGATTGGGGTGAACAAGAAGCAGAGTATGCAAATAATCAATTTCTAAGATAAATATTTCACAAAATTTGCCTTTAAAATAAAAAAAAAGCTAAAATATACCCTTTGACATGCATTAAAATCAAAGTTTTCCATTTTCAATCTTCAATTTACTGAACAAACTTTCTATGTTTGGACATCTTTCTTTTTTCCCTTTCTCTCTGGCCTGACTCTATTTCTAGCAAATGTTAAATGATCTGTAAAAACATCTCATATTTACATGGCATTCAATAAAGAAATGACAATTTTTCCATCTTACATGTAAAAAACTGTTAGCTTTACTATACATACCATCATTGATTTTATTATTGAGGATAAGAAATGGACAACTGCTTCACACTAGGAATCTAAATATGATGATCATATTTGGCCAAAGGAAAATCTAGTTTCTTCTAATAAAAGGGGAATCAGAAAATTTAAGTCTGTAGATAACATTTTATGATACAAGTTGTGACACTGGTATACCAGAAATTAAGAGTTGCTGGTGCTTGGCAAGGCACAAAAGTATTTCCTTCAAAAAGAATGAAAAAAAACCAACAAAAACCCACTCCCAATTATTTTATCTGGTCCACACAATATTAGCCATATGAATAACATATTTTCTCAGAAACAGAAATTTGGATCCACTCAATTTAAAAATCCTCTCATTATCTTTTTTGACTGAACAATCCACCAAAGGAGTTACAGAAAATCGCTGTTGTGAAAAGCTCTTCACCCTGGTTGTTGCAGAAAGATTCTACATTTGGAACTGGACATGTTAAGAGACATAGTTAGCAGCATAGACCAAAATGTCAAAAAGATGTGATTTTACATACTATTTTATGTATGTACTTTATAGACAGATAGATAGAAAGATAGATAGACAGATAGATAGATAGATAGATATCTTCATTGCCTCTCTTTCCATTAATATTTTGCTTTCTTTATAAGCTCTTCCATATGAAACCAAATGAGCAAACTTCTGCAAGTCTGAGTATAACATGTTCTTTTATTCATTACATTTTTGACATCTACAATTCAAATGAAGGACTGAGTGAAAGATTTTTTTTTTTTTGTTCGGTTTGGTTTGGTATGTTTTTCGCGTTTTTTTTTTTTGTTGTTGTTGTTTTTGTTTTGTTTTGTTTTGTTTTTTGGGTTTTTTTTGTTTTTTTTTTTGTTTTGTTTTGTTTTGGTTTTTTGTTTTTGTTTTTATTTTTTTTTT
>JAOTQP010000870.1:40785555-40795906 GCA_026413545.1 Cichladusa arquata
CAGGATCCCAATACCAGCTGTTACTTTCCTTGCATCCCCTTCCAGCCTTGGCTTCTCCCTGTTCTTTTGTTTTTATTTTTTTTTTCTTCTAGACATCATACTGAGTATGTTTCATTGTTTCATGGTATTCCAAGTCCTATTTTTTAATTATTTCTGAACAGCAAGTTGTCACATATTAATGTAAAGACCTGGCTGATTTAAAATTTCCCAGGGAACATTTATAACTTTGAAAGGTAAAATATATTGCTAAACTCGTCATTAAAAGAGAACAAGAGGCAAATGGACATAAACTGAAACACAGGAGATTCCATCTTAACATGGATGGAATCAGTGGAATAACCACTTGTTTTACTATGAGGGTGACTGGACACTGGCACACACTGCCCAGAGCACCCATGGTCTTCACCCAAGCAATCTTCACAACATCTTCACAAGCAATCTGGATATGGTCCTGAGAAACTGACCTTATGTGGCCCTGCTTGAGCAACAGGGTGGGACCTGGTGGCCTCCAGAGGTCCCTTCTAACCTCAGCAACTCTTTGTGATTCAGTGAAATCAGTGCACAGTTAAAATTTCTGCTCCACAAACATCTGAGCCATTCGGCTGCTTGGAAGAAAGGACTGCATCTTTCTGTTGTTGGCTCAGTCACTGCACAGTTAAGCTTTTTCAGACTTCTGTGTATAAACCATCTGGAGCGGTGACTCTCTGCTTTTGAATTGTTGGTTTACTCCAAAAACGCTGTGTCTGTCAAGTCAGTCTCTGAGGATTCTTCATGTGAAATATTAAACAAGCCAGGTCCAAACTGCTGCATTTTTATTGATGTGGTAAGAAAGTATGCACTTCTCAGCATTGTCTGCATTTTGTGTAGCTGTTCCTTTTAACCCTTTCATATAGCAAACCAGTCTTCCACTTCTTAAGGAACGTGGTTTTTGAAAAATGTCAAAATTCCATTTTGGTATTTCTGATTTCCTCTGACTTTCATCATAAATCACTAAACATTCCTCTCTTTATTCTCTAGTAAGCATATTTCTGGAGGAAATGTGATAGGGCACAAAAAAGACATGGTATGTATGTGTACATTGGAAAGAACATTTTTCCTGGTGATCAGAGTATGGTGATATTAGGCTTTGTGTTTGTAACAGCTTTGTTTTGAAGTACTTCATAGGCATGAGCATCAGACAAGGCACCCCCTTGATTTCACAGACTTACAATGACTACTGTTAAAAACTACTGTGGGGAGCAATATGTCATCTAGTAAGAATCATAATCAGAGTTCTTTGAAAGATAAAAATGTACCTTTACCCCCCTTTCTATGAGAAAAGTCCAGCTGGTGATTTTGAAAGGGGAATGGGTTTCAGGCATGGGGTTTTTTTGAGTTTTGGCAGGGGAGTTTCCCCTTCTTTAATTACCTTTTTGTTTTTCTCTCTTGTATATAGTTCTAGTTTCACTCAGGAAATGGAGTCTGCTCAATCCAGATTATTAGAGTTTAAACTAAATTGCCACATAAATCTCCTAAAACACTCTTCTGCTTCTTTTCACATAACTATGATGACAGCTAGTCATCACTCTGAAGAGCTTACATATTCTTCATGCTCTAGATCTCCCTGTCTAAATATGTTAGGGATAGATGGATGCTTTTCCTTAACTTTTCTTCAGTTTGAACCTGCTTGGTCCTCCCTTGTGGAATTGAAAAGCTGGCATCATTTGTTAAATCCTCCATGCTTTCTTTTGGCTGGATGTTAGTAGAGAGTGAATTAAGTGCTCTATGGAATTCATCTGTATCAATTGAAACAGATTTTACTTTTGGGACCAAGCAGGCCCAAAAACATCACAAAGCCATTGCATTTCCTAATATACTGAAGAAAGAATATAGGCAAATGGTATCTTCTAAGCAAAAGGACTTGGAAAAGACCATAAATTTCTAGAACTTATAAAAAAGAAAAAAAACTTACAAACAAATTAGAGTTTACTCTTATTAAGCATGCTGTTTACTACATAAATAAATAAACCACCATAGAAACACACATTTCACTAATTTGAAGTTCAGATGATTCAAAGACACTTGCACAGTATTACTTCAGTAGTCTTTGATAGATGTATTGTAATATGACCCTTGGCTACATGATTACAGTCTTAGTATATCTTTGGCATCTTCAGTCCCAAAGTCTTCATTGTTGCTGAAGTTTACAATTCAGTTTAGCTCCTGAACTTGCCTCTGTCCTAACTACTGATGCATACTTGCCCATGCCCCATCATGTAGGCTGACTGTATAAATCAGCTGCATTCTCCCTGCTGAAAACAACTCCTAAATTTCAAAAACATATGTTCACGTTCAAAATACTAATATCTTCTCTTAATTTAGGGACACGGCAAAAGTGGGCTTTTCATAAAAAAACAAAACAAAACAAAACAAAAAACTACAAAAACATGAAAAAGGAGGACAAATGTATGAAGAAATCATACAACTGATGGATTATCTATAAATTATATATTAAATGTAAAAACCTATGTTAATTCTATGTTAAGTATGCACCATTAAATCTCAAAGTCAGCCAGTTCAAAATTTAAGATTTTCACACATAAACAGCAATTCCTGAAAAAAGTATAGAATATACACTTAATAGAAAATTGAATAAAAAATGAAACATGCAGAATGGAATCTGCAACAGAGAATATATAGAACACATGGCATAATAAGGTAAAGAAATCAAATTAAAAGATAACTATGACAAAGCAATTATATTTTAGAAACAATAAAATTTTTAAAATGTACTAAACCAGTGAAGTTAAAAAAATAAAATAAAATAAAATAAAATGAGCATTACCAACAAATACTGCAAGTAATTTCTTTTCATTCTCTAGCAATAGGAATATGTGACCATATAGACATCATTCTTATGCACTCTTCAGAAACATTTTACTTAAAAGAATGGCTTCAGGATACAAAGGTAATTATCCTAACAGCTGAATACTTTAGTTTTCAGTGTTGCTCATAAACTTTAAAAAATGTAGCAAACTCCAAGCTGAAACCTTCTTTGTATTTTCTGCTTTATAAAATAAAAAATCCTACAATTCAAATGCACTCCTAGTTTTCATACAACCATGCTTATATATTACTTTTAATATTGTGACACTGTGACTGCTTTTATAATAGAAAACATATGTGTGATATTTCTCCAGTAGGTAGTAGAATTGCAATATGTGATGCCCCAATTTGTTTAAGTCTTGAAGAATATTTAAATTAAGTAATTAAAGTTAACACTTCACTATTGATAAGGTTTTCATGAAGACAGGCAATTTTGGTAAGAAATGTTTGTCATATGCTGTATGTTAAAGTGGCAGCATTAATGGGACTATAATGCAAACAGAAATCAAACAGCAATCAACAAATACAATAAAAGTTTTGTAACCCCCACATTAGTTTGTTGTATCACAGATGCCATAAATAGATTCTTAATCTATATGTAAATTAGATTATTTCATACTAGGAAACAGCATTAAACAACTGCTGGAATGTCTTCAAAACAGCATTTAGGTGCCTGTAAGAAAAGATGGCTTTTGTAGATGAGCTATGAACCACAAGACAAAACTATCTCATTCTCTTTAGTTTGGTTTAAACTTTCTCATGGTACTCGTATAGGGATATAACTATAGATGTTAGGTCCCCTGAATCTTCTTAATAAACCAATGCTTGCCTCTCTATTTCAAGAGATCTGAAATTTCAGCTTTCGTGCCTACATATTTACCTGTAGAAACACATGAATTCTTTTGCAATATCAGTGATGCCACTACTGTACTTCACTGGTATTTCAGAAACTGTTTTATAGTGATGAACAGACTTTTACAGAAGCACATGACAAGGAACAAATTGTAATCCATCCTTTTGGCTACGAAGAAACAGTCCCTCACTCCTGCATGCATTTCCTCCAGCTTGCTTTTCAAGCTAGTCTCATCAGTAATGACCAGGCCAATCTCTAACTTTCCTCGTGTATAATATGAATATCACCTTCCAGCCTCCTGCCCCAAAGGTGCTAAAATGAACTAAAATCTTTAACTGTTCACCAGCCCTCCTGTGGTTTTCAAGCACATATCTGAATCATCCAGCCATGTGGAGCTGCTGAAAAATACAGGCTGCATTGCATCAGTTATACTACAAAGTTCACCTCTTGAGTCTTTGTTTTTCAGCACATAAAAGAGGATAAATGTCATCAGTTACAACTGAGCAGATGTAATCTAATCCTCCCCTGTCTGAGTGGTCATTTCAGGTAGACTTCTCCCCTAGACAGACATTTCTGCAACTTACAGATAAATCTGATATACTGAGCTTCTGAAAATTGAGTGCTTTCCTCCTGCTATGGGAGCCTCTTTGGGCCTACCAAACATCTATGGGTCACATCCAAACAAATGTGTTTACTCTTAAACTATTTGGACAATATCCCATACAGGCCATCCTGTCAGTGTTAGGCTGGAGATTCACGGTAATATTTTTAAAGAACAAAAAAATTATATATCAGTTTCATTCAGTCGTTCACAGTGAAATGTTAACAGAAAAGAACTATGTTGTTAGAACTGTAAAACAAATACGATAGATAAGAGAGAAGTACAGAAGGATTGCAAGAAAATAAAGGTACAGCAGTGTTTTTTCAAATTTACAAAGGTAAATAGGGCTGGATTTTTAAGCACCGTTGGTTTAACATAGTGCACGGTCAGATAATTTACTTACATTACAGAGTATACTAACTATTGAGTACTTGAAAACAGAACAGAGGCAAACCACAAATAAATACCCCTGAAACAATCTTCTGTGTATAAAAGAGGACTGAAGAAAAACCCAAACCCCTAAAAAACAACAACAAAAAACTGACTTTTAAAATCCGATATGAACAAAATGAATTCTAATTTGAGATGTGTTTTCCTAGTTGCATGTATGCATGTGCAAGAAAGCATCAGAGAAAACAGGCTTACCTTTATGAGCTGTAATGTAATTTGCCAGTTATTTTAATCACGTCTTTCTTGATAGGTAAAAATTGTCATTGAGAACCTGCACATGTACCAACCTTAACTAATTGTTAGTCAGCAGTGACAGTTTACCTGCACAAAGGCAGCCTGAAGATGACCTGTATTCCTTCTGCAATACCATCAACATGCCACATACCAGAAATTCTCCTATAGTTACATATTTTAGACAGTAATATTCCAAAAGACAAGAAAATAGAAAAACAATAAAAGATAAAATTAGAAGTGATTACTTAACTTCATGTGCAAATAATTTAGCAAGATTTCTATTTAAACTCTATGAAGTTGTCCATATATAGATTAAGGATTTATTTTAACTTTTGGCAGAGAAAGCAATCAAGACATCATAATGCACCTATATGGAATACCACAAGACTTGGATTACACCTGTGGCCAAGGAAAGAAACAAAACTGATAGATGAGTCTGCTAATGCTAGCCTAGCTTATTGAAAATAACCTATCTGAACATAACTATAGAAATATACAGAAATATCCAGAAATAGGGTGATTTAAAACTTTTACAATAGAGGTTTTCAGTAAATGGTACATTTTTGGAGCCATACATTTCCATTCAACAGTTCATTTTAGTTTTTTCTCCAATACATCTAAAAGTTGTCTGCATGAGTTGTATATTTTATGCTACTATTTCTTCCTCCAATCACAAAGATATGTAGAATATAAAGTATATCGAATATTAGGGGTATAAAGCTTTCAAGATTTCAGCTTCCTTTATAAATTACAAAGGCAAAAAAAAACATAAATGTAAGTTTAAGTTCTATAGAGTTGAGAGAAATATATTCTCTTTTGAATAACCTCTGCCTCCTTTTGAAGGAGGGCATAGGCTACTTAGACATTATTTTAGTTATTTGGTATAGATTAAAGACATAAACAAACTTCCTTATATATGTGTTCAATTGCAAATTACATGATCTCATTTAAAATATGATATGCAATGATTTAAAATGGCTTTTATTGTAAACAGAAATAATCTTTTATATCTTTTATACACATGTATTGAATAGAATATATAAAGAAATAGCTACTGCACATATGTATTGGTATACCAGCAGAAGAGCAGGGCAACACTGAAGATGCAAAATGTTGTTACCCTTACACCAACAGAAGAATGGTTATGTGTTTTGTGTCCACCAAACATGGTGAGTTTATGAATCAAGAGTAACCATAGATCTGCATTATAAGACCTCAGTTCTAACAGTAGTAGCCTTGGAGTGATCACTGGTTATTTTTATAGTAGTTTTGTGAAGAATAAATAACTAGAAGGTTTCAGAGTCCAGCTGAATTCCCTCTACCTTCTTTAACCCTTTCCTATCACATCTTAGTCTAAAAATTATTCCAATCTACACTGTTATATTGACAACAATTTCCAGTCACTGCAAAAACTAGATAACCATGCATCTTATGAACATGTTCCATATTAGGGTACCAGCAATGTAAGCAACATATATCCACATTTATGATCTAAAGTCATGCCACTGCATTGTTCTTCTCTTCATAGTATTTTCTTTAATTAATATAAAATAGCATAAATAAATTTATTGAATTTTTTCCATCAATACACACTTGCAAAAGAGGATATAAGGTGAACAGCAGTGTCTTACACCTGAATGACAACCTCGAGTACTATTAGATTTTTGAGTAAAAATCATTGGTAGACATTAAAGACATATTCCAGGTGAAATTTGCTTTCATTATATGCAGATAGAAGTATCAAGAAAGTGGTCAAACAGGATGAAAGGTAGGATTTCAATTACTTTTCAAGGTAAACTATGTTCATGAATATTTGCATCTGCCTTTCATGAAAAGATTATGTCTTTAAAAACTGCTGCGGAGCAAGACCCCAACACAAAAAAACAGATGCGAGATGTCCAGCACTCTAACAACTCCCTCAAGGGAACAGATATTAAAATGAAGCCTAAGTCATATTATTAATTACTTTGCAATTTCGGTAAGTGATTCATGGTATGATTTGATCTTCACAAATTCCTTGGAGCAAAAATTATGATTTTGTTCAGTTTCAGGAAGTAAATGATTTTGCTGTTGGAAAGTAAATGTTTCAGTTCAGAACAATTTCCAAGGCTGAGCTCCTCAGCACAGGCTTTCAATTGTTCTTATTTAGCTCCTTTTTCTTTTATACCTGATTTAATATATTGGCTTAAAGATGCAGATTTATTCCTTCATTTGAATGCAATCTCTTCTGCTTTTTTAATACCAGAAAATAGTCTCCTGCTCTTTACACTAACTTGTTAAGTAACTTTACTAAACTACTTAGTTTAGTAAAATGGGAGGAAAGTAAAAAAATTAAAAATTATGTATATATATGCGTGTAATAGGATGGAATTGTGTCTGAGATTAAAACTGATTCCACAAGCACTGTGATAGTCAGCATTAACCTTCCATTTATGGTGAATCATAAAGTTAATTTATAGAAAAATATTTCCTTCTTTAATGTTACGATTTTGTGAAGAATACAGGGAATTTTTTCATTTTAATATCCAAACACCCTGAGATATTAAATTTGGTTTCCATTACCAGCATGTGTATAAAATCCTCTTGTATTTACAATGCTATTGGAGCCATTTGTAGATGTTTTTAAAAGCAGCTACTTTATAATATAGGTTTTACTACACACAGAAATTTCTTAGTGCTTGTATGTCATGGGCAAATTGAAAAACATCTCATGGAATGGGAATACTTATGTATACTCCCTTTTCTCTTTGGATTTCGCCTGTGATGAAAGTGATATTTTGTTGGATTTTTTTTGTTCTGCACAATTATCTATTCAATTAGAAAGCAAAACCAAAGATATATGTGTTATATGTCATACAACATAGGAATATGGCCATATTCACAAATACATTTTCATCTTCCCTACTTTTTTTTTAAAAAAAAATATATGATTTCCATTGTTGGCTACACTTATTCCTAGGAGGAAAAATCAAAGCATTGTGTGTTTATAGTACCACTCATTATTCACACTTTGTATGCAATCAAATAATTAGCTGCAAATTCAGCTATTTACACAAGGTGCAGTAGAACTCAAGAAAAGATGTCATGTGTAGAAGACAGCTGCTTTAGTGCATGTGACTCAGAAATGTGTCACTGAATCCTTTGCTCTACATCTTTCCCTCTGACTTTTTTTCTTTACTTGCTCATTTACAATGCTCAATGTGTTTTAAAAAAATTTATACAATAAAGCATTTATTTTAGTTTCATCAGCTTCCTTGTTAAATATAAATTAAAATTGGCTGTTCGTGTTCTCCAAATAAATTTGACTTTTTAATGAAGCCAAAAAACTTGGGAGTGTCAAGAGGTGATTTCATAAAGAAGCATTTGGAGGAAATATCAATTTAAATTATTCCATGCCCTTCTTGTAATGAGGACAGAAGGAGGGATTACTCATTTTAAAACCTGAATCAGTTTGCTGTTCCCACTCACCAAACGATTCTACCAGGAGCTGCTGCCAACAAAATGTGACTGGTTAAGGAGGCACAAACTGTATGGATGGAACAACAAACAGTAGTGGTGTGGAATGGAAAGAAAAAGTGGGAACATTTTAAACCAGGATTACTGGATAATTTGGATGAAACAATTACAGCAGAGAAGATGTGATATAGTGAACAGAACAACAAATATTTAAGGTGAAACAGAGGGAAAAAAAGCTACTAAGGTTTTCCATGAATACTTTGATATAAACATAGAGAGTTTGGAAATGCCTGACTTGTGTTTTCTGTGTAGTGCTGGAGCCAGATAAGTAACTGCACTTTTCCAGTGGAGTGCACGGTTCGTAAAGCTGTCACCGCTGACACTTGCCTGATAGCACTGGGGAAATGACCGCTCACAGCACAACAAGAATGCAGATTGAATTGCTTTGACTATGGGTGTCTTGGGACCTTGCTAAACATTTCATCCAGGAACCAAGTCCTGTCAGTTCTTAAAACAACTGGAAAAACTGCCCCTTGATACAGATCCTACTCTCCACATCTTTTAGACTACTAATCTCAATTCCATTTAACAAAAACAACGGCATCTGAACTGACAGCTCTACTAATTCTTGCTGAAAGTATTCTTAAATTAATTTGCATTATGCATAATTCAGTGTTGGAAAAGACAAAACTTGATTCTAGAATTAGTTGAATTAATGTGCAGAAAATAATTAAGAAATAATGAACTTCATATCTAATTTTAGCTTTAGCTGGAATGACCTTTTTCACATAAAGACTTAGTAAATTTTAAAACAAGTTAAATGAAGTCAGAAAGACTCCTACTGCCCCCTGAAATATAAGTATCTTGTGTTTGCATGTTGTAGCCCAAAACTGGAGGAATGCTTCTGAAAATTTAAGTATGCTCTGGAAATTAAATCTTCTGGTTCTCCATAATGTTCAAAATTCACAGTCAGAATACTTTTGTAGCAATTGCCTAGAGAATATCCACTGAGTAGATGTCTGAGACTGAAATGTTATGGTTCATGGCTTAATCATTGTTATGAAGGACTTTTAAAATCTTTTTGAAGAAGCTTTGACCACTGGAGCCCTCCTGTGCCCGAAGATGCCTCCAGAGGGAAACTTCGGATTATGAGTTAAGACACCTTAACTTAAAATAGGAATTTAAGATAAAGATGACACAGTGGTTCAACCATTTCAGGTCTAATAAAAAGCAAACAAGGGAGAAAAATGTATCTGCAAGAAAGCCAAACCCAGCAGCTGTCCTGAAAATCAGGTGTGGCTGAGTTCAGGGTGGGGCAGGCCATAGCCCAGGGGCTCATTTGCTGCCCCCAGGTTTGCACACACTCCCCACCAGCCAAGGCAGGCAGAGGAGAATTTTGGGGGTATGTTGTAACCTCAGATGAGAGGCAGTGAACACCCATCCTCCCTTACCCAAACTGGCTCAGTTGTATACCCCCTCACTCCCCCACCCCAGGAAGGCAAGATCCACGGACATTCACATGAGAGGCAGCTGAGGAGGTGTCACAATCCATCAAAGACCCCCCAAAGTGCCCCCAGACTCATTCCTGCCACCTTGCACCACAGGACTGCACATGATGCAGAGTGAGGCAACAGATCCACAGCAGGAGTCTGCTGCAGGAGATTGTGTCAAACTTGCTCCCGCTCAGGAGAGGTATCTGGACATTCCCACCTGGCTTAAACATATACAATCCATTGGACTCTATGTTTTTTGGGGTACCCTCACTGCCAAGACGCAGAGGATCCACAGGACATCTTTGGGATCCGCTGAATGGTGATATATTCCTTAGTCTGTCCTACCACAATTTTTCTGTCCCCTCATCTCTTTTCAATTTCTTTCTTCCCCACCCCCCA
>JAOTQP010000870.1:40795921-40807544 GCA_026413545.1 Cichladusa arquata
ATTAAAGTTAATGTTAAATAAAATCAATAATATTGACTTTGGCATATGGTCTCGTTTGCACCTTAATTCAGGCAGAGGCATTTCTAATAATTTTAATAACTGGATCATAACCATAGAGCTATGACTTCTGATACAGGCCTAAGTACAGTAATGATCTAACAAGTACTGCACATTGCTGGGTCATGTCCAGCCTCATCCACGTGCACCCCAAGTCCTTCTCAGCAGGGCTGTTCATCTGTTCATCCCCAGTTTGGATTTATACTGGCAGTTGCCCTGATCCAGGTGTAGCTCATTGCACTTGGTCTTGTTAAACCTCAAGAGATTCCCATGGACACATTTTTCTATCCTGTCCAGGTCTCTGGATGGCATCCAGTCCTTCAGGTGTGTCAACATTGCTCAAATTGGTGTCATCTATAAACTTGCTGCCAATGCACTCAATTCTTTCATCTATATCATCAATAGAGAGATTAAATAACACTGGTGTATAGGAATACACACACATACAAAATTTAAAAAAAAAACAAACAAACCCAAACCAAACAGAACATCTTAATAAAATAAAGAAATTATACAGTTCATTGAGAAGACACTGACATATAGGTATCACCAGTGCTTTCCAAAGGTGAGAAATTGCTCAATATTATTCCCAAAAGTCATGAAAGGTAGAAATCATTTCAATGAGCAGCTTAGAAAAACAACGCTTACATTTTGTCTCAAACAATCCACTACCCAATCAAATGGAGAATGTGCAAAATGGTGTGATACACAAAACTAAATGTCATATTCTTTCTATATTTTCATATACCAGCTGCATTCTGATTAAATAATATACCTGTTTAAAGTATTTTTAATATTTTCAATAAGTTAATACAGAAAGATGAAAAAAGAGGTTTTATTTCTTTGTCATTATATTCACAAGATATTATTTATATCATAAGAATTGTTTTCTAATGCAAAGAAATAAAATAATGTAATTAACTACAAAGTATTTAATTTCCTGCTTATTTTGGGAGTCTCAGAAGAAATCCATCTGAAAACTAAGTGCAAATTAATGAAAGAAGAATTGCAGTCAGCAAAAATGCAAAAAACTGCTTACTTGGTCTTGTCATATATGGTATTGCATTTGTTTTTTTATATTATGTTCATAAGGGGAAATGATTGGTAATCTAATAAGACTTTGCATTTAATATTTCACATTATATAATATGTGAAATATCACCAGTGTGTCTGAAATTAAGATAAGCAGACTGAATGCAGAAAAGTGCAAATTCAGGCCTAGAGTTGAAAGATTTTTCAATATCTCAATAGTATAAAATGCAGTAAAAATGTGTATGATGAAGAAATCAAGCATTTTTACTATTCTAGATTATGCATAGAGAGCATGATTTGACTCCAAAAGTCCACATTTGACTGTGGAAACCTGAACAAAAGTTATAGGCCATTTGAAGCCCACTTGATTTTGAACCAAAGTCAGATCAGCGGTGCCATGATATGCTATTGAATAAGGGGGTAACTAATCTTAAGAGTTGAAGTTTTAAAGTGTTTTCATGTAGTTTTGAAAAAAGATAAATGTTTGCTTCAGGGTTGGATCTATTACTGAAAATAAGATAATTCTAGCACCTGCAGTTATTGATAGAGCTAGGATTGTCATACCTGCCATACTCAGTCATTTATCAAACACTACATTATGTATGAGAACAGGTGATTGCTTCAGGGTTCCAGAGAATACATGGAAGCATGGAAAAATGCATGGAGAAGCCTTTGAATAGTGATCTAATTCAATGTTTTATCATGGTTAGTATGAACTGAGTTAAAAAACAAACAACATAAACATTCATGATTATTCATGTTTTTAATTCAGTACCATATAGACCTGTATATCTACAAATGTAAAAGAACTTGGACAACAGGATCTGATTCTTTGAATATAGAGAGGTTATTCTGAGTAGAGTTTGAGAATTTAGGAAGATAAAAGATTAATCATTTTGATTCTGTACATACAAAATGGGAAGACAAAATCACGGCAAGACAAAGCTATAATAAAAAAAAGGAAGAGAAATACCTTCAGTTTTTCTCACAGATCTGAAGTTATATAACTTGAAATATGTAAAGTAGGAGGATGTCATAGAATAAGAATTGTTGTGAGTGTGAAAAAAAGGAATTGTTAAAGTTAGGCTTTCTGATAAAGAATTTAAAAAAATTCTTCCAGGACTGGGGAAGTAGCATTACTGAGAGAACTGGCAATGAGAGCTGAAAGGACATGGGCAATTGGACCTTCAGTCATGTCTGTAAGGAACTGTGGATGTCTTTTCACAGTGTAATATCAGAATGCCAAACTGACTGGCTAGGGCTACTTAATAGATTGAGAAGGAATAAATAATCTAAAAGAACGTATGGATTATCTGGCACAGTATTAAGTACTCAGGTGGTTATGTCACAGAGGTCAGACACAGGCACTGATAGATTTTTAAATCACATTTAAAAAGAAGCAAAGTTTAAGAGTAAATTATAATCATCCTTTATTACTTGCTAATGTATTGTAAAATGTTAATTTCACATTTGGAAATGCGCTATATACTGTATAGGCACAGAATTTAAGTGTATTAATTTGATAAAGTAGGGTTAAAATAAACATTATTCTATTAAGTCAAGTTGGTAAGAATTTCTATATGATATCCATTATTATATCTAGCAACTGACTCAAAAGTTAAAATTACCAAAAAGAAAAGTTATTAATTTCTTGTGAGCTAGGTCTAAAGAACATTAATCCTACTTGGAAGTTATCACCAGGGAAAAGTTAAGAAATTTATGTTCAGGTCATGATCAATATACTTAATTTAACTAACAGAGACAAACCCTGGCTCCCCGGAGTCTTCTTCTCTGCCAAGAAACCTAACTTAGAGAAAAAGACAAACCTTACCCTCTCATTTTTTTTTACAATTATAACATGGTTTAAAAAAAGTTTTAAATGAGAGTCCATAACCAAGGGAAAAAAGACTTTTTACCTAACGACTTATAAATCCCAAGGTAAAGATAATCACAGTCACAGTTCTTAATCGTGGACTGAATATGCATGTAAATGTTGACATGCATAACGAAATTATTTGGAAGACCTGAGAAGGAACTGAGAAATTATCATAAAAGATAGGTTTAGTTGCTCTTCCACTCTGAGGATTTGTTTATTGTGACAGTTTTCTTTAATGAAATTAGGGTTGTTATACCTTGAATTTTTGTTACAGTTTTATTTAATTGTCAGCTGAGGAGGAACTTTTAATGTTTAGCAGTCTATTTTCATTTGTTCTTCCTAATGCTTCTCTATAAAGTATTTCTTCACCTTTTTTTTCTCTGTACTATGTTAGTATCTTGCTGTGTGTTTTTGTAAATAAGATAGGAGATGAAGGTTATTTTAATAATTAGAGAGAGGCATGATCAGACTTAGAATACCACAAAATATGTTCTTTTATATGAAAATAAAATGCTATGGATTTAAGTGAGGTTAGAATTATCCCTGTTTGAAAAAAAATCGTGTCATGAGAAAATGAATACTAAGAGGGGTGCTACAAATTGCATTGTTAAATGTAACTTCAGACATGAACACATCTCAATCATGAATAATTGACATGGAATCGAATTATTTCTACAACTTCAGAAGAACTATGGAATAATATGAATTTACACAAAAGAGGTTCAAAAAATCAAAAGCGCACACACACACAACTTCTTTAATTCAAGTTCCTTCCAGCAATGTCACATTTGCCACAAATTATGTAGCCATAATATACAGGTAACTTTTCCTTCAGTCCATTGGACAACATGTATAAAGGACCCTTACTTCCCTGTCAGGAGGTATAATCTTAAATATCTCCATGAATCAAAATTATTGTCAAATTTAATAGCGTTGATCAGGGTCACTCTGCAGTACTGTCAGCTCTAAGTAACATGCACACTATAAGTTTCAGTGCAAGAGATTTCACAGCGAATAAAAAGAAAAATTTGGTTTCTCACTTGTAAATTAGACTCTGGGTCTTCTAGTGTTTATGATGGTCTTGTTTATAATAATTCATAAACTTCAGTACTTTAAGAGCAAAAGGATTTTACAGAAGTGGGCAGTATTTGTTCAAAATCTCTATGATAGTACTACTGTCCATCATGCTATTTCTATTAACCTTTTTCATGAACAGGTATCCAAAAAAATTGTGAAGAATTTTTTAGGTATGCTAAATGTTACATTAGATGATTTAAGTAGATACTGTTAAGGAAGAAGCTACAAATACAACAGCATCTTGTCTTCCACTCACTGAATGTCAGCTGTGATCTATGAGTTGAACCAAGAGCTACCAAGTGCCATTAAAATATAGCATATGTGGCTCAATACTGAATTGTACTGCACTCTGCAAAACCATGGCTCCTGCCAAGCAAATAGCAATCGGCACTTACTTCAAGACACTATCATTACTTGTCTTACCAGCCTTCTTCATTGTCTTAAGAAAATGAAATAGAAACTCCTGGGAATACCAAAGAGTCCAAAGATTTTTATTTAATACCTTTCAGCTGATGACCAGTCTAATTAATGTAATAGCCCTGATTGCAGGGCGACATAAACAGCTACTTGGGTCTCTTTCTCACTAAACAGCCTGAGTTGGGTAGGAATGCACAGTTTAAACTGTTCTTTGCCCCCCTTTCCAATAGATTATGAAGTGTAGATTCTGGCAATTGCTCATCTACCACCAAAGACCTTTGCTCTGTGTTTCTCCTTTGAATGGTTCCTTGATATGTATGTGGTGCAACAAGAAAGGAGAGGCAAAAAATAAATGGATAGTTGTGTCAGCAAGGATGTGAACCAGACTGAGTAATGGCATTTTTTAGATTAGATGTCTTGATTTATGGGAGCATTGCTGAGCATGAGTGTTTGGTTTAGGGCAATGGTTTCTAGAACTATAATAGAAAAGAAAATTTTATTACAAGAACGTTGAGTGAAACCCTTAGATGAATAGGTAGGGATTGAAAGGGAGAGGTTATTTCTTTATTATTTACTTATATCCACTTACATATACATTACTCTTACTGGCTTTAGTAAAAATTTTCCTTTTCTATCTCATCATAGCTTTGTAAAATTTCTGCAAGTCTCATGATAAGCAAAGGACCCAGATAATATATATTTTGAATAGGCAGTAGTCACATACCTTTATTTTTTCTAAATTCTTTAGCAATCTGCCAGATAACTTAGATAGATGAGGGCATGCAACACAAAAATTGTTGTGTCACTTACTTATTTTAAAAAGGAATAAACTCATAATATGAGATCAGTGCTTAGTGAGTACTTCCCTGATTTTTTTAGGTAGAAGAATCAGACATTTTCGTTGCAATCTAGACTCAAGTCCTGCCAGCATTACTGTAATTTATTTTATCATAAGAAGCCAACATCTTGAAACAAACTTCCAGGAAAGCACTAATTTAAAGAATTGTAGTTAGTAGTACTGTGTGTTAGAGGCATATCAATATTACAATAAACTAGAGATGGATGAGAATTTGATTTGCTTCAGTAATGAGAATTAGGAATTTGGAAAGTATACAATAGATGATAAGTAGTGAGGAACAACTGCTTAGGGAGCTAAGAAGAGCTCTGACACAAAATCAAAACAATCACAGTAAACTTGCATGTTTCCCGTAATAATGTTCATTTAATCACTTAGTCCACAGCCAGTGAGACTTCAGGCACATTTGGCTGGATGCTGGAGTGTTTTCTCACACATAGTGGCCAAACAGTCACTAATAGAAAAGGCCTGCTGCAGCCTGGGAAGAAGTTGCACAGAGATCTGTGTCTGTATCTGTAATCATAGTGGCACAACAATGAATTACTGGTTTTTACTGACCAGATACATAATCACATCAGACCAGTTATTCTGTGTAGAACAATGATACAGAACTCTACCAAGTGTTAGCCAAATCACTAGATATGCAATTTCTTTGAAAAGTATATTTGCTTTTTAACAGGCAGCCATCATACAGAAAGGAATGGCAAAATAATGCAGAATTAGCACATTATAGAAAATGTTCATCACACGAAGAACACACACATTAAAATGTATTAGTAGCTCACATCATCTACGCTTAATGTAATGCTTCCTCCCTGTATTATTTGGATTATTCCTTGTGGCATTTTGCATTGTCAAGCAGCATGTTCTGTGCCCAAAACACTGTTGTTAATTTTAGTAATCTACATAGGTATCTGCAGTGCCTGTACTGAAAATTACTCCCTGGAGAAGATAGTGTTTATCAGTGATGATGAAAGATGGGACAACACTATATATTTCACTGGTTTGGCAATAAGCATAGTATAGAATTTGCATACCAATGACTTTCAAAATTTGCTTATATTTCAAGCAGAGCTTGTGTTATCAAACTGATATATGCTTTTGAATTGTTTTCTTTCCTTAAGTTTTCTTCTAGGGTTTTTACAACTTTATATGATTTTTTTATATTTATATTATCTTTATTATCACCTCTATGAACTGTACATATATATACTTACTCAATTTAGTGACCTGTAAGTATGAGTTACTAAGTAAATGCATCCACATAATACAAAACAATGAGATTTCCCCACGTATAAAAATAATATTTATATTTTTATATGTCTCTTTCTATATATAATTATTTTAATAAATAAAAAAAATCACAATTCCCCCCAAAATACATTAAAACATATTACAACCTAAATTTAAATTAAAAAAACCTTCTAGCTTGAATCTAGAATTATTTGTTTTATATGAGGGTGTCTACTGACTGTAAATTTCTTGTATCAGGTAGGTAGAAAGCAAAATTCTTAGTTCTGGTAATTTAAAAAGTAATTACAAGAAAAAGAATAATTTATATTGATACAAATAGACCTATTTATCTGTGTTAAAATAGGTCATTGATTTCTAGGCACTTGTAAAGTTTAACTCTTAAAATGTATTTTGAGATTAGAGCACTTCACAATCACTAAATTTTGGGGCATAGTCTTCTGTATAAGTCTTTTTTAAATGATCATGAAATTTGAAGTCAACAGCACATTCATTAACTCACTATTTTGCCCATCAAGACAGCTAAAATTTATCTCATGACAGCTTCCAAAAATATTTAAATATCTAAATATAGTGACGTATTTATTTTGATAAGCAAGTGTTAATATCTCTTTAAGTTAAGATGTATTTTTGGAAGTTCCTTTTGAACTAATTTATGAGGTGCTCTTCTAGTAAATTTTACACTTGCCTAGTTGGAATAGAGATCTTCTAAATCAGAGAATAAGTATGTGCTACTAGCTTGAACAGTTAGCACCTGGTTAAAGAACAGTAAACCAAGAACTGGAATAAATAGTTGTTTTAACAACTATTCCTTGGTGACCTTTTAGGGAACCTGTGCTTTTTTAGTATATTCTTAGGTGTATGATCTGGAAAAGGTATTAAACAACAACATATATATTTAGATAAAAATTATTTAGAAAGGTTGAAGTAGACAGCAAATAGTGGCAGAAGTGTTTTATGATGCTAAGTAACTGAATCATAAAATGGCAGAAGAAATTCAGTGTAATCAGCATAAAGAAAAAATGATGGGAAAAAAGTTTGTGTGTGCATATATATGAAAATGTGTTCTAAACTAACATCTTAGAAAAAGTGTTAGAGTTTTTGCAGTTAACATTATGAAACACTTCCTAGCAGCAGTCAAAATTTTAAGGCACTAGAGAAGAGGAAAAAATATACAAGAAAATTATAAAACATTACTGCAATGTTTTGCAATTGTATAATTCCTACGTATCTTGAATGCTGAAGATCTTTCAGGTGTCCCTTTCAGCTAAAAGAAAAAAAGTATAAGTAAAAAAAAAAGTATGAAAAGACTTGTGTAAGAAGAGATATTAAATAAACTGGGATTCTTTACCTGGAAAAATAATTATTGGAATATATGATTGCAATAGAGAGAAATTAGTGCTATTCATTATTTCTCACAATATTAAACCCAAAAATAATCAGAAGAAATATTCAAGAACTATTATTGAACTAACTGAAATTTGGGGTTTTTTTTACTCAATGTGCAAACGACTTGCAAAACTTATTGGCAACATGCTGTGCCGATATAACTGCCGTTGCAGTTATTAAGTGATATCAAACAGAAGGATGTAGAGACAAATTCCAGTTCAGAAGTTATTAAACTACAGGATGTCAGTAGTTGTGAGGTTAAACTGAGTGAAGCATTAATTTATTCTTGCATCCACAATTGACCACTAACACAAGATCTTGAAGTAGAAGTCTTTTATCTCGCCCGTTATCGTTGCTTTTATGATCATTTCACAGTCTGATCCTTTCTTGAAGTTAAGCATTTGACTTGTGCATTTTTGATATGGGCCTGTGCATGAGTAAAATTAATGAACTGAAACCCAGTAAATTTGGATGGTTCTATCTGCAGATGTGCAAAGAACATGTATCTTGTTTTAGCTATTGTTAATTGAATGGCAATCCTAAACAATCGTAGTGCTATAGACAGTGATAAATAGAGATGAAGGGCAAGGCCCACAGAAATTATTAGCAAAATCATTCCCTTTGACATATAGTTACAATCTGAGTACAAAATCCAGATTTTCTTAATATATGCCATTCAAAAATTGCATACATTCTCATGGTAAGTGTCCTGGTTGACATTTTAAGATTAGCACAAAGCTGAACACATTGAGCTAAGAGAAATTCAAGTTTGTAAAAGTGGCAGTTCTTTTCTTCCTAAAATTTGCAGAAGAGTGAAAAAGTGCAGCCTCGGAGTTTCCTGTGATTCCATTCAAAGAACACCTGCATGTTTGAAATATCTTAGCCTGCGTAGCTGTGAAAAATAAACTAGTATAGACTCAGGTATTCTGCAAGAAAAGGGAGAAGACCTGAAGGATTGCTATGGCAATGTTTATTCCACTTATGCAGAGCTGTTGCCAGTTGTGTATTTCAGGCATTGGAATAGTCTGTCTTGAAAGACTGAGCAATAAGTTGATGTACTACTTATTACAGAGAATAGTATTTTATGGTTTAAAATGAATATATATATTAAAAATATTACCATAATTTACAGTACTATTTCAGTCATATTTCTCTTGGAAATCCCTCTTTGCATATTCATCGAAACCATGCAGATTGCTATTCTGGAATAGTGGGAATATTCTGAATATTCTAAATATTCTCGAATATTTAGAATAGCTATTCTATTGCTACTCTAAACAGCAACAGGTATTAAAAAATTAAAATGCATGCTTTGTCTATCTTCTCAACTCCTTTTAGGAGGAGTTTTAGCATGTTATCTTCCTTTTCACTCCTTGTGCATAAGGAATTCTGAAATTGAATTTTATGTTAAGATGTCACAGTATTTATCTTAATGTTATTAAATCTGGTTGAAGAGGTACAGGAGTGTAATTTTTGCCTTTTTTTTTAAAGTTAAAGAACAAAAAATGATGCTTATGTTATTACATTTGTACGTGCCAATCTGATTGATATATCTTCCCCAGACTGAAGAACACTAAGTAGTTGTAGCCTATAGCACCTTGCCCTTCTTCACATGCTGGTCTGCTAACAGAAAGTAGGCTTCATGTATAATGAAGTCAATCTTGTGTGGGTCACTTTTCCTATGAACAGCCCAAGACAGAATTTAATAGAAATAAACAATTCATCCACAAAAATATAAGCTCCTGATTCCTTAAGGATCTGATCTAGACACATCAATACACCAGTATTTCCTCCAGCAGCACAGGAGAGAATGATTGTCATGGTCCTTTTATAAGTAGTGGTGCATGAAAATATCTGTTTGGTGAACACATCTTTCGTATAATTTCCGGAGTTGATGTCAAATCTGTAAAGTTAAATTTTATCAAAGGTTGTAGTTTAAAGAATTTTGTGCATGCTCAAATTATTAATTCTTTTCACATCTTCCTTTGTAACAAGAATATAAAAATTTCCCTCAATAGAAATATGTTAAACTTCTTTTTGGCTTAATAAATTTTTCTTCCAATACCCTTTGTTACATGTGGACTTTGAGATTCAGCCAGTACCTCAGACAAGAAAAGTACTTTTCATAAAACCTTAAGAGTCTAGGAAGATTTCTATGTTTCAGTTTACATAGAGCAGCATATATTTTACAGTGGCATATAGTTACAGATCAGTTATTTACCAATATACTATAGATTAGTTATACATACAAGAATTCAGAATATTTTTATAATGCAAATTCAAATTTAAAAAAAATAAAAGCTCTTAACTACTGTCATTGAAAGATCAAAGACAGTCACAGAATAATATAATTTGAAGACAACTCTATGATTGCAAGTCATGCAAAAGATAGCACTGAATTGAGATATATATACATAATGGTTGGACTCAATGATCTTGGAGGTCTCTTCCAATCATAATGACTGTATGATTACTTCCAATCTTAATGATTATCAAGCATTAATTCTGGCATTCACAGTAGCTCATTAGATATTGATAAATTTTTTTCTGGATAGAAATTCCCTGTTACAAGACAGACAGTGTAACTTCTGTGCTTTTTATTTATTATCTATCTTCAATGCATCCATAGCCTGTCACCTAGAGATGTGCATTGCAAACTGTGCTGTTTGCATTAAGAGTGTCTGCAAGAGTTAATAATTAATAGGTTCAGGCACAAACATTTTCTGCAGTTTTCAGCTTATGCTCAGACTGTCTAGTTTTCTGCCAATTTTCAGAAAGTTCACACACCAAAGAGAAAATCAGTATGGTCTAAGATGCTTAATACAGTAATCCTTATTTAGAGAGATATATGGAATAAATATGTTCTTCAATGGCCTGTGAAAAATTCAGATTTTACTTATTGGAGTCTTTATTTATTGCACACCTGAAAATTCAATATACAAATACTGAGCATGCAGAATTCTTCAGAGAATTCTTAAAATGCTTTATAGTTTGTACAGCATATCTTTGTCTATACAAATACCAATGTTCAGATCAAACAGAAGGCAGAAAAATTTTTAAGCTGCTTTTATTGCCATGCCAAAACCCTCATATCCAAGGCCTTGTATAAAGCTGAACTAGTCAATTTATAATTAAATCTTATAGGGTACAGCAGTGATACTCGTTAAAGAAAAGGCATTTTATAGTCTGCAATCTTATTTTCAACTAGAAGGATGTCATGAAAGTCACAGTTCACAGAAGTTTTATGTCTGTTATTTCATGCTGGAATAATGCTGCACAAACCAATTAGCCAGTAAAATAGTGTCAGTGTATACTCAGAGAAAAAAACAGATCTGGCAAAATACCTCTGACTTTCTAATATTAATAATGACCTGTGTATTACTGAGACAATATTCTTACATTTGAAGGGTTAGTCTTCTGGAGTGCTAAGAAATAAATCTCATAAGGCTCTTCCCCTATACCTAATTAATATAGGATGTTGTAGCTACCATTTCACAAATAACTTTTTTCTAACAGTTAGAAACAATGGCCACAGTTCTAGAAAAACCAAAGCTGAAAAAGCTCTAATTCATCCATTGAGGGAAGTAGAGTCCAATAAATGAGACAACACAAAAAGTTTTTCAGGCAGCAATGTACTGAGGGTAGAAAGAAGGTTTTTCATATCCATG
>JAOTQP010000870.1:40814737-40825438 GCA_026413545.1 Cichladusa arquata
ATAAAATTTTTTCTTTTCCCAACCCCCCCCCCCCCCACAATTTTATAATTGAAAACTATAAATAAAAACTAAAACTGAAACAAGAATATGCCTGAAAATATAATTCTAGGGTTAAAAGGAACTGATCTAGATTCTGTGTTTTTGGAAATGTAGGGTAGTAAGAAGTACTTTATTATTTACTTTGGGGGGAAAAAAGCCAATGGACTGGATTAATTTTTTTTCATAGATAATATGGGAGATACGAAGAACATCATGTTAAGCAAACTTCATAAACTGACAATCCATGGCTGACTGTTGGTGAATACTCTTTTTATGATACATGTGGTATCCATCTGCAATAGGGAGTTAACACATGAAACTTTTCTTAATATCAGCTAAACAGCTGCTCTTATTTCAGTTACAAAGGTCTGAATCTTATGGACAGCATACTAGAAGGTTGTGATAACAGATGAAATTTAATGATGATATTACTCAAATGTTCTGTTGATGTGTCTCAGGGAACGAGAACAACAACACGAATTTGTGTGCATTTATATGTAAGAAACATTACTGTCCTCTGTCTTTCATACCCTTGTATGTATCTTGTAAAATCTTGAAAGTGTTGAAAGAGGTCAGAAAGGGGTCTGGAAGGTATGAAGAGGCATAACCAGATTTAACTCATTCACGTGAGTTCTAATATAAATTTCAAACATCTCAATTTCAAGGTTCAAAAAACAGATCAAGACATCAAAACAAAAAGCAGCAAAGAGGTAAACTGCATAACTTTTATTCTCTCTCAGGCAACGTATTCTGCTGTTACATTACAAGAAAGGTATTTCATCTTCAGATAAAGTTGTAAGGTCAGCTTATTGTCACATCACTTTATTCTTACACATCTGAATATAAGATTGGGAAGAATGACAGAAGAATAGCATTTCTCACCCAGGAAAGTAGATGAAATATAAGCCTTCCTCTCCTGATTTCATTGTTGGAATTTGAAAGACGTAGAGCAGAACAATAGACTGTCATTTTTATAAAAATCATTGTTCAAGGATAGATTGGTCTAATCAGTCTAAGCAAATTACAAGAAACCTGATAGTATTAAAAAGACAAGAGAAATTACTTCTGGCTGAAGATCACAAAGTGTGTGATCAGGCTAACTGTACTTAGCACAGTTCTTGAACTATCTGTAAAAAAAATGCATAATTTGCTTTGATGCAATGATCTAACAATCAAATAGTTAAAAATATTTTCCTTGACTATTTTAAGTAATAAGAACTTATTTAAAAAAATCAGAGAACTCCCCAATGTTTCACTAATATCACTGACCTCACAGGAAGTTGTAACTCATATGTACTCACTCCAACATTCATGATTATACAGTGATCATATTTAACATTATGCAAAATAGAGGTTAGATAGTGTCTCCCTAAAGATTTAAAACACAATTCTGGTACTGTGTCTATTTTCAGAAGTAGTGGGACGATTACAAGTGAATTAGCAGGTCCAGGCAATGGAGACCCTAGAGCTAAACTGTGTTACATGGCATTATAGTTAGTTTGGCCATCTGGACTTAGTGCAATTCATGCCCAAGTTGCACAAGGGCCAGCAGCTCTCTGGGCTGGGGGCAGAGGAGGGAATGCATGGCAGGGAGTGGGGCAAGTTCTGGCAGACCTGCTTCCCTAGCCAGGAGCCGGGCATCCAGCAGGCACTGTGGCAGCCTGAGCCCCAGGACCGGGCAGCTCCATGGAGAGGGTGAGGATCTGACCTGGTGGGGGGAACCAGTGTCTCACACAACCCTGGAGTAGCTTAGTTCTCCCCAAATGGTGGACTCAGGCTGAAGGTGGGTCAGGATATCAGCCCACAGCTTGGACCGATATGAAACAAGTTTTCTCACAACTACAGAAAAAACTACACTTGAACCTTTGGTAAGCCCAACAAAGAGAAGCTGGCAAAGAAAGAAGCAAGGAAAAAATTACAAAAAATAATACTAAAGGGGTTCAGTAACAAGATACTGTAGCCAAAGGAAAGGCAAGGAGAGGAATTACATCAAAACAAGAAAAAAATTCTCTGTGGACAGCAAAGGAATGAGCTGTAAAACCAGAGGACTGGTGACTGACAAATTAGTTTTGGCTTCATATATGATGATGTTTCTCAGTAGTTTGAAAGCTTTCTTCTTGTATGAGTGCTTTGTAAGCACTGATGTAAACTACACAACCACACTCTTTTGGATGCTCCTGTCTGCACTACATGAGAAAACAGGGTGCCCTGCTGGAGTGGGTTTTGCAGATAATTTTACTCTGAAAGCAATCTTGCTTTGACTTGGCAGTCAAAACCAAACACAATGAATGAGAAAGTTGAGAAGGGTTGTTTCAGAAGTGTATTACAGCTCCAAACTAAAATGCTAATGAAGATTGATCTTCTGTCAAGTATAAATGTGGGGAAAACAAGAACTAGTACTAGACAAACATTCTCATCAACATAACTTCTCCCTGCATTTCTGTTGTAGGGCTTTCCCTAGAGAAACTATGGATTCTGTTCCTCTTCTGAGAGCATGGAACTTCCACGCTATATTCAAATAGTGGCAACACATACTGGCTCAAACTCATGACACTTGGAGAGCACAAACAAAGCATATTCAAAATCAGCAGACCTTAATGTCTTAGCAGATACCATAGAACTAGATCATTTAAGTTCAGAATGAGATGAGTGCAAAGGGACATAAATTATCTCAAATGCGTTAAAGAAGAAATAATTGATTAATCAGATAGGAACGTTGCAAAATTGACACAAAAAATGCAGTAACTTTAAAATTAACTAACTTAATGAGATATATTTCCTACTCTTCTTACTCTCCACTTTTGCTACTATTCAGTTTTATGGCAGCAGCCTATTATTTATGAATTTTCATTATGAACAACATACACAGTTCTATTGCCAGAAAAAATCATGAAGAAAAATTACTGCTTCTCTTTCCCTACCTTTTCTCTCCACTTTCTGTTAACAGAGCAAGAATCTACCAGGATAGCAATTTTTAAAAATAACAGTTAGTAAAACCAGAACCACAAAGCTATAAACCTAACACTTACAGAACTACAGACAGGTTTTTTTAGTGATTCAGTATAAAAAAGCCCACTTCTGTATGCTTTATATAATTTCAGAAAAATATGTAGCTAGCTGAATGTGAGACACTTTCCTTTTCCTGAAAAGAATTGGGCAGTTATCTACGAAAGTAGAGACATACCACTCCTTCACAGTAAATCAAATTTTCTGACCTCAACAAAACAAGACCCCAAGCAGAAATATACATGCTTTTAAAAATTAGAAGCAATCTCATAAATAAGAAAGAGTGTGGCTTTTTGAATGTGATTCCCATAGTTCTTTCAGAGAAATTGTATCTTGAAAATTCATGCATTGAGTATTTAAATTTTTTGAAGTTACTTTACTTAAGTTTCTCTCTGAAAACTCTGCCCAACAGTATATGTGGGGAGAAAGTGGTTGAAATGGAAGATTGGCAAGAAGAAAGAAAATTAAGTTGTTTTTAGAAGTTTTGTGCTGAAATACCAACCTTGCATCTGGGAGAGGCTAAAAATACTCAGTGTGGGAAATTTCATGTATATATGATTGCTTTGTGCTGCTTTCTGTCTGCTGAAAAGAAATAGAAGTCTCTCAAATCAGGTAACTAATCAGGATGCTGTTAGAGAGTTATAAACATTTTTCCTATAGGCTTATCCCTCCTTGTAAGGGAGGAAGAGAGATGAGAAGTTTGGAGATTGTAAAACACAGCCTTGTGAAGGATTGTGCTTGTGTCAGGCCTTTTTTTTAACGTGAGGCTGGGCAGGGTGCTTGCACATTTTGCCCCTGCTAAGGCTGGGTTAACACAGTGCATGTGTCCCCATCCTGCCAGTGTAGGGATGGAATTAATCTGCTTTTTACACTTCAGGTGTGGATTTCGGCCTTCTTGGCTACCTGCAGATATTTGGTTCACACAATATATTTTTATTTTTGTTACAGAGATGGCTGCTTTTTAATTGAATTAAGCAATAATCAGCATTTCACTTTATGTACATTTGAAAAATATTTTGCAATGGAAAGTGCTTTGAACATGTGAAATAATTCACATGCAATTGTCTAAAAAGAGTTTTAGAAGACAAGAGAATCAGGTATGGTGTTATGTATTTTCTAATCAGAAACAAAAAGCAGAGCAAAGTGTTTTTTATCACTCTCTCTGTTATCCCTTATTATTTCTAATGATCCCCTCTTTTATAAGTTGTGGAGTCAAACAAACTTAATGTAATTTAAAAATGCAACGTTGATTAAAGATGGATCCACAGGTATCTTACTTCACCACCAACAGGTGTAAAAATCTATTTTTACTTGGAACACAATGTTTACAACAAAGCTTGGTGTCCTGAAGGGAACGACACTAGTGCTATATGCTTTCTGATTCATCTGTCAGAATCTTTAAAAAGTTTTATAACTGTAAATTTCAGTTAATTACTTCTTGACAAACTCTTTTTCTATTACTTAAATTAAGTAATAACAATATGCCTAGTTTATATGTCAGGAAAAGAGTTGTCCATACCATGGTAAAATTTGAAGCAAAATATGATTTTTCTGACTCTCAAAAATATTTTTTTATTGCTTAGCTGCAAAATGCAGGGAATTTTTATAACAGAGAGATCATATGCAGGTGAATGTATTACCTGTAAATTTGCAGTACTATCTTTTCTGTTCAGATTTCCAATGGACAAAGGAGGATATAATTTTAAAAATTCTACTGAGCAAGTAATTTTAGCCAGTTGGAGGAGAAGAAGTGAAAAATGTCAATAATAATAATACTTGTGTAGATACCAAGAAAGATTGCAAGTGAAGAAAAAAGTGTTCACCTTTAAATATATCTATTTGGAGACATTACAAAAATTCTGATTTTAAGTATTTTACTTTGTCTATTAATAAACTAAACATCTGTCCTTTTCTTATATGGGAATGATTTTTAATTTTTAATTACTTTTAATATTGAAAACACATCACTTAGCTTTAGATCACAATTCAATGAACAAAAATATAATATAACTCTTCAAACTGCTTCGCAAAGGAGGATACTCCTCTTCACAGGGCAAGATTATTGCCTGTCTACAAAGAACATCTGCTTTCTAACAGAGTATATGTTTCCCTAAGGTCCAACTTCTGAAGCCTAAAATAGAATATAGCTTCCTCTATAATCCTGAAAATTGAGACAACGTAACATTTTCCTATTGAATTGGTTATACTCTTCAGAAACATAAAAAATCTTTTCACACTCATCACATTCATTCTGCAAAGTAGTGTACACAGAAAAGATTTATGGACATCCAATCCCAGTCAAACTTACTAGTAGAGTTTCAGCCAAGCTGATGCAATATACAGATTTGTCTATATTATATATAAACAATTTTTAAACAATTATATATAAAAAATTTTTCAAAATCCTCAAAAATTATCTAAACAAGAATTACAGGTATTAATTGAAAATATGTGCAGATAATTCAGAGATGATGGTTGTATTTCTGTACATCAAAGGTAAATTTTCTTAAAAACTATGAATGTTCTAAACTACTCTAAGGTAAATGTTGTTAGTTTTATTTCTTTATAAGAAGCTTTTTGTATTCTGTATTCAAATTGCAGACTGAAGGGAAGAAATTCTTAAATCTCAAAGCTTACTGGACATGAAGAGAAAATAGCACATCTCACACAACCAGATAGAATGATGTGGATTTATTTATGCACATAGACACAGATGATTAAATATAATTATCTATCTAGACATCAGCTTCACCTCACATAGTTCCAGCATTTTAATTGGAATTAAGACACAGGAGACTGTGCCTTATTGATTCATTAACAACTGCATCAAGTGTACTGTCAAGCATAAGGCTAAAGTTTGCATACTTCTACGCTCCTGAGAGATTTATTATTAAATCACTTCTAAAAAAACTCAGTGTAGGTCATTATTACAATATGGTATAGAATTACTGCATATATCCTAGAGAAATAACACATAACTTTGGAAAGACTTCCAGATATTGAAAACAATTTTTAGGGTGGAAGATGGCAAGTGATAGAAAGGGGTGACTGGACACTCAGAGACACGGAGCTGGCAGCCCCAGATCTTAACAGGCTTAGACTGTGAGGGCAAAAAGCCAGGGGCTCCTTTGTTTGGGGTCCTTTCTCAGAGGCAGCAGCTCAGGCTTTTATTTTGTATTTAGTTATTGCACCAAGATTAAAGTATTTTAAGGATCAAGATGTCTGAGACTCTTCTATGGAAAGCTGGAGCCAAGCTGGTGGGAAAGCTGGTGTGACTGTGTGAGTGTGAGGGGCACAGCTGAGAAAGGGCCCCGGTCCCAGCTCAGGTGGTGCCAAAACAGCTCCTGGACAGCTGGACAGGCAAGTTTCCTTAACATACAAGTCCACTATGAGGACTCACCTAAAGGCAGGTCTACACAGACTGGTCCACACCCTACCTGATAGCCTTGGAACTACTCTCAGCTCATCCTGCTGAGGTTTGCTAGAAAAACTGAACAGCATAGTGGTTTAGAGAAAGCAAGATACATTTCCACTTCAACAGCCAGCACCAGGCACAGGGGCTGAGAGCCACAGCTGCACTTCTACAGTCAGTGCTGAGGCCATCAGCATCCTGAGCGCGGCCCGTAGCTGTTTTTTTTTTTGGGACATGCATTGTTGTGTCCCCTCTGGCAGATTGTCAAAACCCTCATCCAATTCAGTTGCTGCCACTGAGACCTCTCCTACCTCTGGCAGCTGACACCCCTGGGGTGCCTACGTTCTGAGTGGACCCTGGCTGCTGACACCAAATCAACTCACACTAACCTCACCAGGAGCTGGCACCAGTCTTTGCAGTACTCACTTGCACAGAACAGGTGAGATTACATGAAAAGAGAGGTAAGAAAGGATTTCAGAAGGTAAGAAAGATGATCAGATGCAGTACTTGGTCAGACAGATGTACTGATAGGCAGTGTTTTACATGGAATGGGAACTTTTTACATCCCTGATCCCTTTCCCTTAAACAGTCCCTTAAAAACTTTGCCCCTAAAAATTCCCAAATCCTCAAGTTCATCTTATTGTCCCTTTCTTATTAGTTGCAAAGACCACATGGCCTTCTCTAAAGCTCTGTCTGAGATTTTGTATAGGTCTACCAATAACTAACTGTGGACTTTTGGACTCTGCCATTATTTTTGTCATTCCCTGCTATCTATGTCTCCCTGTGTCCTTATTTAACACTGGCCCATTCACTTATTACTCCCTTTTGCATTGAAAAAGATCGTGATTGTTGCACTAGACCTCTCCTTAGGGGTAGAAATGAGCCAAGACAGACTCTCATTCAACAACATGGAAAGGGTCACAGTTTATTCTCTTTTACAGCTTTGCCATCCTGACTCTGACTACAGCGAGCTCCTACTGCAGGGTCCAACTGTGTGACTATTTCCTGCTAGACTGTGCCTGCAATATTGGTTTGCAGACTCTGAACACAGCTTTCACTCAGCTCAGCTGTGACTGCAGGCTCCAACAGCAGCTCTGACTCCATCAGACCCAGATTGATTTCACAGCAGATCTTTTACAGCAACAACTCTCTTCCTTATTTCATTCTTTTTGTATTTTATTCTCTTTGTATCGTTCCTTCTTTCTCAGGATTCCTCTACCTCCTCGAGATCCTCTTCCTCCAGGTCATCTTCCTCCAAGAGTCCCCCTAACCAGCCAACTCACCCCTTTTATCACACTTATCTTTATTAGTCATAGCTGTGACCCATTAAGGGCAAGGCTATTCCTCTTCTTTGGTAATTCCTACAGCTGTGGTTATCAGGGGAAAGGCCACCTGTAATCTCTTCTACACCTACAATGATTATCAGACAACCTCAACGAAGCAGATGCTTTCACCTATAGCAATTTTGCAGCCTTATTTACTAAATTGCAGGTTATCTATCTGCCATTTTGGCTTCCTCCTCTTACAATAATGCTCAACACAAAGCCACAAAAGGAAAATAAATTTTTGTTCAGCAGAGGAGACATTTGTGCCTGTCTCTTCATGAACAACTAAGTAGCTTCCCCATGACCATCCACCCAGTTATTAACCCTGTTTTACAACCTCTCTTCAGTTTGTTACTGCTTTCTCAGTACTCATACCAAACAGACATATAGTTTGCTAGTATTTCAATCTGTTATGGAAACACTGACATTTATCATTGGCTAACTCATAAGAAACAAAAAGAGCATCATTTTTCTCTATTTCTATAGGTATTTTCTTATATACAATTAATAAGCTAATACCTTCTGGATGCCAAATGATGAGACTTAACAATTTCAGTTTTCTGCCTACAGTTCCTTTGTGCCTTTTTCTTTACATGTGTCACCATATGTCACTTAATGGACTCCTTCTTTACCTTATCTCACCCAGACTTTTTACCACCTTTCTAAATCCAAGACTTCTGCTTTAAATTTCCTTCACATTTCCTTGAAAAATCAGTCTGGAAACAATGCTTTTAATTACTCTCTTTGAAAGAAAAAAATAAAAGTGCCTTTATGTTATAACATGTAGAAGCAACACGATGAACAATAGTAAATGAAAAGCAAAATCACTGAAACACTGTTTAATAAGGAGGTAACTGTACAGCTAACATGAAAGTAATTTTGTATTAGGAATTGTAAAATGTCCCTGAGTAAGGCATGTTGAAATTCATATCTTAAGTTACTATATAATGATTTCTCTTGTTGCCATGCCCCAATTTCATATCTTTGTTTAGGAAGAGGTCCAGGACTTGCTTTGTTTTATTTCTTTCTAACATCAACAGCTACCATAAAAATGATACTTCAGTGGAACAGCCATGTTAAATCATTGCTAGGTCTGGGAGAAGGAAAGGACATTTATACATCTAGATCCTTTCTGTCATTTCCTACAGTCTTGGTCTTATTCATCCCCCATCAGACCTCTGTTAATCAAACACAACATCCATTTGGATAGCATACTGAGATTCTCTTTCTATGGTATCCCAAGTATAAAATAGTAGGATACCATAGGTACAGCTTGTTGCAGAGTAAAAATGGCAGCCAATATATATTCACTTAGCTCATGTAAGGTGAAATAATCATAAATCAGAAATAATCATGAATCCTGCAGCTAACTGTAGTTTTAGGGTCTTTCTTCTCTAATTGCTTCTCCAAAAAATGTCATAAATAGTATTTTTCTCCTTAACATTAAAATTTTATGAACACAGAAAGGTTACAAAGCATTTGTTAACAAAAAATTGAGGGAGTCAAACGTATTATTTTAGATATGTTTTAAGGACCTTAAATTATTGCAGATATTCATGTTGGGCTAGGCACATGACATCCAGAGAAGACTTTTGTTCTTCATTAATAACTAATGGAGTTCAGAGCAGGAAAGGCATTTAAGATGTTGCTAGATATCTACATACAGTCACAGATATTGCACTCTGTGTCTCTTAGGTCAGAGGTTGTAGTCACACATGGGTGAGAGCACAAGTGTTCCTATAAAAATGGAGCTTAAGAAAAAAAATTAAACATAGTGTTTAAGAAAAAAATTGGTTTGCATTTATTATTTTTGAGGCAAAGGAGTAAAACTAAGGGAACACTCTGATCACTCTTATGTGCACAAATATTCCTTAGCATGCACAATTAAATATTCTTATCAATAAAACATGTTACTCAAGTCACTGAATATACTATATTCAGCAGTACTGCAATCAATAATCATATATACAATTCACAGCTATAGCTTAAAATTTTGACAAAATTGAGTACTTAAGAGACATAAAGATAAAATTAATGTGTAATTTTGTTAATATTTCTTGTTTCCCTACTAAAATTATGCCAGCCATTACGTGATCAGCTACTCTAGCTTTCTAAATTGTTTCACATTGTTTAAAATAAATAGTATAGATTTTTTTTTATATGCTTCTTTTAATTTTTATAATCCCATTTCCAAATGAAAACTGTAAATCTCTCTCTGGTTTGTAACTTGATTATGTTTTTAAATCAAAGTCAGGAGTCATTGTAATGCAAAACTCAGACTTGAGATTTTCATACTACAAAACGCATGTGCTTCTTAAAGCTTGCTTGACCTGACACAGGTCAATACCAAGGAACTTCTAAAGACTATCCATTTTAATGTCAAGAAAGGGTATCCTAGTATTCAGGACAATATAAAGTTATAGAATCAAAATTCCATATTTTATTTGCATATTCAATCAGGAATTTAAATCTTAATCTTCTTAAGAACAATAGCTACTGTGTAATCTGATTAACTGCTATTTGTTTGTTGGGTTGTTAGGGGTTTGTTTTAAGTTTTCAATTTAAGGATTTGGAAGAACACTCTGATCTTTATTCCCAAATAATCTGTGAAAAAACCATCCCAACAATGAAAGATGCAGTAAAAATCCATTTGGCTAATCCTTCCACAATCCTGGCATTGTTAATAAAATCCATCAATTGCTTGTCTAAGATACCAGCTGGGTAATAATAATAAAATAAGTTCAACATTTGGTCACAGTGCTCTATTACCAGAACAGTATAATGGTTCTTGCTAGTCATGAAAGAAAAGATGAAGCACCCTTCTTTGTGGCTGTCTGCAGCTTTTCCCAGATTTTTTTGTAGAAAGGGTGGCTGTGTGACTGCAGCCTTGACAGAGGGTGCTCTTTTACAGTATCCAAG
>JAOTQP010000870.1:40825738-40849674 GCA_026413545.1 Cichladusa arquata
TATATCCCTGTGTGTGTGTGTGTGTGTGTATTTAATGTAAATGCCCAGCCATGTTGAATAAGTTCAATATGCATAGTATTTATAAGATGAGGTTATTTTAAAGAACACAACTTTCAGTTTCCATGTCACCTATTTTGACACTTCACATAACACTTTGAAGAGATAAAGAAAAAGAACTCATTTTCACACATATGTCAGCAGAACTTAAATGGTTAGCATTGATATTTTTATTCAGGTTTTCTCTTTTGTCAGAATTATATTCAATAGGGATAAAAGTGTCAGGTTATGTTAGAATTTTTTTTCTCTCCTCATACAAGAAGGTCTAAGTCTCTTAATATTTCCCTATATTTTTGTCGTATATCCTAGTCAGGAACAGTGCTTCTTAAGAATTTGACACACTAAGGTTTTTTAAGCCGGATATAAGTGGTGAATGCATAAGAAACACTTCAAAATGTAAACATTTGCATAAGGATTTTATTAAATCTTAGGAATATGAGAGTTACTGTACTCTACATCACCTCAGAAATCTTATCAATGGTTTGGAGTTTTATCTGGAGAGGGATAAATCAATGTAAGATGACTGTGGCACAGTTGCTAATACCTGCACTGCAGCTGCAGCACAGTTTTGAGGTAGAAATGTCAATGGGGTTTATGTACATATGCAGATATGTATGTGCCTGTATACATATCTGCAGATATATTGGTATACACATATATGTTTCAATGTAGACATATAGAAACATATATAGGATTTTGTTGTATTTTATGGGTTTTGAAGTATTTGGGTATTTTGTTGTGTGGGTTGTGGAGTTTTTTTTGGAGGGGAGTTGTGTTGTTTTGGGTTTTGTAAAATATTTTTAATTTGCGTATTTTCATTTTTAAATAAGATTAAATTTTTTATGTAGGGATACAGAGCTCCATTTAGTAACTTCAATGAGTTTGTCAGACTTACTAGGTGATAGAATGAAAAAAAGTATCTGAAGAATTTTTTTATGAAATGAAAAAGATGCTGCTGGGATAAAATAGTCATGGTTAGAATAATGCCACTGTTATAAGGAAAATTATTAATAAAGACTTGGTCTTCACTTTCTGTTCTCACAGCTTACTGAATGGATATCAACAAGAATAGGGACCAGCAAAGTGGGAGGCAGTACTCTAATGTTAATAATGCCATAATTTGGAAGTATAGGGTAGAGGATTTATGCTGTTTCTATTTTTCTTGTAAGTGCATCTGATTGACCCCAAAATATATGGTTATCAGATACCTAATGGTCACCAGAGACTTGACAACCTAAATTGCTTAGGTCTAATGAAGATAAATAGCATTTCAGACACAGATACATACTACATACTGAAGGGAAAATGACACAGATGTTGTTGCTAGGCAACTCATCAACTTATCACCCCATGTGAGACATACATTTCCTATGATTTTCCTATATATGTAGCCAGAAAAAGATTGGGATGGAGAGCAAAGGGGACACACACTAGCATCCTCTTACACTGAATTACTAATGCAAAGTTACATGTCAGGAAAAAAAAACTATATTCACTAATTAATTTTACTATGTTCCTAAATATAAAGCATTCATTCTTTTTTATGGCTTTTGGATATAAAACAACGTAAGAAAGCACAGTCACTGCTGGTCAGTTTTAAAAAGTTACACTGTAAATTTTTAATTGAGTAATGATGCTCTCTTTATCGATTTATGTTGGTAGGAATTTTCTTGATACAGCGCCAATGATTTTCTGTAATTGTATGAAGTTATATTTTTTCCCAGTTCAAACAGTAGGAATAAAGAATGCAGCTTTATCACTCTTTATTCTCTATGCAAATTTATGACAGGTTTTTGTTTCCTGTTTTATCCTTTTTCTCCTCTTTAGAATAGGTGCTTGATTGTTCTTGTTACACAGAGGTTTTCTAAGTGCTATGCAAGTACTGCATAAGCTTCATAATTGAGATTTATTTCTAAGAAAGCAAAATTGAATTGCCATTAAGAGAAGTGTATAGAGCTTAATGATATTCTAGTAACGCTCAGAAGCCCATCTCATAACAATCATTTCTCTAAGAACCTGCTCTCTTAGATTTTCTTGGTTGTGCTACATCACCGATTAATGCAGACTCCAAGCAGAATGAAGATTGTTTACAGTAAGAGCAAATGTCATTTTGCATTCCATTCCACTTTGATTCTTTGTTTTAGAAACCACATTAATGTACTTTGTTCCTGCATTTTCACATAGCTACTTGGTGACAAGTATAAAGCTAGAGAAAGACATCAGCACACTTACTATAGTATAACAAATACAGTGAATTCAAAATTAGTTCAGCAGTGTACTTGATACGGAAATGTATGTTCTTTGATACTGGCCCTGACTGTCTTCTAGACAGTCTTCTGTGGCAGTTATAATAAATATTCAGCATGCTTAAGATGCATGAGGAATGTTTCTTAATTTTACACAGCCCAGACTCAGACTTTCAGTTTTCCTCACAGCTAATGCTGAGATAGGTAATTGGGAAAATCCTAATTTAGTAGCCTCCAGATCAGGCAATGTTACCACATGCTTTATACGTTATACTTTCAAGAACCTTAAAACTAAAATTGAGATTAAGTATTCGAATAATAATTTTTTATTCATTTTTACATTTATTGCTTGTCATCATTTAGGCCACTTAATAATTAAAAACTTTATAATCACTTTGAAAATAAAATGCTACTCAAAGGTTGACCTAATGCTGGATCCAACACTGGATAGAAGGCTATGGAGAACCTCCTGTAACATTAGTCCTTAGGCTATACATTGTAATATGGCTCTCTAAAATAGCTATTTTTTTTTCCATTTTTAATGTGATAAATATAGGGTTCACTATGTTTTTCTATTATTTTTTTTTCTCTGTTGCATCTGCCTTGAAACTGTATTTAGTAATGTACTATAACTTCCTATGCTATATTTTACTCCAATGTGATGCTGCATAATGCCTTATAACATGCCTTAAATTTTGGTCAGTGCTGTAGTGGTGACATAGGTAGACTGAATTGCCATTGTAGGTCCTTTCCATCTGGAATTATTCAAATAACACAAGTATTGCATTGAAACTCCATGAAAAGTTTATCCACTAAAGCCTTAGATTCTGCATGAGAGCTAAAGGAATATATTGGGAAAACATGGCATATCATATTGACTCTCCTAAGCTGCAAGCTGTATGTATTTCTTTCTTTTCTCTGCAACTTTTAAATGGAATTTTTACTGCCCTGCTGAGGAGTTATCCAGGGCTCAAAATGGAAATGCTATATTTTTTTTCAGTTGTCTGATGCCGTTTTTCTGTAAAATATATATGAGCTTTGGAGACTAAACTCAGATTGTGCCAGATATACAGTGTCTGTCACAAATAGGATTCAGGGGGTCAATTTTTTTTCTTAGCAAGTGTATTTCAGAGAGATAAAGCAATGGATGTTGAGTTGGTTCCCCCATGTCAGTGAAGGCAGGAAATTTGTGCCTCTTTGCTTTGGTGGAAGAGGGTCTTTTTGACGTCATGAGTTCTTTAGTTTGATCCAGTTATACACATTGGAAAGAAGTATGTTTGGATAGGATTCTCTGTTGCCCTTTGCTGAGGAGAACATAAGGAATACTTAGTGCTTTTCCAATATCTCTCTTTTCAAACCTAAGACTGTGTCTCAAGGTAGCAGAAATACAAGATGGGCAAAGCTGAAGAGGAAAAAGGTTCACACACTTTTGTCCAGCAAAGATTACTTTCAACTGTAAACAAAAGTCCCATCATCCTGGATTTAATCCTAATTTTATATTAAGTGGTCACAGGATACAATGCAAAAAAAGGAATCCTACAAGGAATGCCTTTTTCTCATACATATTCAGTGATATTCGTTCAAATATTCCTTAGCCTTTTGATTTTATCCTTATAACATATGCTGATGAAATTTTTGAAAATTTCACACAGTGGGGTGCAGACTTCATCATATGATAATCTTTTATTTCTAATGTGCTTTTATAATCAATGAGATATTTAAAGTTAAAATTCACACTGTTATTACTGCAACCTAACTGGGTACCACTAAGATGAAAGATCAGGGGTTTTGAATTATACTTTATTACAAGTAATTTAAGAATTTACTAATAGCTCTATCTACTTTCTTTTGCTAGCTAACTTAACAATAAAATAGGAATTAAGAAGAGATACTTGGAGTGATTAGAGTGTCTTTTAAATATCGCTTCCATGCTTAATTAAATATTTCAATGAAGTTCAGATATTAGAGGAATATTAACATATATTTATGCTTTCAATATTGACACGAACTGTAGGACATAAAAACAATGGAATTCATACACTGAAGAATGACATAGAACAAACATGCAGAAAAACTGAAACTTCTTTAAATTTAGAACTAGGCTTTGTGGTTTTAGATGGATTTCAGTTGAACCTTCAGAAAAAGCTTATTCTTTCTCCAGCAAGAAATAGCAAGAGGAATTATACAGAAGTAAGATATTTTTAACATTTTTATTGCTGAGGCAAGTAGGTGACATAGTTATGTTAAACAATGCAATAGTACTATGGAGAAAAGACTTTGTGAAAAACTGCTTCATTTCTGTGTCCATATACTATAATAGCCCTCTGGAGGCTATAGCCTTATAGGCAACAAAAAATTTGGCACACATAAATTCATTACAAGGTAGATACATAGTCAAAAGGAAATATTTCCCATATAAAAGGTTTTCATAGATACTATGTTTAATTTATGGTATTGGTACTGATAGTGAAGCAATGCAGTTAATATTTAAATTTTTTAAAAATATTTTTCTTTTGTCTTCTGCCTAACGTAATTTGCTAAAAGTTATCTTATTAAATTAGCTATAAAAATTAAAAAAAAAATCTATCATCAGTATGTTAATTATATTACTATCACTGCACTATTATTTAATTCTTTAATTTTTTTTCAGTTAAAATATCAGGTGTTTATCAGAGATTATCAAGAAAGTAATATGGTTGGTATCATACAGAGGCTTGGACAGGCATATAAATAGTTTTATAATAATTTTTAATAAAATAAGTTTTAGTACATCTGTAGGATCTTAACAGATACTTAGCTACTGAAGCTTTTAACGTTATTTGCAAATTCTAAAACAAATTTAAGAGTTGGGTTTTTTTTTTCATGTATAAAGTTGAAATGAAAAGTTTATTTTACACCCTTTACTCATTCTCCTTTCTGTAAACATACCCTCTCATTCCCATTCAATGAAATGCCACATTTTCTCTTTAAGTCTTCCAAGAAAAAATTAAAGTGAAAAAATCTCTTGGACTATACTTTAAGAGGGATCAATGTTTCTGACAGAGGAAGATATGCCTCCTAAATATGCTGCTTTAATGCTCCAAAACAGTCCAACTGAAACGACAAGAAAATAAAATACTTTCTAACACAGTTTCACAGTTGCAATTGCAATTGCCTAATTATTGACAAAAAAATAATTTTAGAGGAAGATACATGAACCAATTAGGTCCCAAAAGCAGCTAAACCATTCCATGAATTTTACTGAAAAGGGAATTGAAATCAACAAGTAATAAAATAACTTGTTATTCAGTTGCAACCAAAGATATGTAGATGCCAGTGTCACTAACTCTGCAATACACAGTGTCCTCTAAATTATTCAGCAAGTTTGAAGAATGATTTTTGAGGCTGGAGAGAAAGCATTGGTCTGGCAATACATATCCTAAGTTCAAATATTTGAAACTACCTTCCTTTTATTAGATTTTCCTTGGTTGTTTGTTTGTTTGTTTGTTTGTTTTAATTGGAAGAGAAGGCTTAATCTCAAGTTAGTCATAGAACTTCTACTTGAAAAAAATTTAATCTTCCTTCTCTATTCCTTTGCTATTTCTTAATGGGAGCTACATATCCTTAACATTATATGAGCTGCCTAGTTGCAGGATTCAAAGACATCGCTTCAAGCACAAGACCCAGTCTTCAACAATTATTAGGGAATAAAACATCTGGAGAATCTTCTGCTGGATTCTTTGTGGGAAGATCTATATTGCCAAGGGAATGTTTGGAACCTGATGATCGTAGACTAAAATAAGCAAGCTAAATATCCCTTTGGTTTATTCAATATTTCTCCTGCCTCTGTTAATAGAATTTGATTTCCCCTCATCAAGGCTTAACCTTCACTGAGGCATGCTGTACAGGTAAATTCTACAGTTTATATCTGTATAATGTAAAAACAGCTTATTTGGCATCTATTGTTGAATCCCACCGTGCAATTGTCCATGTTTGCCTTTAAATTGCTCCAGGGTTAAGGTTTCCCATTTTGTTGAGGCAAGGAAATCTGTGTTTTCTGACAGATTGCCAGTAAGCATGCTTAGACACATTAGAACTCTTCCAGCTGCCCAGTAATCACAGATTCTTGAGCATGTAAAACCCAGGAATTTTCTTTTCCTCCATTCAGTGGCCACTGAACACATAATGTTTCCTGATGCAATTGGCTGGACTAGGCATGATTTCTGGTGCTGAGACTCCAACCTTTTTCACTGTAGGCTCATTCCTAGTTAAAGAATAATGAGAATGAATTTTGTCTGTCACTGAGAAATCCTATATATATAATTAATGAACTGGCCACTAATTATAATTGAAATTTTCGGCCATAGGATATATTGCAGAATCAAGAATAATCTGAAACATATTGTTTATGTGATTGCAATAACTATGTTAAACTCATTACAATATTTCAGATGTTCGCACAGAATCTATTCCAGCTTTAATAAACCTTAAATTTGTTTTGCTCTGTGTTTTTAATGCTTGAATTTAAAATATTGTTTGATGGCAAAACATTATGCAAATACTGCTTTGCAATATATATTACAACTTTGTGTTTGTCTAAATTTGACAATGCTACATCTTCCAAAAGACAATTCATCATTCTGACATTTCATAAGACATTAACAATTCAAAAACTATGTCTCACAAGTAAAATGCATGCTCGACTGATGGCTTTGCAAGAGATGCAAAGGCCTATTCTTCACTGTGATGCTAACAAGAAACAGAAAAAAAGTTTGTGTCATGAGCAATTAATTGAATCAGCTACAAAAATTACTCTTACAGCTATTGTTAAAAATAGCATCTTAAGAATTCTGTAAAATTCGACTTGGTCTATAAATAATACTTTTTCTATGATATTCTATGTCTGATTTTATATAGCATTCCAAAACTCATTTGTCTGTACTTCTCTGACCTTTCTTTTATTCATTTTAACCTGTATGTATTCAATTCTGTCATATTTTGTAAATACAGTATAGCAAAACAAGTTACAAGAAAATAAAACACAAGTAATTACACTAGAAGCAAAATTTTTAGTTGTCCTTAAATCAATTTTTTATGTACTTGCCTAGTGTGATACCAGTTTTGATCATATACACATTTGAGAAATACGTAAATCACATGATAATGTCCATATAAAACCTGTTTTTTCAACTCATCTCTGCAGAGCCTGGTTTTATCCCCTTCCCTCTTCAAAACTAGGTTAAAGCCCTCTCAATCAGCCCTGCAAACCCATGGGCTAGAATCCAACTCTAGCAGGCCTGATGCTGTAAAAATTGCCCCATGATCAAAGAAACCAAAATTCCACTGATGGCACCAGCCCTTAAGTCACTTACTGATATCATGGGTTTTCCTGTTCCTTTCATCATTCATCCCTGCTGCCAAAGGAACTGAGCAGAACATCACCTGCACTCCTGTGCCATCAGCCAATCAGCACAGAGCTGTGAAGTCCATTTTAATTTTCCTGGTACCCTTCCTGTCAATCTCATCATTGCCAACCTGGACAACCAGCAGTGGGTGGTTATCAGAGGGATGAATTAGTTCAGGGAGTATCCTGGTAGGATCTCATACCCCAAGAGGGTGAGGGCTGCTTGATCAGCTCCTTTAAATCACCTCCAAATGACCCTCTGACTACCCCCTGCTTACCTGAATGGCTGGCAAGAGGGTGGATATGAAATAATTTTCATAAATATATAAGAACACTAACAGTTTCCATGGAATCAAGCCATCTTCAATGAAAGAAAAAACAGTCAGAAAAATTTCTGCATTCAAGTAGTGAAAATGGTATGAAAGCTAAAGGTGATTTTGAGAAGGAGTAACTGCAACTCTTAGAAATGTTTTAATAATGAAGACCCAGCACCACAACAATAGTAACTTCTGGTATATATGGCATAAAAACACTGCAGAGGTGTGGGTTTGATAATTTAGAGCAAACAGGTGCTAACAAAACTTATTATGTAGCCTTCTTTTAAATTTTAAATTCTACAATTATTATCTATGGAGGATAAGTATAAAGATGGTGGACAATATAAAATATATTCGATATGTAAAATTAGAGTTGATCTTATCAACATAAAAAGCATTTAATTTTGTTAATGTGTTCCAAGAATGTCCTTACTGACAGGCAAAAAGTACACAATTGTATATATTGCTCCTTCTGTTGTTTTTCTAATTATTCAACGAAAAGGAAGATAATAATGCATGACTAATAATTGTTCAAGGCAATAATGACATCTGCTAAGAATCCAGTTGCAGTGTCTCAGTATTTTAGGATTCCTGAACAATCTTTTACTTGCAAGTTTTTGTTGTTTTTACTAACTAAAGCTCATTCTCCACTAAAGAAATTATTTATGGACCTAACTGCTAATGCATGAAGCCACATCTTTTTTCCATTTACGTCAGTGAGTAATAGGTGTTTGCATTTTGGGTTTCGACATTGTATAGAAATATTAGCAGAGATTTTGACTTCCAAAAATCATATCTATTTAGCTTTAGCTTAAAGAATCAACAATAGTATGTCTACTGCAACACCTCCATCCAGAGCTCTGTTTATATGGATTTTTTTGGAAAGTAATCTATAAACTAACTTCAAAAGAAGTATAATCACATATCCACCTAAATTTCTCATTGTTTTCCAATCTTTTATTCTTAAGTTTTTATTGCTTGAAAATATGAAATCATAGTCAAAATTGGATATTTAATGCACTTTTCCCCTGTTCCTTATATCAGTTATCAAACCTAAATGCAGTGCATAGAGAGAATTCTGAAGAATATCATCATGTTGACAGCAGAATCTGGAAAATTCATCACTTCTAAGTTTCCTGAACTTTGTTGCGTTGCTAGGATTTTTTTAAGTTGATTTTTTCTCAGACTCCAACATACCAGCCTGAAATAAGTTTTGAATAAAATTTAGCTCTGTAACATTGCAGCTTGGGTATCATCAAAATTACTGACAACTTCAGATCATTTTCTACAGACAGTTTTCTTGGAGTCAATTTTAATTTTTTCCAAAGGGCTTCAAGAGCAACAATTATTGAACTGGAAAATCAGGAGGAAAATGTGAGATCAGACAGCAGAATGTATGAGATGTGAAATACTCGTATTTCCTATGGTGGAAGGGAAAACTGAAGCCAGGTTTTTCCCCACGCTAGTTCACAAAATTTTAAGGAAGATGACAAAGGCTCTAACAGTAATGATTGCAGTTCTAACCATTCTTCCGTTTTTCATTTCCTCTATAGTTTTACTTTGGATATTCCACTAAACCTAGAGGAAGATAGGGAAAATAAAACTAGATATATTCACTCTTTTAATCAAAAGCAAACTTTTCTACTCTCTTTTCTTTTTAGATAAACTCAAGAGAGGAGTTTAAAAAATAATATAAAAAATGTAAAAGTTAAACTAAAATGAAATGCTGAAACATACCTCTTGTATTCTTTAAACAAAATTTATTCCACTCTTATACACATAAAAATACAAACTTATAATCTGACTGCATATAGATACTTTCACCCTGTTTTAAACTCAGATTCTGTAAAGAATCACGTCTCTTTTGCATCACACCTCTGTCTGTAAACCCTATAAAAATGTTGACTTCAGTTTCCCATAATTTACTTTGAATGGGTAATTTACTAAGAAAAAGTGTTCTTAAGATACATAAAATCTGTTGATAGTGCACTTAAAGTATTATATGTCCCATGTCATATTTCTTAAAACAAACAAACAAACAAACAAACAAAAAAAAAAACCAACCTTCTAGAATTCCTTTCTCAGAAGTCATCAGCAGAGATAGCACCTTTCATGGATGTATGGCAATACAGAGTTTTTAAAAAAATATATATCTTCAAGTGAAAACAGATACATCAAATAAATAAATTACTGGTATTTCCTAGAAATACAGTATGTGTTGAGAAACCAATTAGTTTACTGTGACAAAGAATCCTCCATATAGTACGATAACCACAGTGATTTTGATGATGTGTTCCTATAATACATTTTAGATGTTTCCTGTAACCTATTTTAGATTCATCTTGGCCAATATACTAGGAAGACTAGAAAACAGCAGACCAAAAAAAAGCATAATTTAATTAAACTATCTGGATCTGATATATTTAGGGCATACTGAATAAAAGTATTTGAAAATTGAGTCTATGGTCTCTCAAGAACCACCAAAAGTCACTTTTTTCATTTAATCTTCTTCATTTAGTTCAGATATTTTTTATTTCCTGTTCTGTAATATGCTCTTCATTTTCAGAAATTTTAAAGAAAACATATAGGAGAATAGAAACAAAATCAGATTAATATACACTAGCACTTTCTCTTATTACAGCTAATAAGAGATGCTTATTGTGCTTACGTGTATAGAATCACCTGTCATCCTATAAATGCACTCATTGACTACCACTGCATCACTGATAATTTATTTATGGCACAATGTCTGTGACAATCCAGTTTTCTAACTGAAGACATGAGAATTGGATGGTTACTTTTTCTTCATCATCAAAACAGGTCTTTTTTGGTTCTCCCAACTAAAGAAAATCCATTCCAAAATTTTTCATGCCTCTTAACAATGAAGGTCCTTTATTAAAGCATTCCAGTCTTCTAATACTCCAAAATGGAAAACTGACATATTTTTTACTTTTATAATAACTTTGTTAAAGGTCTTGTAAGCCTTATGATAAAACTCTCCCACTAAGCTTCAGTACTTTTATCATTACTTTGACCCCTCACACACAAAAGGCAAGACATTGATGGACCATATTTAAACAGAATCAGAACACTCACCTTCAACAGAGAGAAAATCAATAAAATAAGTAAAAGAAACCATATTCAAATAAAAAAGTGTTACTCATTATCCTAATATAACATTGATGATAGAATTATAAAAGGCATAGATATGTAAAAAGATATAAAGGTAGGAATAAATGTGGATATCTTTCCAAAACCAGTGAAGTATAAGTATTCATCTTAATTTAAAGCTGTGCTGCCAGAAAGGGTTATTTAAAACTAACCTGTATTTCACTGGCAGTCGGAGAAATGGGAGGAACTGAGAATGAGCAGTTTAAACTTGAAAATCAAGCATTAGATGCCAGTTTCCTCATTGATATACATAAGACAATAAAATAAGCACTGTCACAAGGTGACAGAACAAAAATTTCAATTAAATATGTATTTAAAAAAAGACTGGATGTGGCACTCAGTGCCATGGTTTAGTTAATGAGGAGATTTTAGATCGTAGGCTGGACCTTATGATATCAAAAGTCTTTTCCAATCTAGTTGATGCTGTGATTCTGTAAAGAAAAACCTCTTTGCACTGTATGTGGTTAAACACTGACCAGCTTCTCCAAAGATGGAGTGAAATCTTGCCTTTAAGAAACTCAAAGCTCAGCCCAAAAAGACAAATGGAAACGTGGCTCTAGCTTTAAATTCAGCCCTTCTTTGGGTGAGAGGTTGGCCTAGATGATCCCCCAAATACAACATCAAGATATATTTGCCTGCCTTAGTATTTTTATGGCTCTAGACCTGAGATAGTGAGGTTAATCCTATCTCAGTAATATTTTTTTTCAAAATTTAAAGTTATTGTCTGTTTTAGAAAATCTGATTTTAATCAAATTACATCTGACCTGAAAAAGATCCAAACAAAGCCAAAACTCGTGAGTTTGTCAGACAGATTGGGAAAATTAATATCTTTTTGCAATGATTTACTGATGTTGTATTTGGGAATAAAAAAACTGGGATCAAAAAGGTGGGCTCAGAAGAACAAATAAACACTGTGAAAACACCAAATTCTCAAAAGTGTAAAAATTTTATTAATACTTTATGAACTTCGAAAGAGATTGCATGAGGTTCAAAACTGTAAGCCCATGTGTGTTCGACTTTGATCATATAATGGATTCTGCTCAAATGTATTTGCTTGTATCTACATCAAATCATAGCAAAGTGCAGTGCACATCAAGCAGATTTTGACCTTTAGTTCACCTGCACCTGCTATGCAACAAAGTGCTTTTTTAGCAGCTTGCAGTTCCAGATCTTTTTCAAAGATTTCAACAATGCTTCATGTGTTCAAGAAAGACGGAGACAGTCATGTGGGTATAGGATGCAAAAGGCCTAGATTCTTAAAAATTTGCTGTAAAAATTAGACCCCTAAAGTCTGCATTAATTATTCATTCATTTCTGCTTCCAGAACCAGACATGTTCTCAGAGATGCAGTGTGTAGTACAAAATTTAAAAACATCTTTCAAAAGGGAAATCTGTGCGCATGTAAGTATTTAAGGCAACTCTCAAAATCACAAAATCTGGTGTGATTCAAGGTTTTAAATGCAGTGCTGAAATAGAGATGCTAATTTCAGCTGGTAACTGACCTCTCACTGACATACATAAAAGTTTGATTATGGCCCTGGATCACAGTGTATTGTACCCGGACACTTTATATAATTATGTCACTTTTGAATTTACCAGCACTTCCTCCCTATCAAGTTCTAAGCAGTTCACTTTATTTTCTTTCAGTATTTTCTCAAAAGCATTTACAAGAGTAGAAAGTTAAAAATTACTTTGATTTGTCACTTCTTTTTTGGTGAACAATGGAACGAATTGAACTATTTTCTCACGGATTTGTGTTGTTTCTACCTACGACACATCTGCTTTGTGGCATCTTCAGTTTACCACTCTGCTTCTCGCCTACCTTGTGTATATTTCTGGTTCCTCTTATGCCCTTTTCCCACCTATCACCTTGGCAGGAGTGAAAAGGAATTACCAGGGTTCAAGTTAACCCAAGTCATCATAGATTTCAGTGAGAATAAATAACTCCTGAGCTCCTGAAGAAGCTTTTCTTTCAATATGGTATATATTTTTCTTTCTACTCACCTGTGAATTTTAAAAACTCAGAACCTTGTATTTGTTTTGAGCTCTGTAGTTCTGTGTCAAATTCAGTTTAAATTGATCATCAGGTAAAGGTTTATTACAGAAAAAGGAATGGCAGATAGATAAGAGATTGCACAAACTCTTCTTAATGAAATTGAGATAAAAAGGAGAAGAAAAGAGAAAACCCCCTACATTTTGTGGACATTCAAAATTATATCTTCAGCACTCAAACTCCTAGGTAGTTTGTAAAATGTCTCTTTAAATTATCTTTGAGTAAGCAATACCCTCTTTGAAGCCATACAAGACCGTCCCAGGGAACAGAATTCAGTTTTATGAATTTCTGTTGTTTAAGAAATTCAAGCATGGTTTGTCTGTTATTGCTCTGAGAGTAGGGTCCTTTTAAATGTTTTCAAAGAAAAAAGGAGAAGACAAGAAAAATTAATATTGCATTTAAGATATTTTTTATACACATCAAATTTTGGGTTTTGACAGTTAAAATTCAGTTCTTTTTCCTGCAAAGTTGAACTGAAGAAAGAAAGTATGCAAAATTAGATAATAAACTGAATTCAAAACTGATACTAAAGATACTAAATGTGATAAATGTCGAACTTGAATGCAAAGTAAGCAATTTTCTTATATAAAAATTCTCATTAAATTTTCAAATTACGATAAATTTAAGTCATCACTTTTATAGTCCTTTCCTCCTCTGGAATCAGGCAACGTTCACTCCTAACACTGCCTTTCTCCATTTTTTTTAAGTTAATATTTGAATCAGAGTGCTTCCATAAATTCATGTTTGGAATTATACCTATTAACCAAGGATGGATTGTCTTAAGCTCTGAAAATGAGGACATAAAAAGGACCTTCAGGCTATAACTTAATGCAACTACTATTCCCATTCCAAAATGTAGTTCAGCTGAACTGAGATATTTCTCTGAAAAAAGAGAATTCCACACATCTTTGTCCAATACAGAGGAACTTCTTCAATTACTAAAGATCTCCAGTTTAAGATTCATAAATGTCATGTATATACTTGGAAGCTTATTAGCAGCTTTATAGGACTAACATGAAACTAAATTATACCAGAGAAAAGGACATTGCTGAATGCATTTATTAATATTCCACAAAGATTACTGCACTACCCAAAAATAAAAGCAATAAAAAAGCAATAGAATGTTATAGTTAGTTTGACTATTCCTATTTCCTATTTAAAAGTTTTATCTCAGTTATCTACTGTTTTGAATTTGAAAAATGAAATTGAATTTGAGAATGTACTAGACAAAAGGAGAAAAATCTTCTAAACTAATTGATGCACCTACACTTTTAGATCATGCTCTGGAGAATATAGACATCTTATTTTGTAACACTTAAGTTCTTTCCAATCACATCTAGCCAAAATACTGCCATAACTTCAAAGAGAAAGAAAATCATATGTTAATTTATTCTATCACAGACATACTGGTCAGAGGTTTCAGACTCTAGAGGTTCTTCCTTATAATGAAGCTGTCAAAACCTTGCTAGAGTTTCTTCACCCCTAAAGGAATGATGATGTCTGATAAAATCAAAACATATTTGTACTGCATAAACTTTGCTAAGAAAGCAGAAAGGCTTGGTGTTTTTTTCAAATTTCCTCCTCATTCTTTGTGAAGAGGTATGAAATTATTTGTTTGAATATTTATTAGGTTCCCAAAGTAATTGAAAGAAAGTCCAAATTGGATAGAAAAAAAGAAAAAAATTCCAGCTTTGAAAAGTTGGAAATAGCAAAGTCAGTCTGTCAATCACTGTCTTCAAGTTCTTTAAAAATATAGTACAAAAGCCAACAGTGGTTTCTTCTCATCTAAGTTTTTTCCAGCACCTAGCTGACTCTGAACATCTAATCAAAGAATTAACTCAATACCTGAACTATTTCTTAGCTTTTAGTTAATTTTGAAAATCTCAGAAGCAGCCCGACTCTACAGTAACAGTGGCCAAAGAGAAAAAAAAAAAAATAAAATAGACCTCTCCACCCCAAAATCCTGAATAACTACAAGACATAAAAACCCAAATCAAAAGGCATGAACTCTCTATTTTTTGCAACAAGCTACTGGTTTTGTATGTGCACATCTCCCACTATCACTCTTATTCTGTTTAGAAATTAGAATCCATCCAATATTTAGATCTAAATATCATAGGTTTGCTGGCATCTTTCTCAGACTGCAAAAGGTCATCAGCAGTAATAGTACAATATATAGACATAAAAAGTGTATGCAACAATGCAAAAACCTTTTTCTAGTCTTTTTTTCCACTGTTGATTCTGATTTGCTTTACTGTGCTCAACCTAAACCAGTTGATAATATTCCCTATAATTACAAATACTGTGTCCTTCATCTTTTTGAATACACCACAGGAAAATCAAAACTCTATAATCAAACATAAATATATATACATATAAAGAAAATTTGCAAAGCTTAAGCAGCCTTGTTAGGCACATGTCATTAAAATGCTAATCTAAAAGAAATGGTAAAGTTAGGATTAAATGAAGTAGCTTAAAGCATGAATTATGCAGTTTGTCAAAGTCACTGTAAAGTTAAGAATTCCACAGGAAACAGTTTGAATTAATAATGGTATGCACTTGACTTCAGCAGTTGTCCAGGGAAATAAAGGTTTTGGTCTGAATGATTCTGACTGTAATTTATGGGTTTCAGAAGCAGACTGTCCTCAGAATATTCTGAAGTGATTGACTTATATAATACATCCGGGGAGGGTGTTCAAAAACCTTAAAGCCAGTGTCTATGTTCTATGGCTGTTGTTGATCTACTGGAAATAGCAGGGATATAAAAAAGGTCTTCAGTGATGGCATTCAAAGTCTGTCTATTCTTTTCATTAAAAATCTATATATGTAAATCAGAGGAGTTAGAAAAACTGATTAAAGTAAAATGTCAGGTTTGCACATTTTGGCACAGACACAGTCCTTTGGAAGAATCAGAATTTTAAAGATGATAAAATATGAATATTATGAATATGGGGCTGTATGGTGTATTTCCTGATGAAAATTAATTTCCTGGATGATATTTACTGTAAATGAGTATCATAAACTGTACATCTTCAGAAATATGACTTCAAGGTATGCATGAAATTAGGAAGGAGTTTTATTTACATTTGGAGTAATAGGATAGTGTATGCTATTTGTGTCTTTCTCAAGAGGCAAAGACAAAATTTTGACCTGCAGGAAAGTATCATCACAAAGCAAATGAAAAAAAACCTTGAGTACTTGAGACTGGCCAAATTAGGGTCTCACATGTCAGTTGTGTCACAGACAGTACCTTTCCTGGTTGAAAACATTTATTGCTTTATCATCTACATTTTCTCAATAAGGTTTCTATCTCAAATGATATGCTTTGTGAAAAATATTACTTTAGTAACTTTAGTAATTAACACCTGTCTACTCAGAAAAAGAAAAAATACTGCAATATTAATTTCAGAACAGATAATGTCAACAAAGTAAACTGTCAAGGGTTTACAGTCTTGAGTCTTGTCATTTTCTCACCATTGGAAAACTGTTGATTAGAAGTCTGAGACTGAAGATGGGATTCATGAAGGAATCAAAAATATAGTTGTGTGGTAATCTGTCAGCCAAAGAAATAACCAAACAGAGTTATTTTTATTTCAAATCAAAATATCAGGGAAGTGAATAAAAACCTCTTGTGATCACATTGAGCTGTTTTTCAATCACTACTTTCTTTAGGTGTAAACATGTTTTCCTGTGACTAACTCACATAACACAAGAGTCTTTTAGTTGCATTCCAAAGTTGTCTAACATACAGCAGTATTTACATAATTTATACCTTACTCCTTAAGACTGCTGAATGGTGGGGCTCCTTTGCATTCAGACTGAGTAGAACAGATGGTGCAAATCTTTGATTAATCTTATTTTGGCTTTTAAATGACCTCAGTATAATAGCAGTTTAGTTTACTAGGAAGGGAATTTATGATGCATTCGAATTAATTGCTAGATATACATATTTCTGTTCTCAATAGATAAGATTTTCAGCAGTTTTTTTTTTGCTTTAAGTGAAACTTATGAGGATTTCAGCTATCTAAATTAATGGGAGCGATACAGAAAAAGGCACTAATGCATTCTGTTGCCTGAAGCATGGCTCCACATTGTGAAATGATAGACCAAAGTTCCAGCTTAATGCATTTTTGCTCCTCTCTTGGTCTCTATTATGAGCCTCTACTCCCTGTCTGAGAAGCACTTGCCTTCATAGGTTTTTTTCAGTTTGCCTTTTAGGGAATTCAGTGTGTACTTGCTTTAAAACCCTGGAAACATGACATTCCACAGATAATACTAGCATATTTCTCTAGGAAAAAAGAAAAGCCCCAAACCAGACAAACTGAACCCCAACTACTCGTAATTAGTTGTCTTCCCACACAAGGATGCTTGCTAGTCACCTCTCAACAATGTTATCTAGCCAGGAAAGCAAACAGAGAGGCTGAAAGGAAGCAAAAAAAAAAAAAAAAAAAAGAAAAATACTAGCCATATTTATGATTGTAATGTGGAGACAGGATCAAGTGGAGGTGAAGGAGATGTAAGATTTTGTGTTCCTTCCTAAGGTCAACTCCATGATTATTTCTGCATTTTTTGTTAGGCACCACATGAATAAAAGTAGAAACAAAAAAATTGATCTCTAGGTGAATAAATCTTGTATCAGTAATTTCAGAGTGATCTTATTTTAACAAAATAATTGTTTCTGGGAGTGGTGGCTTTTAATTTGAGAATAGTAGGGTCCCTACCCACTAGATCTTCAAACATAAATCTTATTTTTTACCTCTACTAATTATAGCTAAAGCAGATATTGGCACGAAGCTTTTCACTGAAACACAAAGCTTTAACTGAAACAGAAAATCTGCTGCATCTGTCTGTTGAGATCCTCATCAGATGAAAATTACTTTAGTTGTTTCTGGCTTGATCATTGGGATGTTCATTATTTTAAAAATACAGTTTAACTTAAGTTTAATTTATATTAATATCCCATAAAGCTGGTGAAAGTTACAGAATAACTTATGTTACCTTATAGAAGCAGCAGAATTAAACACTGTCTTGTCTTACCAGTTTTTCAGGTAGACGGTGAATGGAAAAAAGTCATCTTATTTAAAGACAGACCTGAAATATAGAAGAACAAAAGAAGCAAAGTGCCAGTACTTTTGACTTGGTGGGTATTTCTGAGATAGGAAACTATATTTAAAAAAACATTAACTTGTGGAAGATTGACAGAATCCCAGTGAGAAGAACACATTTTTCTTTCTTAATGCTGTAAATAATATAATTATTTCTTCCGTTTATAAATTGTACTTTTGACTGAAGAACTCACAAAGCCCCTGCCAGCTACTAGCACACATTAGTTCACTTTAGGGCAGACTGAAATAATTAGATATGTTTCTTTGGTAAACAGGAGAGGACACAGAAAGAAAGGCATTTCCCTCTTGGATAGAATTAATTAAGTATCCAAGTTATAGATATGCAGACATTTCTCTGGGGAGATTTAAATTGATCTCCAAGTCACATGAAAGACAAAAGTTCTCTATCTTAGTTCAGAGGATGAATACTGCAGTTGCTCACGTTTGCTCATGTCTGATAGCTTAAGTTAAGAGCCACTAGGAAAAATGCAAATGCTTAAACTGTACCCAAACAGTAAAGTTCCTTCATAAGACCATGTTCCTGAGTTCAGGAGAGCCTTCTGATGAAGCAGCATGCAGAATCCCAGACTTCTTAATTCTCATAAAAACATGTGTATTACAGTGTGTCCTCTCTCGAACAGGAAGGTAGACATGAATCATTTGAGAATTTATATCATTCATGAAGAAAGAATAGCAAAAAAACCCCATTGTGTACTGTAGACTCTTGCTGGTTTCTGTTAGAGAAATGCTGAGACACAAATAGAACACAAAATTTATAAATAATTCCTCAATACTTATTATTCTTTTATTTTATGGTAGATATTCTAAGACATTCCAGGCAGAATTGGACTGTGTGCTGCTAGGTATTCGATAGATTTATGACAAAGAGCCTTCCCTGTTGAAATTTACAATCTAATTATAAGAGAAAATAGATGGGTACACTGTCCTGAAACAAGTAAATTGTGGTTACACAACTATGGATCTTGTTTTATTATGCCTCATGTCATAATAGGTTTCATATTTTTTCTCAACTACATGTCTTAAAAGAAATAAAGTTGTAATTACTCTGGCACAAAGCTACTATTTAAGAGAAAGGACAGACTATTAATATGCATCTTCTTGTTTTGATTTGTTCTGCTTTAGTATCAAATTTAATAATTTAAAAAATAATAAATAATTAAGAAAGGTAAAGGAAAGCATAGGAAAAGTTAAAAAACCATATTTGAATGAATATATCAAAATCAAAGGATATGCTAAGAAAAAGAAACATTCTGAGAATTTCTGCAGGGAGCAAAAAAGACACATAAAAGTTCATTTTGGGTCAAAAATAGACCTAGTTTTTCTTTTCTTTATGAAATAATTAAAATTCAACAATCTTCTTCATATACCTTTTCAGCCTGGATTGTTTAGCAGTCACTGTCTTAAAAACTGTAAACTCAAATCCAAAATAATCCCTTATTTTTAATAAAAGACACAAAAAATTATTCTTAATAAGAGACAATCATGGACTAGCTAAAATATTATCATGTTAAATGTTCTTGCTAGCAACCTGCAGAATCAAGTGAAAAATTCAGGCAAACTTACATAAGGTAAAGATATTGTGATGCAGGGTATTGCTTCTATATAGAATATAGAGCTTTGGACCTAGAGGAACACCTTTCTAAATGAGCTGTTGTATGGTTTCATATGAAAGTTATTGATCTTGGAATAAGAAGAGCAGCAAAAATATAAGTGTAACACCAGAAAATAAGGGGTCAAAGGTGTATATAAAAACCTTATTATTAAAGAATTTCTGTGATAATTTCTCTGCTTCCTTTTCTCTCATAATTGATCTGAAATAATATTTTTGGTTGTGGTGGGTTTTTTGGTTTGCTTTTATTGTTTGTTTAGATTTCATTGACATTATTGCTAAATTCTTTGCTCTGTGTATAAACTGTCTCACTGGCCAACTAAGTTGCACAACTTGTAGCAAAAAAGCCACACTGGCCTGCTGAAATATTATGAGACACCTAAACTGTAATGTAAATACATCATAATATCAAAGTAAAAAAGTTAATTCAATACTTTCCTTGCAGTTTTTCTACTATTAGAGTGTTATTTTGCTGAAACAATGACAAGGAAACCAGCCAGCCCATATTTGCCGACACTATCACACAAACTAAGGGACTATGACTTCAACATGTAGGCTACCTTCCAGTTTATAATGTACAATTAAACCTATGTTTGCAACCCATATATGCTTTGCAAGACAATAATTATTATTTCTGTACCCTTACTGAAATAATATAGTCAGTATAAATATGGAAAGGCAAATGGAATATAACACATCCAGCACCACTTCTGAGAAACAGAGAAAAGAACAAAAGTATTGAATGAAAATGGACTTACAGGTCAATCAAAACTTTGTACAATAATGTATATTGGAAACTTTAAAAAAATTCAAGACATCCAAAATGAAATCAGAAAGAGAAAGAAAATTATTTCAGAATACAACGATCCAGTGATGATGCTTAACTGAAGAACTATCCATATAGCCTGTTCTGTACTAGTATTATTTCTACATTATAAAGTTTTCAGAATATTTCCAGAGAATTTTTCATTTTAAAAATATATTTTATTATGATTTTTCTAATTAAAAAAATATTCACAAGTCTCCTTCTGTGACATAAGAAAACTTACTTTCTAGTTATTTTAGGAGATACTAAAGACACAGCCTAGCCTGCTTTCTACAACATTATGGGTGACATTCAGAGAATGTCAGGTGGGACATCTAAATTTGCACAAAGAAAAAGAGAAAATATGGGAGGGAATGGTTCTAATGAGTTTTAGTGGAAAGACCAATATGCAACCAATGTAGAAGATAGATCCTACTGTAAAAGAAGAATACGAAGGGTGCCATTTTTATTTTTCCAAACAGTAACAAAATAACCAATAAATTTTTGTGCTGGATAAAGTACTGAATAACTGTTTAATTACAGTCCTTTAACCTGGGCCAGAACTGGATTCTCTGCAAATGAAATTGCAAAATTCCTTATCTTTGTACAACTCAGTGACATACATTTTATAAATCAGACTATTAGAGGGAATATAGTTTTAAACATGTAGAATAATCTTATATTAACATTTTTTTTAATGTTTATAAAAGTACTTGAGAATTTGGAAAGGCTAACAGATAGTGAATATTAAATTTAAAATGGATTATCTTTAGATAATTACAAGTGAAACTGTTTGCAGACAATTAGGTACTCTGAACTCAGAGAAAGGTCTAGGAACCAAAGATGAGAAACTTGCAGCCCTCATTATGATGAAAACTTTTAAAACTCACTGCTTAATCAAAAATATCCATGTTAATGTATACAAAACAATAATTGGGTCTTCCAATGCAGACAGTGAAAACAGAAACATGAACAAAGGTAATCCATCTTCCAAACTACATAATTGCCAAGAATGTCAGTCCTTGAGATTTGAATATATCAGTGATTACACTTTGTCTCTCATTTATGTCCAAATAATGCAGAAAACCTCATTATTGAGAAAATTAATAAAGTTAAGTAGTGAAAACTTTATTCCAGCTAGTTTGAAATAGAAAGCACATACCACTGCAGTTTTTCTAAACTTAAAAAGCACTCAAGTTTTATAATTCAATCATTCTCTTAGATAAATGGAAAATGAGACATGCAGTGTTCTGGTTTATAAATACAGCTTTCCCCCACATGCTAAGTAATCCCCTGTTCTGAGAATTCAGAGATTCATATTTTTTTTATTATTCAGAACTATTCAGAAATCTAGATCTATATATCAGAGCATGTTGATCCATCTCCATACGGCTCCATCTAGACTTGCATTGCCTCCCTTGTTGGCAGAACTGCACCATTGCCTTTCTGGTGTTCCATTGAGAGGTTTCATAAGGTGCAGGGAAAATTGTCTCCTTAATATAAAACTGATTGCAAAATAAAGATGATATAAAACCAGCTGAATAATTTTTGACAAGAGTCTCAGAAAGAGATTAAATGGTCCTTAGAACTACAGCAGAATTGCAGTGCTCCTTGCATCACAGAATTTTCTGAGCCAGTTCTCTTGTATCATCCTTCATCTTACCTTTCTGACTTCTTCTATTTTCCACTAGGCTAATGACTACTCTGTGCGTTCTAAGGTGTTTGTGATGTAGTCATTAAAGTCAGACCTTTCAAAATATCAAAATCTTCTGAAAACCTTTCAATCTGAAATCTCTGTACTCTGTCTCCCTTCCCAAACAGCCAGAAAGAAAGCTTGACAGGAGACCATCATAATTGCTTTGCCCGCTGAGCAAACTCAACGTTAGTTTTTAGCTCATACCAGGAGTGAGGTCTTGAAGTAGTCATATCCACCTAGTGTACATTGGTTCAGATGTCAGATGTGGACATAAAGAGTGGATTTGGGGTTTGATAATGCAAAACCAGAAAATGTTTTCTAAGTGCACAGCTAATGCCATTGAACCTCTCAGTTAGTCCAGTGGAGTAAACAAAATACAATACAAACTAAAGCCACCCAACATGTATGTAGAGATGACCTCACTCCATCTTCTCAAAAGCAATTCTATTAGGCTGAAGTGGACCACCTTACAAGTCATTTGAGGAAAAAGAATAATTTCAGAGAGAATTTTAATTCAGAAACTCACCTGGTCAAGAGATATTGTGGAATGATATATAGAAAAAGCAGTATTTTCCTTCATTGAAAAATATCTTTTCATAATGTATAAGATATATTGGAATATAAAGAAAAATATTATTTTACATCTTACTATTTTAAGTCGATCGGAAACAAAAATTCTCAGTTCACCTATTGGATAGTTTCAAGATGTGGAATAAATTATCAAATTATGTCAAATAACATAGATATAGCTCTCAGTTTTACTTTGTCTAAAATCCCAGCACTTAAAAACTTTAAAACAAAGATGATCACATGAGCAAGAAACCAATCAGTGTTTAATTTTCTTCAGTAGTCCACATTGTGCACTGGAATCTAGTCAGCAAAGGGAAAGGAAGTTAATTAACAAGAACTGTACCCAGAGGTCCACAGATATAATTAATAATGTAGGTATACACAGACACAAATGATGAAGAGGAATACTGGATTGTTTTACATGAAAAGTGAGGGGTAAAATCCTGTAGTAGCAGTAGTTTTGACAGACAGCATCTTACTTTGTAAAAGAAACTCTTAATACTTTTGCACCCAGGAGAAAGCACACAGTGCTCCATATAAGTTTTGGAAAGTTATTCTCACACAATTCAAAGAATGGCAATTGGAATAAGGTAATGCTTTTAAACATTAGGTTGTAAGTCTTTTCGTCAGGTAAACTACAGGATAGTCATTTAATCTTGGATAGTTATTGATCTGTATCTAGTGCTTGTCCACACACAGAATTCTCCTCTCCCTCATCATTTAAATGTTGTGTTAGGTAAAGATGGATGAGGCATTTCATCTGAGATCCAGACATTGCTTTCTCTTCGAATCACTTCCTATTCCTGGCAAGAAATCTGCAGCAGCTATATTTCTTATGGGGTATTTGGGATTTTTGATTTGTTTTTTTTTGTTTTTTTTTTTTTTTTTTTTTTTTTTTTTTTT
>JAOTQP010000870.1:40849774-40866948 GCA_026413545.1 Cichladusa arquata
TTTTTTTTGTTTTTTTTTTTTTTTTTTTTTCATTTGTGTAATAACTACACCAGAAGTATTACTTCTTTACTTTGAACAGCACAAAGTGTTTTAAATGAAGAGTCTTAGGTAAATGGGTTGCTAGTTCCCTGTGAACTAAGGCATAAGCAACCTGGATTCCAAATCAAGCTTTCAAACAGCAGAAGCAGGAAAACATTAGCAGATGTGTGTATTTGAACACATTCCAGCTAAGACAGAGTAGCTCATGTAGTGCTATTGCTCCCAAATTGTAAAGCACTGGAGTGATGCTCCATTACAAGCATCAAACTAAGATATAACCTCAATCATCTGAGCAGCTACTCAACCCAAAAGACATAAAACATGCCTTTTCCAAAATGCAAGCAGTTCTTGAAAATATAGGGGTGGTGTTGTTATTGAGCATCACAACTGGCAGCATATTGAATAGTATTAGTATTTCACATTCTTTCCAAATTGCAGGAAGAGCAATTTAAAATGTGTGATACTTACAGGTAACTGCCCATGAAGGTTGAATTAGAGAACTGGAATAGAATGTGTCCCCAGAAAGGAACCAACCATTTGCTGACATCAGAGAAAAAATCAGCAGCTTGAAATCTGGAGGTAAAAGAAAAGCCACTTCTACAGGAAATGAATATATAATAAGTGACATGAGAGCAATCTCTTCAGGAGAGCCATGTCATTAAGCTAACAGAAGTGACCTTCTGGAGTAACAGATGGATGAGAGGCTGGCTTTAGCTGTAGGTTTAGTTGAAGGAAGACATTGAACTGCTGAGGCTCCAGCCTGCTCAGTTTTGGTGACTATATTTTGGCTAAAAGGGGAGAAAAATTCAGAAGAGAGAAAACTAGAGTAAGATTTCAAGGAAGTAAAAATTGTCCCTTGTCAATAGGAAACAGTAGCCAAGTAAAATCAGAGCTAGATATGAGGAATCTGTAGGTCAGAAATCTTGTAAAAAATCATAACTTCATCTTTTCTATGCATTTTATATAGAAACTGGCTCTAGTGTGATATTGCCAAAATTATTTCACACAGCCTGCACAACTGAGAAAGTACATGAAAATTAAAAGTAAGCATTTTTAATTAAGATCATGACATTTTCAAAAGTGAAGAAATTTTAAAAGTAAGAAATAAAATCTAAATTCTTAATGTTCAAACTTTTGAAATAGATTTCTGATATTACCGAAAGAAAATTTGCTAGGCGAAGAAAAAATCTGTAGGAAGTATATAACAAGAGCAATGTGTGAAGCATAAGACAATTTTATATTCAGTTTGTGATAAGGAACTTCATATTCATAGACCAAAGCTAAAAAATTATGTATTGTTGAAGTAATGTAGCAATCAAGCAACTCCAGAGGTGTTCAAGGTATATTGGAAGATATCAGACAGGAAGGTTTAACTATTTTATAAGAGATTATGGATGATTTGCATAAAATAAAGGACATCCTGGTTAAGTATGTTTCCATCAAGAGCCATGAGAGAAATTACCTTGCCTACAAAAAATAAATAAAAAAAAAAACAGACACAAGAAAGGTACACAAATAAGTTATGTTGCTACCACATCTATTGAAAAACAAGAATCACCTAGAACTAGCTTTTCCACACAGGTGATGTACACTCTAAGAGTTTCTGAATCCCATGTAGCTCATCATTCCTTTTACACTTTCTTTTTGGATATCTGCTTTATCCCTTTAAGCACAGCAACAAAATCCTTATGACAGGTTTGACACATCTCCAGTGATATGAACTGAGGGAATGGCAAGAATCTGTGCCAGGAGAGGTTTAGGTTAGATATCAGAATAAGGTTCTTCAAAACAGAAAATAGTTTTTCACCCAGAGGGTGAAAACAGCATTGAACACTGGCACAGGCTCCCCAGGGAAGTGGTCACAGCACCAAACCTTACAGAGTTCAAGAAGTGTTTGGACAATGCTCTCAGGCACATGGTGTGACTCTTGGGGTGTCCTGTACAGGTCCAGGAGCTGGACTCAATGATCCTCGTGGGTCCCTTCTAACTCAGGATATTCTCTAAGTTATTCATTGTAATAAATATGCTGGGGTCTAAAAGAAAGCCTTTGCTGAACAGGTTTAGAAATACAATATTCTAAGGAAGATGTCAAGGTAATAAAAAAACAATTCAGAATCAGGAAGAACCTACTCCTTATATTGAGTCTTTTTTATTTGCAGAAAGGAAAGTGCTTCAAGAAAAAATAATTTCTCGAATGTACCCAGGCAGAATAAGGCCTTAGTTTTCAAATATTGTAGAAAATAGTAAATGTGCTAGTGTTATATTTATGGCTATGTACAATATATTTAAACAACATGGGTACAATGAGGTCGAAACCCAAGCTGTTTACACCCAAAGAAGAAGAGGGCTCAGACCTTGGTGGTATGTAAATTATGGCATATCAGGCCATATAAACACACTGCATTAGGGTTTGATGTAATAATCTATGCATAATAAAGACATTATATGTTGCCTTATATGGTTGCAGGGTCAGAGCACAGGAATAATAATTTTGTGAATACCACAAACATGTCTTTCTAAATTTTACTAGCTTGTTAAAGCATGTGTATTGATCTGAGTTAGATATTGCTTTGGCCTTCCACAGTAATACTATTATAGGCTGCTGTGCTATCATTATATTTTACATTTAGAAACTTAACCCCATGGGAATAAAGGGAGCTTTGTTAGGATAAAATTGTAGTGAAAACATGGATTTTTATTGGCCAAAATATCCCAAAATGCATTTTTTTTTTTTAAATAATGAGGAGTAGAAGGATATTCCATCTTTTTTATGTTGTTTTTAAATAAAACAGCACAGGAGATTTTTCTATCAATTTTAAAGGTTAGAAAAAGTCTAAAGCAGAGAAATCAGAACATAGTTACGGACATATTTTGAGGACAAAAAAGAGAGAGATGAAGTGGGATCACAAATCATTGTCACTGACTGGCATAGCCAGTTATTGGTGTAACACCAGTTCAGTGAAATTAAAGCATTTGAAAAACAGAGGAAAACGCATAATTTTACCAATAGAAATTGTGATGTACTAGGAGATGACAGTGAAGAAAATGTCAGCACTAGAAAAAAACAAAGTCACACACTCTGTCAAAGAAGTGTGTCTGTGGGAAAGATGAGTGAACGACAATGCTAAAAGAGGTAAAAATAAACAGTAGTAGGTATGAAATACAGCTAAAAAAAAAGGGGGGGGGGGGTATTTTGTTTCAGGCACTTTGCTTTGCCTTAAGATGTTTAACATTCTACTGTAATGTAATGCATGACAGCAACAATAGAGTGTCATTGACCCACATCGATTGACATAATCCAGTACAGCTGTTCTGTTAGCAATGTAACCACTATTATTCACACCAATGTAGGGTGACTGAAAAAATGAAAGGAGGAAGGTTCAGCCCTCCTGTTACAGTATTCAAAAGATATGAATTTCTACCCTGCCTTCCTTACTTTCCCCACCCTCCCTCATAGAAAAATTACATTCCAAGATTTTATTAGATCTCCTCAGGTAATGAAATAACAGAAAAGAATATACAAGAATGTGTTTTAATCAAGTACCAATCTAGACAGTAGAAATTTTTGTCATACATTTTAAAATCTGCTTTTTCTATGAATCCTTTTCTGATCATAAAGCTTATTCAAATACATTTATAGAAGGAGCGTAGCTGTAGTTCATTCAAAAGATCACTTCATCAAAGTGTAACATGATGCCCACTGCAACCTAGATGATGGAAAAGAACAAAAACTTTAATGGACTGGAACTAAGGAGGATTTTGTACCACAGATGTTCTTAAGAACATACTATCCTTATTCCTCTTTATCAAGCTGCAAATAGATCAGATGTATTTCTAAAATTTTGTAGACTGCCCTTTCAGCTGTTTACATCTTGAAGTTTAGATCTTGTTTAAAGATAACCTCCCCTATATCAGTATTTTGATGGTATTCTCAGGGGATTTTTAAAATTCTATTCTATTTTTATTTCTGTTATATAGTATTCTGAAACTATTGTGATGTGAGCATTTCTCAACACAAAAAGGAACTCACATCAGAAGAGAGAAACTGGGAAAAAAAGCCAAAATATTTTGTCCATTTTCAAGCCATGTCGCAAGAAGAGTAGCAGGCAATCCTATCATACATGAAAATGTTCAAATTATTTTTGCAAATTAAAAACATTTTCTTGGCCACCCAGTGAAGTCTTTGGTATCTCTTAAAATTTAATTTTCAAAATTTAAGAGTGGTTTTTTGATTTTTAGTTTTTTTTTTTCTATTAAAAAACAAACATAAAATTCACAGCCATAGAGTCTGCTTTCTTTAAGCTGACTTCTTTTTGAAAAGAAAAAGAAAATTACCTCACTAATAAATGGGAAGTCTTTGCAATATCATTTCTCTAATCTTCCAATAAAAGTGCTGCAATTTGAAGTTAGGGGATTTTCTTATTTGCAAACTTTTCATATTTAAGTACAAAATACATCAGTAATAAAAAGGTATTGTAAGAACATCAAATACTTTATTTTCAAATATCCTTGACTACAAGACATTAGTTTAAGGGAGATTAATTCAGTGCATTTAAATTATTCGTATTATTTTCACTGAATGGACTGGATTTAATTAAAGAGAAAACTTTTAGTATGATAGTGAAATAAAAGGAATACAGTTCGAAATACAGTGTTAAAACTGAAGACTTAATAAGACTTGATAAAGTGTAGTCATGATGGATTTTCTGAGGTATTAAATAATTTCCTTTTGAGTCAATCAGATCAAGATATGGACATTCAGAGATTTAACATATGATAGTTAATACTCAAGGTGAAGTTTAAAAGTATGTCCAATATTGAAAAAAATTCTAAAATTAAACCAACAACAAAAAAAATCATAAACCATGAGAAGTTAAGCAAGTATTGATATTATCAAACCTTATTTATTCACAGTAAGGAGTAAGGAAGAAACTGATGCAAACTTCAAGTATTTTTATGTAAATTATTATGCAAATTAGTCATAGCCTGCTTGTCCCTGTAAAGTTGCCAGTGTGGCTTTTTGTATCATGGAGGTTGTAATCCATTGATCTATGCAACGGGAGAAGACTAGAGTTTAAGTAAAAGCCAGAAAGAGCAATTAAAGGATTAAAACCAACAAATTAGAGAAACAACAGCACCAGAAATGTCCTCTAGATACACATATCTTTTCATTCATTTCCTCATTATGATCTTTAGTTGTTTCTAAAACACTCACACGGTACTAGAGTTTGTTATTAGCTCTTCAAACTGTAACTACCTTAGGTCTTTGTATACTGACAGAAGTCTCTTATGAAGAAATTAGTCAGATTTTATCATTAAATTAAATTATTTTGGAAAGACTAAGAGCATATGTTTGTCTCTTTCTCTACCATAGTTTTTGTCCCTTTTCTTAACCCTGATTAGAAAATTGTTCCTGAACTATTGTCAGTTATGTCAACTGCATTCCTGCCCTTTACATTACCTTTATAAAAAAAAAAAAACTAAAAGAAAAATGTCTATATATTTTTGCTTCTTTCTTTCTATTATGCTTGTAAAACACATTGTAAATCAATCAAAGGGTTTCTTACTGCAGTTTATCTCACCTCAACCTACTTCCTCCCTTATCCATGTGCATGAAGGCACATGCTCCCTCACACGCCCATTTCCCAGCCGGTTAGTCACGAGGAAGAAGATGAGGCTGAACTAGAGCAGAAGAGAGAGCAAGGAAGGAAATGTGAACCTGGAATGAGTAACTGGAAAGGTGACAACCACCAGAACATGCACACAAGTTGTTATGTCACTGATCCTGCTACCCCTCTGAGACCCACCACTGACAAAGCAAATGTTTGCAAAACGCTCACTGTGAGACCATGAATTTCTGTGTATGGGGCATGAAACAGTGACTTTGTTATTGTGGTTATGGCAGTTACTACATGTGGCCCCCCTGCATGACCAGGCCTGAACTTCCTGATTGTACTTTTATGTGAAGAGAAAAATACAGATTGTGATTTTCTGAGTCTTTGCCTTGTTAGTTTGGCCTTTCTCTTAACAGAGAGTAATCGCTGGAAACAACTTCATCGACAGATTGGATTAATTTCCTTCTCTTTGGAAAGAGATAGCCTGTACCAACTCTTGAACCTTCAAGTGCAGAAGGGCATGGCTGAAAACTTCTGATATTGTTGTTTTATACAATTTTGCACAACTTTACTTTAAATAGGAGTCTTTTAAGGATCTTTTAAATGTATAGAAAAAAATGACTAGGTGGAGCTTTTAATCCCTTGCTAGCTATCAGTGACTGAATGATGAGTTGGAGACGACACCTTACAAGTTTTCTCCTTGATAATGTACATGAGAGATATTGATGACACCATCCAAATGTGGAAAACATAGCTCCTCTCATTGCTCTTTTCTTTCCTGGTGTGGGGGTGGTGTTGACAAGCGCCACATTTCACTGGTGTGCCTACTCCAGGATATTCATGATTGCATGAAGCACAGTTTGAAAGGCTTCCCAGAAAGAATACAAAACAGCTGAGTTCTATTACTCTGCTTCAGAATCAAAGGAGATGATGATGCCTTTCTCAGCAAGATAGAAACATCCCAAATATTTTCATCCCAAATATCTTCATCCCAAATATCAACTTCTTTTCGGGAGACATTATAGTCCAGCAACACTGATGATAGAACAGATGATGATAGAACATATTATGACATTTATTTCCATGTCACATGGCTGTAAAACATGATTTTGGTTGCCTGAGTGCAAAATGGCTTCATATAACAGGTCAGACACCATCATTCTCAGTATCTTCCTAATTATGGGTGCCAGATGTGTCTTGCACAGCCTCTGTGAAGATATGGTGAAATTTTCCATTCAGAGTAGAAGTGTAAGGAACCAGTTTTCTCAGGAGCTATATGGTCAGAGGCCCACATAATCTGCAATAAGTCAGGGCACCTAGAATAGCACTCCATTATGTGCTCTTTCAAAACAAGGAATAATCTGGGTGTTCAGGAGATTAAATGGGATGAAAGGAATGTAGCTGCACATCAGTGCCTTTGGATTTTGTTCCTCTTTTGATAAAGATTGATGAGCTGTTCCATTTCCTTGGAGTCCTTTGTGACATCACACTGGAATGTCTTTTAGAAAACATCAAAAGAAGAGATCAGGGACAAATGATCCTTTCAAGACGGGGCAACTGAACACAACACATGTAAAGACAAAAAATAGTACTGAGACAAGAGGAAGATGGGATCAATGGGGAAAGAATGAGAGAAGTCACTAAGAAAATTGAGTGCAACAGCAAGTATAAAAATGTATGAGACATGTTTTATATCACATAAGAGAAACTAAAATGTAGGCTGAGATCCTGATGTGTTCAAAACTTTCTGTTAGCCCATATGTGCTAATACATTCCGGAAGATTGTGCCCAATCATTGATCCATATTTTTTCCTATTAAAGAAACTCCTGATTAGATCTTACTCTGTTTTCAGTCAAAGGAAATCTGCTCACCTGCACAAAGCCCACCCTTCATGAAGGGCAACTCAGAAAGTGGACATGAAAATAGATCCACTGCCAAAGCACACTACTCTGGAAATGCATTGACACCAAGCACAATAAAGGGATAGAAATTTTTCATATTAGGAAAATATTTACATAGAAGTAAATGATATATAGCAAAATATATTTGACTTAGAAACACTGGCTGAGATAGAGCTCATATAGCATACAATTAATAAATGCAATTTTCCACAGCTTGATTTGTCACAAATACTAAATTTGCATAACTTCAAAAAAAGTTTTGCCTCGAAAGAAAGTACTTAAAAAAAATTTATAGTAATTTTTCCTATTAGTGATACAAGCAGATCAACTAAAATTTATTTAAAATGCGCAAGACAGTCTAAATATCATGTTTAAAATAAAGAAAAATTCCTCCTTGCAGTGGGTAATAGTAATTACCCTGTAAGTATGAATCACAATAAAAAAACAATTAATTCTTTTTGTTTTATGTCAAGTGGGACTTTTTTGTTGTTGTTGATTTTTTTTTTTTCTGCTGGTGCTGGGGCCAATTGTTTATTGACAGTGTAGAAACTAAAATTTGTGCATGACTTGGAAAGATCTGTGGTTTTTCTAGATGAAAAATAAGTTATTATTTACTTCTACATAAGCAAACTTCAGTTTTTCTGCGTTACTTCATATGCTAGTACTTTATACTTCAAAAAATATTCTTTACCTGAAAAATTAGTTTTGCCATTACTTATGTGTCTTATGTAATGAAATTGGGCAGAGACCTTTGAAAGTCCAATTGTAATACTGGTTGAGAAAAGGTTCGGGAATGATATTCAAAGATAGTTTTATGAAATGTAGCTCAAATATAAACATTCTAAGGCATATAGATATCCAATGAAAGAACAAGAGTTTTTTCTTCACATCATAGGAGCAGTGAATGATTTGGGGTGTTAGGGAGCTTAAAGATCATCTAGTTCCGATCCCTCTGCTGTGGGCAGGGATGCCACCCACCAGACCAAGTTACTCAGAGCCCCATTCAACCTGGTCTTGAACACTTCCAGGGATGGGGTGCCCACAACTTCTCTGGGCAACTTGTTCAACTGCCTCATCAACCTCAGTTGAAGAACCACAGTTCTTCCTAATATAAAATCTAAGCCTACTTTCTTTCAGTTTGAAGCCATTTGTCCTTGTCCTGTCACTATATACCCTTGAAAAGTCTCTTTCCACCTTTCTTGTAATTTTCCTTCAGGTATTCAAAGGCGACCAACTAGGTGGTGAAGCCTTTTGTTTTCCAGGTTGAACAATCCAAATTCTCACAGCCTGTTTTAATAGAAGAGGTGCTCCATCCCTCTGAACACCTTCACAGCCTTCTTCTTGACCTGTTTAACAGATCCATGTCTTTCTAACACTGAGGACTCAGTACCACAAACAGGGTCTCACAAGAACAGAGTAGAGGGGCAGAATCCCCTCCCTCAAACTGCTGGCCACTCTTTTTGTGCAGCCCAGCATGTGGCTGGCTTCCTGGGCTGTGAGCACACACTGTTGGCTTTTGTTCAGCTTTTCATCTACCGGAACAACCCTCTCTACAGGGCTGCCCTCAGTGAGCTCTTCTCCCATTCTGTGTGCATGTCTGGTATTGCCCAGAAGCAGGTGAAACACCTTGTAACTGGACCTGTTGAACTTCATGAGACTCTCATGAAGTAGCTGCTTTTGTTTCCCCATTCATCTAACCTAGTTATCTTTTCTCGTTCATGATTGGTCTGTAAATTAGGGCTGGAGCTTGCCAATTTCTGATTATACAATAATGGTGAAAAAACATTAACTGGCTGGTTGGTTGGTTGGTTGATTGGTTTTTTGGTTTTTTTTCTTTAAGGAAAAAAGAAAGGTTAAATGTATTAAACTTCAAATACCTCTGGTTTTCTTTTTGAGATTTGATCTGACCATTTTTCAAGTAATCTCATGTTGGGTTCCCACTATGTATTTAAGAAAACAATGCATTCCTCTTTCTTTTCTGAATGGTCAAAATAAGGCTCAGGGATAGGATTATCAATGAGGGAAAAAAGGGAAAAAATTGCCATTGCATGGCAAAATAGTTTTATTTTCCTGAGAAAAAACCTTGCAAATTCATTTTCTTGCCAACTGGAATGATTTTTTATGCTGAAGTCCAGGTCTTGCTTCTAAAGGCCTGGGAAAAACAGATGAGCTCACAAAATACTTGGGTACACAGGAGGTAGTGCTGGGTTCTCAAGCCTGTCTGATCTTTACCCATGAGATTTACTATGATTCAACTACCTAAGAAAGACTTTATTGCTGCATACTGTAACTTCCTATGTATTTTAGAAAAAAAAAAAAAAAAAAAGGAGAATAAAGCAGAACATTTTGGTATCTGAATTTCTGAAAGAAGTCTGATATTTTAAACAGTCTTTGGAATGAAAGTACATGAAAAAAATTAAATTAAAGAATACCTTCAGTTTGTTAAATTGCCCTTCATTCTTTCACTAAGTTATCTGTGAGAACAGCACTCAGAGATTTGTCTGAGAGATACAATGGTATTTTATTTACATGTTTATTAAATATGTCATTTCACAAAGATATTTCTCTCTAAATTTCTAGAGAAGCAGGCAGCTTATCTTGTAATTTACGCCCTCAACATACAAGGCTGACAAGATTATTTATCTTTCCATGAAAAAAAAAGTAATATTCTGTGTGTACTGCTGCCACCATTTGTGGTGAATTATTTCAAATATTACCTAAAAAATATCAGAGACAGAAAAATGAAAGATTATGCAAAGTTTGGAGGATACATGATACAGTGCAGGTGGCTGTCAGAGGGCTCAGTATTCACAGTCCATCTCACTTGCACTGTTCTGCTTGGAATAAGATTATGCCTGCAAAGAATGCACTGAAATGTTATATAGGAGGAGGAGGAGTAGCATTTTAGGGATGCATATGATTTAAGTGTGTTTTGGACTGTGATAATACACTTAAAACTGTGCAATATCCAGGCTAGTCCGTGGCATTCTAAAATCTTCGGTGATACAATACCGGTGTCAAACAGGTTTGAGTAACTCATAGAAATTCTGAATATCATATATTCCACAGAAGTCTGCAAGACCTAGATAGACAATATCCATTATGTTTTACCCATTCATTTTTGACAGAGTAATTTTACAACAGGACTTGAATTAATTCATTTCAGAAAGTAGAAATAACAAAGTATAAAAATAGAAAACCAAATTATTTTTCCATATGTTCAAGTAGAAAGATCTTTTAAGGAAACATCAGCACTGACCTAAAGAATATGAATCAACATTCCCTTTTCCAGAAGGAGCTAACGTGCATACTCAAAAGACTAGGAAAGTATGTGTTTAAAGTCCATTTTATATACTTGTTTATTTAAGATCTTAAAGACCAATCAATGTTTTTTTTTTTTTTATCTAAAGTAATAATTTTTTTAAAGTTTAATACTGAATTTAATGTTTTCAATAATCTGTTTCCTTAAATTTTGGCTAGGTATATATTTTGACATTCTAAAATATCCGAAGAGTAAAATCTCCTAGTTTTACATTCTGTGAGTCTTGATTTTGTAAAAATTAGACATTAACAGACAGTCATACTGTGAAAGGGGTGGAAAGTAAAAGCTGTCACCTGCAACACTGGCAATGACTATCTGTGATATCTTCTAAAACACCTATTTTCACCCTTTTTTGCTCCAGGAACTTAGTGAGTTTTCTGCTTTAATTCTTCTTAAACACTGAGATATGGATCAGGATAGCCAATGTCCCAAGTATTGATTTTATTATGTGCTGTGTTTTAGGAACCTACTTGTATGAAGCCCATTTAAAAACTTTTTAAATGTACTTAATGTATGGACTGACATAAAATACAGTAAATGTAGATAAATTATACTGAAAGGTAGTGCATGAGTTGCTTATGAGGGACCCCTTGTCATGTCTAGAAATTGTTAAACTAAAATCAATATCAGAAGCTGACATCTGCTCTGACAAAGGAGTATTTTTTTATACGAATACCTAAAAGAATGAAACAAGACTTAATTTGGTTCTTTCTTCCAAAAAGTATGGATGCTGATATGCTTGAGGGAGAAAAAACATGCATTAGGTTGGCAGAACAGTGTGCAATATATTTCTGTGTTTCTTTACAGAACTCAAAAAAATATGTAAGCTGTGCAAACAGACTTCCTCCTGTAGAAGAAAAGTGTATCTGATATCTGATATGTGGGATGAAAAGACAGGATCCATGGTGAGGTGTGTGTCAGAAAAGAATTTATTATAAATTAGTTGGTTTTAACAGAATAAGACTTTACAGATTTAAATCAAATGTAAATAGATGGATTTTCCTCTTATGTTTTCATGTATTTTATACATGTATCAGTTTACAAATATTTTGCTATCATAAGTGTTCTTACATGTCTGTAATCTTAATTTAGCTGAAGTTAAAAGTAAATTACAGCTGAACAAAAATTGTTGATATGTCTACTGGGAGATGTGTTCTAGTGGAAGGTGTCTCTCCCCATGGCAGGTGCTTTGGCCTCAATGATTTGGAAGCTCCTTTTCAACCCAAATCTTTCTATGCTGCTATATATGGAGTCTGCATAAGTATCACTGCATATCTAGAATGTTTTCTAATATTCTCACTATACAAAAAATGTAAAGAGAAGATAATGAGATTGTTTTAGCATCCTATACCTATCCTTTTAATATTATCATACAGTTGCTGCCTTGATAACCTCAGGGAAAATGCTGTCTTAAGTGTTGATTTTGGGAAGATTTTTGAGAATTCCATTTCTCTAAGGAATTTGCTATTTTCTTCTAAATGAGTAGCCATTTTTTCCTATGGTAGGACTTCTGCCCTTTAATTTAAGTAGTCTTTTTGTTTCTTCAAAGCTTGCTTTCAGATATTGAAACTCCACCCTGTTGTTTTATCCAGAGAAGCCATGATTCAAGACAAGACAGGAAAATTAAAAATGCCAATAAACCAACTCAGAAATAAGTAGGAGAGATAAATCAAAAGCAGGATTTTGGAAACAAGTAGGGCCAACATAAAATGTGCAGACATGATCTGTGTGAACGGAAATGCTTACAACATTGAGAACATGAGCTAATTTGATATTGGTTTATCTGAAGTATTTGTTTCTGAAGGCTAGAATTGAAAAAAATACAATAAAGAGGAAGCCTAATCTTCTGACTTTTTTTGACAAAAAATAATTTTCTTAAATTCTTCACTACATTCTATGTAAATTTTTATGAAAATATGTAAACATCTATTTTTTCAGGTTAAAGAATCCAAAATGACAATAATGCAAATTATGTTTTAACTGCATTTGTGAATTATTTTTACTTAATTTGTTAATGTCCTCACACTAAAAAAAAACTGGCAGTGAGAAATAATTATCTCTACAGAAAAGCACATTAAATGAAAGATTTGCCTTATTTTAGCTGTTGCAGCATTCTCAAAAAGGTTTAAATGGAGTAGCAACTTAGATAAATTACAACATGAGAATTTTGTTAAAATGACAAATGTTTGATTAATATATGAAGCCAATATTTCCACCATATAGAAAGGAAAGTAATAGATTTATAAGAAAAATTCTGTGTAATGATTTTGTTTTGTCAATTAATTCTGGATCTAATTATCTTACAGCTAATGTATTGTTGTTAACACTTACAGAGAAATCTTTATGTAAAAAATGGTAATAAATGTACTTTGTAAAATAATCTAAATATAATGATCTACTTTTGAAAAGTTCAATTACCCTCAATACCTGTTTTGAATATATCAGAATTTATGACATGGTTCTACCATTATTCAAAGCAAAGATTCTGCAGAATGTTAATTTCTTTAATGCTTTTCTCCTCCACTCTGGACAACTAGAAAATCTCTCCAATGAGTTAATTATTTTTGGCACAAGTTTTGTCCTAAATATATTCTCCCAACATCTTTATTCTAAGATATAGCTCTAATGGGAAGAGTTGTAAGCTTTGAGCTACAATATTCTACTCCTCTATCTTCCTGTGTCTTGAGACCTACAAATTGGAAATGATTGCTAAAATCAAACCATGTAATTAGACAGCATAACATCTAATATACTCCTTTTGTCAGCTGGCCAGAAAGAAAATTTCAGTAAATGATACATTACACAGTGAAAAAACTTCTTCAAACAAGCCTGTTAATGATGATAAATAAAGAACTTGTGCAAAACCAAGCAATTAATCCTTTGGAAGCTTTCCATTGAAGTTGCTATTAAGGCATCAAGCACTGCAAGCACATTACATAAACAAATCCTCTGGGACTATTCCACTTTAGGTTAGTGCATTTTCTTGCAAATCCATCTGTAGTCTACTTCTTTCATATAATTTCTTATTCACTAAAATATTGTCTTTATTTTAATAAAGGAACAATCAACAGTCATTCATAGCAGGAAAATCAGTTAAAAAATACATCACATCATGTAAGAATTCTAAATGTTCAGAAACATTGCATTTTATTTTCAGAGAATAGATATTGATTTATTTACTTGTGAAGCAAGGGTATTTTTTATTTCTACTACACGGACAGAGCAGATTGCAATATTCTGGCATTAATAATGCATTGGAAATAAAGAGGAATGGTAAGCAAAAATTTATTCTGCAGCTTGTAAAATATGTGAGATGTCAAAAGGTTATGGAAAAACCCTCCCAGTAAACACTATTTCAAGTTAAAATCTTGTAAAGCAGTTTCTCAGTGTGCAGGCAACTAAGTAGATCAATGTCTCAGTACATGAGAAGATGGTGTACATTGGTGTTTTGAGTAATTTTTTTTTTTCATAGGTCCACCAAAATATTCCCTGTCCACGTTATGAGCTATGGCTAGAAGCATAAAAGAACATAAAGAATGGTTTGGCAATTTTTTACTCTGCAAACACATAAGTGTTCAGATTCCATCTTATTATTAGACCTGTGGAAAATCCTTTGAATGTTTGGTTTCACTATAAATCCCATAAAATAGTAAAAAATAACAAAAGTAATTGTCAGAATAGAGTGTGGAAAATTTTTGCTATGTGTACCATAAAGGAGGTGTTTGGGGTTTTTTTACCAAAATGAACTGTAAGGTTGTTCTAACTAATGCAATTTTAAGTTGAAATGTAAACTTTCAGGTATGGATTGTATCAGTAGCCTGTCATTGACTTCTTGCAGTTTTAGATTATTTTCTTCATTTACAAGATACTTTTCAATTGAAGAGAAATGCTAGAGCTGGACTTTTTCCAAATTAAATGAATGGGAATATTCTAAAGAACAGTAAGAACACAATGGATAAATTGATCTGTTCTACTATATTGCAGCAAGAGTTGTAACAAAACCACAATAAAATACTTAGAGGAGAGCATTGGTCATGACCATTAGGGATTTCCTTGAATCTGTAAAGACTGATAAAGGAGAATATGGACATTGAATGCTTATTTTTCTCTGAAGAAAGTAATTCTGTATCAGAAAAAAATAACAGTGAAAATTCCTGGAAGCACTGACTCACAAAATCATCATATTTCAGACAGGTTGAGGTTGGAAGACTCCTCTGGAGGCTGTTTAGTCTCACCCCCTTGGCTCAAGCATGGCCATCCAGAGCCAGCTGCCCAGAGCTGTGCCCAGGAAGCTATTGACAAGCAGAATAGGACTCTGGTCAGCCTCTGCCAGTGCTCAGTTACCTTCACAGTAAAAGTTTCCTGATACTCAGGGTGAACCTCAAGTGTTTGTCTTTTGCCTCCTGCCTTGTCACTCTGTCTTCTTCACACTCTTCTAGATATTCAGCAGAAAGCTGAACATGAGTCAGCAGAGCCATCACAGCCAGGAGGCACCAGACAACCTGGGGTGTCCTGGGGGCATCAAGCACAGCATGGCCAGCCAGGAAAGGGAGGGGATTGTCCCCTCTGCCCTCACTTTGAGTGCTGAGGGCAGGTCTGGGTGCCACAATGTAGGAAAGACATTAAAGTATTCTAGAGCATCCAAAGCAGGGCAACAAAGATGGTGAAGGGCCTTGAGCGAAGCTGTGTGAGGAGCAGCTGAGGTCACTCGGTCTGTTCAGCTTGGAGGAGACTGAGGGGAGATCTCACTGCAGTCTGCAACTTCCTCAAGAGTGAAAGAGAAGGAGCAGGCACTGATCTCTTTTCTCTGGTGACCAAACTGGAAGGAATGGCCTGAAGTTGTGTCAAGAGAGGTTTATGGGTTGGATATTAGAAAAATATTCTTCACTTGGGAGTGGTTGAGCACTGGAATAAGTTCCCCAGGGAAGTGGCCCATCATTCACAGAATTCCAGAAATGTTTGGACAATATTCTCTGGCACATGGTGTGACTCTAGGGGATGGTGCTGTGTAGAGCTGGGAGCTGGACTTAATCCTTGTGGATCCCATCAGATTATTTTGTGATTCTGGAATTCAGACGCTTCAGACCAAGATCTCTTTTGAGCCTTCTCTTCTTCAGACCAAATCATTCCAGCTTCCTAAGCCTCTTCTCATAGGAGAGATGCTCCAGTCCCTTAATCATCTTTGTGACTATTTTGCCTCTCTTTGTCCAGCACCTCCATGTCTTTCTTGTACTGGGAAATTCAATACTGGCCATAGTACTCCAGATGTCTTTTCACCAGTGCTTAGTACAGTGGAAGTATCCCCTCCCTCAACCTCCTGGCAGGACTCCTAAAAGAATTCTGCAGTTCAGACTAGTGTTAGCCTCCCCTGTGGAAAGTAAATATTAACTGGCTTATGACAAATTTGGTGACACTAGGATTTCTGGGTCATTTCTTCCTCTTTTGATTTATCAAATGTAAGATATTTATTGCCGTTTTAGCACTGCTTTCTGTTAGTATCTTGTGGTGACTGAGATGCTGTCATATAGTAAGATGTGGGTCAGCTAAGATGGGCTCAATTGTGAAACACACAACCTCTGTCTGCCTAGATGGAAACCATTACTGAGCAGCTGTTATTTTCTGTAAATATTATTCATTTAGAGTAGCTACACAAGAAGAGGGAAAGACACTAAGTGGAGAGTATCATAATGTATTCTCTCAATGAAATATCTTTTAATACACATTTAATTATCTAAATTATTAATAAAGTCAATATTTATTCTCTTTGTTTTTATTAAGAAACTAATCTTCCTGATGCATCTCTTACACAGAGTGATACATACAAAATTAAATTCCTAACACACTAAACTTGCAAATAATATTAAACCATTTTTAACCAGGGAGCTGTACTGTTGTGGTGAAATCTCTCTTAATATATTATGTTTGCATTTAAGAATAATGGGTTAAATAGAACATAAGAAAAAAAGACATCTTATCATGCTCTGTAGTACATGGCCACAAGCATAAAAATCTCAGTGTCTGCAGAATCTACTGTGAAAGAAATACACCATGCTGCATTGGGGGGATGGGGTTGGAGAGGGCGGGGTTGGAAAACTGGAAATAAGAGTGTTTAAATTTGAAGGGGAGAGATATTTTTGCTCTGACTCTAAATTCAGTAACTTTGGATTCTGGATAAGAGGAGGCTAATGGAGATTCACAATAATAATAATAATAAAAAAAAAAGGGGTGTGGAAGAATAGCTATGTTCTCCTCTCCTCTCCTCTCCTCTCCTCTCCTCTCCTCTCCTCTCCTCTCCT
>JAOTQP010000870.1:40867258-40883153 GCA_026413545.1 Cichladusa arquata
CTCTCCTCTCCTCTCCTCTCCTCTCCTCTCCTCTCCTCTCCTCTCTTTTTTCTTGTAGTGAGTAGACTTTCCACCTTCTTTTCATGAGAAAAATCCAGAAATGTGTGCTTTCTTTGGGCCAACGATACTGGACAAAATCATGTGTAAAACAGTAAATGCAGAAAAGTACTTATGTACAAGACTATTTCCACCATTCTTTTCCTCCCAAAAGGCAAATTTTTTCTTCATGGTCTATAAGCAGATTTATTTGGAGTATTTTCTTTCTCAAAAAACTGTTTTAACACCTGGTTAAATGACAAATGTATTCTCCCAATAGAGGTACCACAGCTGAGAAAGGACTACAGTCTGGAAAGTTTGCCCTCAGTGGGGATTGATTTAGACGCTCTATCTTTCAAGTTTTTATTCTGTCTGTGAGATAACTAAACATCTTGTGCTGGTGAGGAATTCTGTGTTTGGAGCTCAAGGAAAAGAGCAGGCAGTCAATTGTTTTCATATATCCGAAGTAATCTAGAGGGGTTGACTCATTTTGGCAACTATGATCTGCTGGGGATTGCAACAGAAATTCAATATGCCTGGCAGAAATAAGAGACATGGTTTACCTTTTGGGCTATATTTATCACTTTGAAAAAAAAAAATAAAAAGTTTTACTGTGTTTGTTGCTCATCCTCGCTCATTATTATAAACTCTGGAAAACTATGATAAACCTATGATGCCTGAATGGTGTTTCCAAAAATAAGTTCCCAATTTTTAACATTGTCTCTTGAAGGAGAAAAAGATGCTGATCTTGATGCTGAGCTTGTGATAAGACCTCTAGAAGACTTGTGTTTTCTGATTGTATAGAATAATAAAGACGCGGATTTTTTCTTTAGATATGGGTCCACTATCCTTCTCTGCTTCCAGCCATTTTGACTTGTTCTCTTTTTTTGAAGCATAAACCAAGAAGAATAATATGAAAGATAAACAGAAACTCCTCCTAATTACATAGACATTTTCTACTTTCCACACAGAAGTGGGGAAGTGATATATATATAGATACATACAATACATATTGACAAAATCTGGCTGAAAATGTTCATTTTACTTTACAGATTTCAATCAGTTTAAATGTTTCTAATCTGTCTGGATGAATGTTCTAAGAAGGTCCATGATACCTTTTCACTGTCATTTTATTGAAGTATTTCTTTTAATGAATGAGGGTATTAATTTAATTTCTTTTTTGAAATTCAAGTTTACACTCAAAATATAGTCATTACCTTCTCATTCCAATGTATATCCTTGAGGACAAGTTTACAATTGCACACAGTTCCAAAAATTCTGTCTGGCGGAGGCTGAACAAATTTACATTTTTTTCTCAACTGATTGAAATCAGTGTCAGTTTTAATGTTATTTTTATGTCAGGGAGGGGATGCTAAGCCTATCTGAGGATATTACTACTAATACAGTTATGAAAAACAAGGATCTTCTAAGAGTAAACTATCATTAGACTTATAATTTCTTCAGGAATTCAGATAATTATGTGAAGACAAACATATTGGAGAGCATAAGGATGAAACACACCAAAAATTGCAATTAAATACACAGAAAATCTATAAGAAAGAACTTAGATGTCCCTCAGTTCTTCACTCTTTAAGTGCTTCTTAAAAGTATGATGTTAATGTACAAATATGAGGCTGAAAGGTTATGTGAAAGTATATTTTTAAGTAGTTTTGAGTGTCATCTGAATTTCCCTGAAAACCAGTTTCTGAAAGTAAATGCACTCATTTTACTTTTCTTTCTTCTTTACTTGGTCTACCTAACATTTTTCTTAGTGAGCATATGATCCAGAGCTTGTAGATTGCAGTACAATTAGCACAGAAAATAATACATTGTTGCTATCTGGGCAGTTCTTCATACACAGATTAATTTACCTCTGAAGCCACAAATTTTGCCCTAGCTAAAATCCATATAGAAGACAATTTCTTGCAAATAGCACATGGGGGTTTTTTTTTGGTCTTTTCAGGTTTGTTTGACATGTCACTAGACACATTTGTAGCTTAAAAAATTATATTTTTTTTATTCATGGATCATAAATTTTTCATTTATTTCATTGATCTAAGCCTTTTCACTAATAAAATGCTTTCATTAATTATAAGTCTGTATATAATCAGATGCATCTTATTTTTCCATCATATTTTTCCTTTTATCTTCAGGTCATGATTTTTTTCTAGTGAACTATCTATACATATATTTTTCAAAGTATTTTTTCCCAGTCAAAAGCATGTTTAAAAGGTTGTTTTTGTGTGGAAACCCCTTCCTTGTTACATGAAAGGACAAAAAAATACACACTAGCTGAATTTTGGATTGTTTAGGCATTTTCAGTCTCAAAGACATGTTAAAAGAAAGGAGGAAAAGAAAAAAAGCAAAGGTAAAATTTCCAGTTAATGAGAAATTGCACAATTCTCTCTGGACAGAGGATGAAATTAAGGAGTTCCTGCACTTCTACAGTTCTTAGAGAAACTCATAGGCTTCTACCAGAAATTTCACTTAAAAAATTGTGTACTGTCAGTAGTTGTATTAATTACATGAGAAAGAGAGAGCGATTATTTGGATGAAGAAAAGAGCAGTAATATGACTAAAGCATTGTTCCTAAGTTGTGCCATACTTAACCCTTTTGAGATAGTGCCTCTACTGCATGAAGTCCATGAAACCTCAACTTAAATTCTTTTTCAGTTTTGTTGCTTTTGGAGAATTAAATGAAATTAAACCCCAATATCTAGTGACATACTTGTACTTTCTGATGACTCTTTTCATGGCTTATCTTGCTCTAATGCCATATACAAGGTAAAGAAATTATAAAATTCCCCATGTCTATCAACTAGTCCTAGTATTTGTGCATTGAAGTTGTGCCACATCTTGCAAATAACGCAAGACTTTGTGATCTGACAAACTCTGAAAGATTTAAAATCCATACTTGGTTTCCAGGTTCCAGATGGAAATCCCTAAGGACTCTTACTGCCCTTCAGTAACCATTCCTGAAAGCCTTGGGGCCTTGACCATGACTGAATGTAGGATTTAAGCTGGAAAAACAACTGGATGGTAGGCCACCTCTACATTAAGAAATTACACGACCAATTATATTTCCTCATTCCAATGTTCATTAAGTTGGAAAAGGTAAGTCACAGTGGTGTCACTTTGGGTGGTGTTGTATCTACACCTATATCATCATATCATATCATATCATATCATATCATATCATATCATACCATATCATATCATATCATAATAATTTCTGTCATTTGTTAAGTGAGTAGGAGCAATATCAGTATTTTGTGACTAATTCTGGTATTATTTGTAGTTCTTCATTAAACATTTAATTTGTACACTCCACTGTACTTGTAACCTTCCAATTGATCAGGATGGGGTTTGATGCACAGAAAAAAATATATCTTGCATCATTTTTTTTTATGTCATATTCCATTTGTGTGAGCTAGATAATTAGACTATATCCGAATTTAAAACCACATATTGTCTTTGTAATATAGGTGGGTAGAAAAGAAAAAATATAAAATATTACATCTTTGAACAATTTTTCATCAAAAAATATCTAATTAATTGTGCATGTATGAATGAAAATTTGCCATGGTTCCATTGTGAAAGTATATCTTTGCTATATTCTTTTACTGTCACATGGACAGAAGTTCGTATTTCCATTTTAATTTTATTTTAAAAACAATTCTGAAGTCAATGATAACACTACTGTTCCTTTTTACTAAGCCTGCAATAATAGTTTTGGGTTTGTGTTGATATTGCATTTATACTTCAAAATACTCTGAAATAAAGACAAAACATGAATGTATCGAGTAAAAATTTCATATTGTAGCCTTAACTATAGAGCAAATCCTTGGCACATCTGGTAATTTTGTAAACATCATTTAGTACTATAATAATACATTCTTATATCTAAGTATGTTGTCAGTGTGGGTTGAATGGCTTTCATCCAAACTGGCAATTATATTTGATGTTGACACTCTATACTTTTACAAGATTTTCCCTTTCTGTCATGTACTAACACTTACAGAGACTATAAAAAAAGATTTTGTACAAAAAAATTTACATTTTTAGGAATAGATTGATATTGTGTATGTCTGTGTTAAGCTTATTATAAAGTAACCCTTAGCCCCAGAACGGGTAATTTAGACAGTTGTAAATGTACTAAACTGTGGTTAACATATGTGAGAAATTTTAAGGAAATAATTTAAAAATGTTGTACAGTACCCATGTGAAAAGTGCACAGCCTGTCATGAAATGCAACCCATGATGTTCATTATATAATTAGGAATAAAAGAATATTAAAGTAATTATAAACCTCTTGATATAACATATCTTATTAAACACAAGCCTTATCAGAATATAGAAACATATATTTTATGATTTAATTTATATTTGTTTAAATTGTAGAAAATTACATACATATATTGGAAAAGAAAGTGGCTTATAAGAAGGCTTTATCAAGTGGATGATGCTGTTATTTAGATAGTGTAAAGGTAAGAGAATCCTGGAAATTTCATAAGTTTTACTCATGCTATGCAAATTCTGTATTGGCAGTCAAATAGAATCCCAAGGAATAGTAGATTATTCCAAAATCTAGAAGACAAAAATATTTTACAGGTATTTCTTTTATTTAAATATCAACCAAAGAAAAGGTAATTCATTGTTTGGGAAGGGAAATTTTAGTAATTGTTAATAAAAAAGTTAAAGTATTCTCTTTTTCTGCTTTGAGGGAGGTGTGGAGCTTCAATCAGATGACTGAATTTAAACCTATTACACTGGGGGTTTTTGGCTTAGAAGTAATTTTTCAATTTGATAAAATATTTGTTACACAGACTTACAAAAAATTGAATTGGCAAAGTTCAAATCAATAATCTTATCTTTTAGATAATTGTATCGAAGTCATTGGATTTCTCAAGCCTCTGATGTTATATAGACTGAAATGGTGTGCTAAAATAAAAATACATTGATCTGTGCATCACCTTTTTCTTCAATTAGATGCCTTCTCTTACTTAATCATTTGGGACTGTTCTTCAAACACTAGCCAGTTTTAATGAGCACAAATTGAGTATTTTTTCTAGTTTCTTCCCTGCTGTCAAGCTTGAAGAATTTGTATTAAAGTGCTAAAAAGAGTATTTCAGATGTTTTCAAGTGCTATGTAAGTAATTGGGTTCTAAATGGAGTATTCTGCACTACTTAATAACATCTGGAAATAAATAAGATCTTTAGGGAAATAAAAGGAAGAAAAATAGTGTTCAAAGAAAGATATATATATTATATAAATATAAGAAAATATTGTTTTATGGAAAACTTTTTATAGATTCTGAATTTGTGCAGCTGATGCACACTTTTTTGCATTGGTTGAATTTAATTTTTTTTTTTACATCAAGTTTCAAAATCTTCTTTGATAACAGATGATATTTTAAGGTAAATCAATAGTCATGGAAACAGTGGAAGTCTTTATGAATATATTTTCAATTTACAGCTGGAGCCTCTGTACTAATATCACCAGAAGTCATCATGAGTCTCAGTAGCAATTTCAGTAACCTGCAGACCCACACCTCGTTTTGATGGCTCTTTTCCATATTTTCATACAACTCAATATATTGGGATAAAGTCCTTAGAGACTGTTTAATGTTTTAAGGTATGTAGGACTCTAAACTAGTGATGATGGGAGAGGGAGACAGTTCCAAACAAGCCTATGTGAGAGAGGCAGAGAGGACTGCTGAGCAGAGGGTCTGAAATGATGTTGATGAAAGGGAATGAAAAATCAACGAAATAGAGATCAGGAGGGGTCACCTGCAGCATTTGCATGTAAACAAGGAAGTGGCCACAAGTCACCATTATAGAAAAAGAGCCAACCTCACAGAGACTGCCTCTGGGAAATCAACAGGTTGAGGTGCCTCATTCAAATGCATAAACTTTTCCCTCAACTAAACTCTGATTCAACTACACAAAATCTAAACAGCATTAATTTTAAACATTCAACATAAAATAGGAAGAAAAGCTATCAGAGGTTTTCTTATATTATTTGGTAGACCATTCTCAGTCATAAGTAAACATGTAATATTAATTCATATTGAAAAAACAAGTACATATTAAACTTGTCCAAAACACTAAACCTGCCTTTCATGACATTAAAAAAGTTATGAAACTATGTCTTCTGTGCCTAGTAGACAATAATAGTCATTTAACAAAAATTATAATAGTCACTTGATTACAGAAACATGACAAATTTAGCTCTTCTTTACTACTGACTACTCTTATTTGTATATCTTATATGAGCATACAGCCATTGAATTATAGTTGACCTTATTTGTGAAATCTGTAAGATGTATAAGAATCTAAAGTAAGCTTCTCCTTTTCAGTGTATAATCCAATCATTTTGCTTTTGCTGATTTCTAAGCTCACACAAGTTTAAAAGCTTTGGAATTTTTTAAGTGATCCCTCAATTTAAAGCACTGTATTTGGTCCGTTAAAATATTAAATTGTGTTCTCTGTTAAAGCTGGCTGAAATTGAAGCCTTAGTAAATGGTCTTTTTTCATGTGAAGAAACGAAAAGAAAGAAAGAGTGCTCTAAATTGTAAGGTAATGGAGCATAAAATGTTCCTTATTTAATACTCTTCGAATGATAAGAGATTAGTTATCATATTTCCATATTTTTGTATTATCCTACAACTTCAGAAAGACAAACCCTTAAAGCCAAAACCTTAATGAACTCTTAAAGATTATTTGAAAATGTGCTTTCACTTAAACAAGTCTCATATAGTGCCTAGTGAAAATCAGATTTCTTCAGCATATTTGATACTAGCATTATTCTTTACATAAATATACACAAATACATAGAAGCAGAAACAATAAATACTGTTTCATCTTAAAACAATGGAATAAAAACTTTTCATTTGAAAATTAGAATGTTTTAGAGAAAGAGGCATTATAATTGAAAAATGTGTAATTTTTCCACGTCTCATTTAATATCTAAAAACATAGTAATTTCTCCATCAAATTTTTTATTTCTTTTCTTTGTGAAGCCAATCTATTCATCAAGGAAAAGCCTTGAGGCTTTTTGCATATTTTATAACTAAGAACTCAGATTATTTCAGAAGAAACCACTAATTAACTGGGTTAACAACCATTAACCAATTCACCAATTAATAACTTTATTAACTGATTTAACCTATCAATTTCGGTGGGACAAGACTGAAGTGTTTATATAACTGGGGAAAAAAATCAAAACAAAAAAACACTTGAGCTTTCCCATCCCAAAGTTTCTGTACCTCATTGGCAATTAGCCATAGAGAATTAGCAAATACCATGTTAATTTATATTTTAAATTGATGAAACGCATTTTAAATGTACATAAGAACTTATAGATTTGTTTGTAAGACTTTATGACTAGCCTAGGATAATTTTCCTTGCTTCTCCAAGTAGCCACATGGAGACTATTGCACCATACGTTCCAGGGCTTTAATTCGACAAGACAAATCTCATTCACAGAAAATCCAAGAAGGTGGGGGAAAAAATAACATAATTAAATTAAACACAGGAATATTTATATAATCATAGAATGGTCTGGGTTCCGATACCAGAACTTCAGTCTAGTTCCAAAGCCCCTGCCATGGGCAGAGTTGCCACCCACTAGAGCAGGTTACTCAAAGCTCCATCCAGCCCGGCCTTAAGCACTTCCAGGAGTGGGGCAGGTTCTCTGGGCATATTACTGGCATTCTTTTTGGGTATAGTTTGCTAGCATAACCCCCTTTAGAAGTAGATAATGTGTCAAGCAGAATTTCTCTTGGTTCTAGATCTGTTCAATATTTTAATGAAATACTTGTATAATGTAATAAGAATTAGCTTATTTCCAGACAACTGAAAACTCAACTCCTCAAAAAATGGAGGTCAACTAGCATGTTCTAACATGTGAGGAGATAAAATAGTTTTCAAACACATTGTAGGCCAATGAGGAAAAGAAAAGTAGCGTTCTCTGTAACTGTAATTAATAGAACAAGAACTAATCCTTAGAATTAAAAGATGCAGAAAATTAAAAAACCTGCACAAAATAACAAAAAAAACTAAGATAAAGGATATGGGAGCATGCCAGTAGCCAGGTGTAAGGTCACTTGGAAGCCCCATTTTCATGTCACTTTGCTAAGCCCTATTGTTTAAAATACAAGATGGCATTTCTAAATGAAGTTCAATGACTTTAAAAGAAAATTTCTTCCAGCAAAGAAAGTAGACTGAGAATCCTATGTATATATTTATATAAATATTCTGAAAAATCTAATGCTGCTTTTCTGCTGGAGTTCTAACTAGTGCTATAACATTGCTAAAAATAATTTATTAATTAAAATTCACTACTTGAGAATAGTTGAAATTTTTATCAACCATTGAAAATATATGCATGTCTTAATGACCTCTTTTTTTCATAAAATCTTTTTGTCCTTTTCACAGCTAGGCATAAATAGATTTCAGAAATTAGAAAAACTGAGGAAGAACTTTGGCAGATTAAAATGAGAAAGCATAATACAAACAAAATAAATTTTAAAGATCAAATTAGAGAATTTGGTATAGTAATACTTTATTGAATAAGTAATTTCTATTTAAATTAAAATAATAATGAGAACACTCCCAGTGCCAACCTGTCAAGAACTTGGAAACCATTGTAAACAAGGAGTGATATTTATGATGGTGCGGTGGTGATCTTTGTTTTTAATTAATCAGAGAAACATACATCTACAGACATGTTAACATCTGAATTTCTTATTTACTTGCATAGTATATTTCACAATTTATATCTCCTCCAATTCCCAGATTCCTTCACAATTAATATCTCTTCCACTTCCCAGATTCCATTTTCATTGATTCCATTTTCATTTATATATCCTGATAAAATAGAAATAATCATGAAGGAAACTGATAGAAGTAACAAAATTATAAAAGCAAATCTTTTAGATTTTCAGTAATCATTCAAGTTGATAGAACAGTAGTATAGTATTGTCTGAGGCAGGAAATTCTAGTAATGTATATATTTAGTGACTTGATGAATCTATTATTTGCTATTCTGGACCAGTAGCACATTTCCATAGCACATGAATAAATGCAATAATTACTAGGAAAAAAAATTAAATATTTTATTTTTTTTTGTAAAAACAATACTGACTTAAACAATAGTCATGATAAAAAAGTCTGAAAATGTAGACGTTCTTAGTATATTAGAATGGCTGGAATTTCAGGATAACTAAAGGCTACTTAATCTAACATTGAAATAAAATATTTTTTTGACAAAGAGTTGAGAAAAAAATCGACTAAAAGCCACAAAAAAAACCCCAAAACAACAAAATCCAGGCAAACAATGAACCAACCAAAAAACCCCAAACAAATCCCCTCACAAAAAATGAATTGGTGGTGCATTCCAGTGTTAAATATGTTTGGTCCTAATGGTTGCAAAAGAAGCAATTCTCACATCTTTCCCATTCCTCTTCCTCCCCCACTCCTGCCACACAGTGTTGCCTCCTCAATTCTGTCATTAGGGTGACCCCACTGAGATCTGAGTAGGCAGGAAATTTTTATTTCTTTTTCCCCCTATGGTATGATCTAGGCTTACTAGGCAGAATTAATTTGGGAAGGGATCAGATGGGCATGTTATGGAGCAATAGAGCTAGAAGTAATATTCAGCAGAGAATAGAAAAGGAAGCAAGGAAAAAGGACTCAACCAGTGAGTCGTTGAGATTTCCTCAGTTACATCACCACTATACAATCAGGTAATTTTTGAGGGTCTTCTCTCTCTCTCTCTCTCTGTGTATATATAGGTATGCATAGCTTGATTTTATGCTTGATATTAATGGAAATTGTATATGACATTAAGTTGGAAAAATAAGCATTTTAAAACAATTAGTATGTTATTGCTTTTAGTGGTACTTAACCTGCAACTGCTGGCACTAATAAAGAGAATAATAAAAAACAAGAGTACCTTCAAAAATATTTTATCCTTTTTAAAGTTTTTTTTTTTTTTTTTTTTTTTTTTTTTTTTATAAAGAAATAAGAATATTTTTTTGTTTTATATTTTTAAAAATCTCCAATGCACCATCAGGAAAGCTTTCATCTCCACAGTAGGAAAAAAAACACTTTATGATTACAAGTTGTCTTTTTTCAAAGAGGAGCTTTAACATCTTCATTTCTTCCTTATTTATACAGTTCCACACAATTATTTAGGAAACAGAAAGTTCCACAGAATTCTGGTTTGTTTTATAGAATCTTAGAGCACACAGCCAACAGTGAGAGCCACAGAATATTAAAAATAAAGAGTGACAAAGAGCAGGACACCAAATTTATGACAGTTATGAAGTTGTAAACTGAAGACAGAATATTTCTTCCTCAGACTAGGAAGCTGAAAAAGTTGCTATTAGACAATTATGCCGGCATTATTTTACCACTTTTAGAGTTTGGTAAACTTAGCCTGATTTAGGTCAAAGCTTTTCCAAGATATTAGAAATGTTTCAGTTAAAATTTACCCATTACATTTCACCTTTTCTTCGCAACTTCCATCACAGTATCAGCAATTAACCTAATTGTACAACCACTGCCAATTTTCATTCATGTGTAACTGTTAAAGGCCAGGAAGGTCAGGTCCTTTCTACATAGTCACAGAAATAAATAGAGCTATGGTATTCCTTTAATTTCTGAAGGAGAAAAATCACAATCTACTTTCTAGATCTTTGTGGGTTTTTTCCTTCACATAGATGTTGTTCTCTCCTCTTGGAGAGGTATTAGCTTTTCGTTACTATCTGTAATAAAAATACCCACTAATAAATGCACTCTAAATCCCAAGTTTTTATGATCTCTTAGTCTTTAATTTCTATCACCCTTAAGAATGTTTCTGTTACTGTCTTTATCTACTGTCAGCTGTTCCATGTTACTTATCTCTTCACTCCAACAGTCCAAGATATGCCATTCTAGCATTCAAGGGTGTAGTACCTTAGCACGGAGAGTTCTTGCTCAGGACACAAACATGGCCAGATAACTCCAGTTATTATAGAGAAAAACAATCTTGCAGATTTGTACTTCTTCAAATATCCTTTAAAAATAACACTTCTTAAAAATTACTTTATTATATGATGACACGCAGCCTATCAAAAAAATTAACTGAACTGAATATTCGATTACTTTTTTCAATTAAAAATAAGTTATAAAGAAATCTCCTATTGACAGGCAACCATTTTACACAGCATTACTCTTCTTTGCAAGCAAAGTATTCTACATATTTTTCTCTGCTCATTGTATGCAGTTTCCTGCCACTAAATAACTCAGCTTAATTTCTCAATGTCAAATCATTGCTGATCCTGCATTCCTTGCCAGCTTTCAAAGCAGACTATTTGTTTGCAGAAGCTGTGTACAATATTTTACTGTAAAGGCAGGTTTGTTATTCTTTCTACCAAATACAAAAGAAAAATATTTTAAAAGTAACAATGTGCTTTCTTTATGCAACATCTGTTAAACAGAAAATTACCTTTTTGGTAACGTTTCCCTTTCTCTCTGACACATTTGAAGAACATAATTCTTCACTTCCTAGTCTCTCTTATCTAGTGACCATTACTCCAAAAAATTATGTCCGTCTACTAATTTCTAAGTGTAGGTGAGGTAAAGTTCACATTTATCGGTAGTTTTTAATGTAATAAAGTCAATATAAATTACTCTGAAGTTCTGACAACCAAAGAACTGTGTTCAGAGGTAAGAGATTTTGAGATCATTTCCCTTCCCTAAATAATTCTTGAAATGCGATTCCTTAATAAAAGACCCTAATAAACACTCAATAAAATCTAAAGACAACCTGAGAAGCACAGAAATAAAAGTCTTTAAGACAATTATGTGGATTTTTGGCTTGCTTTATATCTCTTTACATATTAAGTAAACAACCTAAGAACTAAAAATTATCAAAGTAGCATCACTAGTACTTTAAGATTTGAAATATGAGATTAGATCCTGGTCTCAGAATAATTCAGATTTTCCATGTGTTCTCATGCAAATTTTCCATAGCACAGCCATAATTTCTCATCACTAACAATGATTTTATTGTTGCAGGTTTTTTTTTAAATAGCAGATATAATCAAAAGTATTATAAAGGAGTTTTCATTTGCATAGGGAGTTTTAGGTTGGGGATTGCATCTGCACCCAAATTGCATTCAGTAAGTGTAACAAATTCTCTGTAAACTCTACACCTGAAGCAGATGGAAGAAGATTGCATCAGGAGATGAACCCTAACAAATTACAATAGTTTGTGATGCTCATCTGAATTTTAATCAGATATAAAATATTTATTTCTGAAATACATCAAGAGACACTATTTTCACCTCTTGAAATGCATCAGAGGGTTTATAGTCAATCAAGCAAAAATATCTTGCACATTTTTACTTTCTATATCTTCCTCTCTTACGTATACAATACTACATGCATATAGGTGTCAATGATTTTATTAGCAACTATACATAAGTCCATCAAAATAGAAACTAGAAAGTGATTTCATATGTCAAATCCTCTTTGTTAAGGATTTAACTCGACTTCAACAAAAAAAGATGAATTTATGGTTACATTAGAAACATTATTTTATTTTCTGCAAAATGCTGTGCAATGTAATACCATCAGATAGATAAAGCAGACCATGTGTAGTAAGACATTAGGAACACTGTATGATTTGAAAGTATAGAAAATAAAGACCTTTCATGTTTCTTCTTGAGACCAGAGGGAGCATGACTTGGAGTTCATTTTGTCAGGCACAAGGACTGAACTGCAAAATTCATCATCTGAATAGCTCACATTCTTGACAAATAAGTACCAAACAAATATAGATAAAATATTCTTATATTGACAATTATTTAAAGAAAATTGCTTTCTCTATTGAATTGTAATTTTTTTTTTAATTTATGAAAAAATAGTCAAACATCGATAAAATTCAATGAACTAGAAATAACGGCATGTCAGCATATTGTTAATATTGATTTATTTAATTTGAGTATTTAAGAAAAAAATTAGCAGTATTAAGAATGTATTTTCTAGACATGTTATCTGAAGAATGAGCTACTAATAATAGAAAGGAAATTTTTTGGAGAAGTAATACAGAGAAGAAACTTGTCACCTTCACCTCATTAAAAAATTACCTGTATTCGTGGCCACAGGCACTAGAAGTAGAATCACTGATGATACCCATTAACCCTAAATGTATGCTTGATTCCTAAGTGATCCTTACCTTTTCTTAATCCAGCAAATTATTTTTCCACACATTACCTTGTTCTATTTTTCTGGACCATAAATGTAACGACATAAAAGTCGTATTAGCTACTGAGCTCAGTTTTTAACATGTATTTCAAAAAGGTATAGTGCAATAATTAGTTTACAGAAATCTGGATGGAAAATCTAGCATAATATTATTAGGTCTGTCATTACAATTTCCTAATAGTTTGATAGAGTAGAGATGAGTTTTTTTTCTCTGGAGACTTTTTCCCACTATCAATTTACTGAAAATAATATTAATGCACAATTAGTCCTTTTATTATTAAGGCTTTATGATGATTTTTACTCAGCTAATGATATTCAGACAAAAACTTGTTTGGTCATATTCCCTAAAATTCCAAGTATAAACTCTGTTTCCAGACACACAGTAGAATTATAGAGCGGTTTGTGTTGGAAAGGACTTTATGAGACCTTCTAGCAAACCCACCTGCCATGGGCAGAGACATCTTTCATTAGATCACATTGTTTAAAGCCTCCTCCAACTTGACCTTGAACACTTCTAGGGATGGGCAATCTGCTCCAGTGTCCCACTACCCTCATCATAAAAATGTTTTCAATATGTCCAAGGTAAACCTGCACTCCTTCAATGAAAAGTCATTGCCCCTTGTCCTGTCAGTTCAAGGATTGGTTAAAAGCCTTTCTCCATCTTTCTTATAGCTGTCCCTTTATGTATTGAAAGGCTGTGATAAGGTGCCCCTTAAGTCTTTTCTTCTCCAGACTGAACAACTGCAGCTCTCTTCATAGGTCAGGTTCTCCTGACCTGTAATATTTTTGTGGCCCTCCTCTGCACCTTCTCTGAATGGTCCATGTCCCTCTTCTTCTGGGGACCCCAATACTAGAGAAAAGCTGCCTTTTAATAAGCAATACTCCCTGGAATATGTTGCATGTAGCTAGCCCTGAAAGCGCTTCTTACTGCACTCATCAGAAGCAAAAATGGTGGTTCTTAAATTATTCATAACTTTCTTTCTCCTTGAGGCAATATCTGACCCACAAATATGTGAAGGATGAAAAATGACTCTCTTAGAGATAAAAGAAATGCTGATTTATGTAGCATTCATTTAATTCGCCTTGATTTAAATTAATGTTTTAAGGGAGCATTTTACATATTATGTTTGATGTAAAGGACTGATTAAATAGTTATGTTTTCTCTAATCTATCTAGTAAAATAAAAAAAATAGGTATTCTTGATGACACTGGTTTTACTGAAGCTTATTTCACAAAAGATATTCAACATCATGTGACTAAGACTTGACAAGACAGCTTTGTTTGCTGTGTGCTTAATTAACACTTTCCATTCCACTTGATTATTTCAGTTAGGCTTGGCCAGTTTTTTGTTTTCTGTTTTAGAGAAAAAAACCAACTAAAATCTCCAAACAAACAAAAACATCAAAACATACCTTTGTCTAATATGTACATCACAGTTTTTCATTTGCCCTCATGTCACACCTAGGTTTGAAAACTTGAATTCTTGTTTTAATGATATCAAGTTATATAGAGGACAATTTGTTTGCAATTCCACTTCCTTATTTCCTTAATGTAGGTGTTTTATTTTTAACTTAGAAACTGCCATGAGAAATTTAACAAAGTAATGAATTTTGAGAGAGATTGCAAAGAGACCTTCACACTATGGGTGTCATTCATTTTAACACATAATAACAATGCCTAATAAATACAGAGGTTTCTGTTTTCTTATAATGATTTGCTTTAAAATTAAATATTGAACATTAAATATTTCACTCACCTTTTAACCTTGCCAAATCCAGTAGCTATCTGAAGGGCTTGGCACCATGTGTCAAGGTTACACAGTGAAATCCAAGCTGTGGCTGCTTCACTTAAAAGAATCTGCAGAGAAAAAAGGAATCCATGTAAATTATTTCAAAATATATTTTCTTCCTCTTCCTTTTTACACAGTGGTTCACTTTAAAAAATCGTCGTATTGTGTACAAAAGAGCTGAACTTTTTCAGGATAACATTCCTTACCTGGTGCTGTCATGGATTGGTCCACACACTGTGTAATTCTTGAGGAGAAAAACTTATCCGAGTGTAAATGGATATTCTAGGGACAGAACCACAGAATTTACATTCCTTACATGTGATGATTGTTCTGGGAGAATTCATACACATAGTTTCATAGTCCCAGTGGAGCACTGACATTTCCATATGCAAAAGTGCAAGGCAAAATTTGAATGAGCCTTTTTCAAACTAGAAAAGAGAAGAACAATGGCTGCATATTATTTTTTGTTTCTGATTTATGTGATTAAGTGTTTCAGCAGTCTAGTAGAAAATCACAGTCCATTTAGAATGATAGAATTAGGATTCTGAATTATGAGTGGTTTGGGTTGGAAAAGACTTTCAGAAATCTTCCAGTTATTTCTCGATAAAATTGCCAAATTTTAGTTTTTTTAAAAAACAGAAATGAAGTTTGAGATGAGTTTTGTGAACAAAAAACACTTCTGCTGTATTGTAGGGAAGGACTTGGATTGTGGAGTTCCAAAATAATCACAGAAAGCTTTGATTTAAGCTGCCCTTAAATGCTTCTCTTCGATCAGTAGTTGCCTTTCCAGTAAAAAAAGATTGCTTAAGTTAA
>JAOTQP010000870.1:40883183-40915406 GCA_026413545.1 Cichladusa arquata
AGAAGCCATGAGGCATCACCATCATCTCTTTAATATTTTTTTTTTCTAAATTGCAGGGTTTGAAAACTATTTTTATTGAAAAATGGGGACATAATGCATTTAAAAAATCATACCATAAGGTGGCACGCAATTCAGGCAGAAATGTATATATTTTCTATCAGAAAATTTTTAAAAATGTTTAGGTAAAATATTATAGCTCAGCCTGCTATCCCCAGTGATTGGATGCATCTACTTTAAGTTTTCCTTTTGGGAACTCTTTATGCTGACAAGCTTGAATTTGGCTATAAAAGTGTGCTTCTAAATGCATAACAAAATTATTTCTGTAAATCGAATTTTTAGAGGAAATATCCCTTTATATTGTGCTTAGATATGTATTTTTATGAGATGAAAATTTAGCATCCAAGCAATGAAAAAAAATCTAAAATAAACAGAAACTAAAATATAGATAAGTGATACAACAAAATTACTGAATGTTTCAGTACTATAATCAAATCTATCCTAATCTCTGTGACAGTGCTCTAGGTTGGCATTTAAAGTCTAGTTAAGATTTTTGTTATGCATAACAAGAGAAACCTTTAGGAAAAATGTCTCAAAGCTTGTAAAAGACAAGTAAGAGATAATTCATAAATTCAGAGTTTCTCAGGTACTTTGAATTTGAGTATCTCACAAGTTCTTTTAGGAGGCAAGAGAAAGAATTTTGATGGAGAACTTAAAGTTCTTATTCCCTGTGGGAGCTAACAATTGATACAATGCACAAAATTGACAGGAGCACTTTCAGAAATCTCACTATATATTTAATAAAGCAACACGGATTATTTGATAGCTTCCAGTACTTCTGTTATATCCTTTGCTCAGCCTGTGTATTTGATATTCTGCCTCAGAGAAGTAATATAGCAAACACTCCTGAATACCCTGATAAAGTAACAAGAGCCATTATTGTCTGAGTATGTCTGTGCTTAGCCCCTTCTTGTACTCTCTCAGATTGTGGGGAATATAAAGTCACTTACCTAATACAGGAGCAGATTCCCAGAAGACAGGGCAAAATAACTGATTGTGAAGATTATGTGTATCAACAGCAAGCATTTATTACTGCAACACACTAATAGAATGTGTGTATAGTTAAGTTGTTTGCTTCATCTTTAAACATGTATAAAATCTCTGAGACTTTTTCTTTCCTACAGCTTCCTGAACTTGTAAAAGAGAAAAAGAACTTCAGATTTTTATTTCTTCTGTGACAGAAGTTACATAAGGTGCTCCTCCTGACGTGCTCAGCTAACATTTTTTTGAATAGCACCTTACTATTTTTGTCTCAAAAGAACAGGTCAGGTTTGTCCAGCAGTCACTCACCAGTTAGTTCTGAACATGACATTTCATGTAGAAAATATCCTTGGAAATAATTGACATGGGCTCGTATGAGAGTATCAAATAATGTAAGTCGCTACACATTTCTTGCCAAAGTATACAGCACAGACAATGATCACCAGGTAATATGAGAAACACAATGCATTAATAAGCCAATCATAGTGTTGGGGTTTTGTTGTTTTTTAAAGTACAGAAAAGAAAAGACAACTTGTAAAAGTGAAAACACAGTCAAAACAAAAGCAGTATGGTAGTCTCTCAAAAAAAAAAAAAAAAAAAACCAGCTTATTCCTATATCAGTACTACTTCAGGTTTATCTATAAAAGAAAAATTTCCCCTCTGAAAGCAGAGATTATATTAAGTTCAAGATTTGTGAGCAAAAAAAAGCAAACTATGATCCTTTTTTTAAGACACTTAAGAAAACATATGCATTAAAAATTCACATTATACACAATACTTATTAGATATACAAAAGAAAAAAAAGGGCACATACTAGTATCTTGAAGTAACTCAAAAGTTATAACCAATAAACAAACTAAGATCACTGAAAACTGCCTTACCACTTCCTTTGTAGTGGAATATTGTGAGGGAAGTACTAGTACATATAAAGTCAGAAAATACATTGAAAAAAAACTTTGAAAATATTGGACCAACTCTATCTACTGTCTAATAATTTCTATGTGTGTAAGGAAAGAAAATATAAGTTGAAATGAAAAAAAAGTCATATATGTGAAGTACAGACTGATAAATTGACACGAAAAAAATTTTCTTTGTATGAAATAGGTAGGAAATAATAGGCTTTATAGCAATAGGTTTATTCTGAGTATGGAGAGATATAAATTTAGTGAATGCATGATACAGCACCTACTAGGACAAGGAGTTTTGCAAGAGATGTACAATACTAGCAACTCAACATACTCTGAGAGAAGTTAATGCTAATATAGCTGTTTGTTTAGCAACATCTGTATTTCAACCACATATGAAAAAAATTCTAGTTATCTGATTCTGAATTATCAACAAACAACAGAATTTTTGATACTAAAATAGAATTCATAAATAAACAAAAAAGTTAAAGTAGAAAACAGGGGTTGTTCATGGCAATGTGTTCACAGAACAAGAGGGTTTTTTGTTGCTGTCACTAAACCACTGCTCATCTGGAGACATGTTTGCCAGCCACCTGGTTCAGAAATACAGAGACATATGGTACAGTTATTAATACTGACCCAAAGTTATTCCAGTGAGCATATTCCAAGTTTGAAAAAAACTCTGATAAATATTCATTTAAATATGTAAATAAATGTGTCCTATTATAAATTCTGTTCTATAAACACACATGCTTTCAGTGCCAAATCAAAACCTCCTCAATGCTAGGAGCTCACAATAGTTTTGGGAGTTGAGCATATCAAATCTATGACTTCCAGTGCTATCCAATAAAATTATATCTAAAGGAGAGCAGTAAAATAAAGTATCATGCTGATCAGCATTCAAATACAAAATGTGGCTAAGATCTGAATTAGCATAACCACTTTGCAAATGCAGCTAGAAATTTTATTGTGGTCTTAAGCAACAAGCCAAAATTAATGAATGAATGTATTAGAAACAAAATTATAGAGATTGCAAGACTACTGATCAGAAAAGGAAGACCCATAACTAAATAACAGTTATAAAAAAACTCAGTTGCCTCTTATTCCATTTACAAATTTCATGCCACATTTTCCATTCAGTGAATATGTGCATTTTGCTAATAAGAATTTCCCCAAACAATTTTATTGGAAATACTTGTACAATTTTCAGCATAAATTATACAGTTAACTAGTCTAAAAAAGTTACAGGCTGAATTATGGTTGGAAAAATATATAAATGGTATTGGTTTGGGTAGGGCACATAAAGTACCAGCAAGGATTATGAGCCATGTGCAGGTACTGAAGTTCTTTCTTTTCAGTTATTCAATTTTGGTCCAAATAAAATGAAGAGTTTTCCCCACAGACTTCCCAGGATGAAAAATATCTGAGGTTTTTCCAGTTGCTCCTTCTTCTAGATTTCCCCAAATCAACAGATCTTCCAGGCTAAAGTATAGCTCTGCAGCAAGAAGCAGAGCTCCTCTGTATACCTTGGTGCCAGCTCAAGCTGTAAAAGTGGGTACTCCAAGTAATAGGGTATGAACATGTGATGGGAGGGTGTAGGACAGAGAGTCATACTCTCCCCAGCAGCACCAGCAACAGGACAAGAACATCAGACACAAACTGAATTCCATTTAAGTATGGGAAGTGACGTAACTGTAAGAGTGGTCAAACACTGGACCGGATTACAGAGAAAACTTAGCCTGTGGTGTCTCTATGCTTGGAGATATTGGAAACCTGCTCTTTGAAGCCCTGAAGAACCTGCTCTAGCTGACCCTATATGAGCAGTGGGATTGGACTGGAAGATGCCCAGAGATCAGTGCCAATCTCAGCTGTTCTGTGATTTTGTGGAAAAGACCTAGAAGATGGCCAATGGACCCAAACTGTGGTCCTTGTAACCAGAGGGTTATGCTAGGAGGCAGTTATTGCACACCACAACCAGGATCCCATTGCCTACAGAGAGGGTCCTCAATTTGTGGCAAGGCTTCCAGTGGTCCAGAAACAGTGGCCTGTCAAAATACTATGCTGAATTTAAGTACTCTGCAAGTCATTTTGAGTGAAAATCTTTAAAGATGAAACCTATTAGTTTAAACTTCAGCTACTGAAGTTGGTGTGGTGTTTTGCAGATAGCAGCTATGCACAAATAAAGCTAGACCATCCTTTTTGTCAAACAAGTCAAACTAAAAAATATTGAAAATATTGAAAAAACCCAAACCCCTTTTCTTTCAACCACCTGCACTGCCCTTTAAAGAGTACTTTAATATTTAGTAAAACGTATCTTATAATATACAACAGTGAAGTAATTTGTTTGATTTATGCTGTCATGCTTGTCTCAAGAGCCAAAACAAATGTCCAGCATCAGAGTTTCTCAAGTATATTAACAGGCAATCAACAGACAACCTCTGTTAAAAGGAAAAAGCATCTCAACCTTTTATATTCAGTACAAAAAAATAGAAATATTTCACATAAGCTTACATGAATGTGTATGCTCATATATAACCCATATTTTTAGGGGTATTATTTTTGGAAGAAATACATCATCTTGTAAGAGATAATTTAGTTTTCAAACTACATAGCTGAAAAATATCAAGGTACTATAATCCTAAATTATACCTGTTTAATAGCCAAACTTCATGTAACTGACTAGTAATGCAGAGTTCCATATTTTAATTTTTACTCTTTTTTAAATCTGTCCTGCTGCTCCTTTTCTTATTAGCATAACTGCCTAACTTCACATGTTTCAGCAAAAGATAACTTGGTCTAATAAGCCCATTACAGGCTCATTAATGTCAGGCCTCTAAGGAAAGATATGTATCACTTGTCTTTTATCATTCTCCTTTCAATTTCTTTCTTATTCTTCTCCCTCAAAACTCTTTTGCAAATGTGAGACTGCATGAGCTCTTTATTCATTTGCCACCCCTGCCATCTTACTTTACAGACACTTACTCTTTCCCAACTCCGTTTCAGGACAGCTTTATCTTCTATCCTTCACTTATCTTGGAGATATTCTTGTGTTTCATGAAAAGTGTTTATACAAAATATTTAACATCTGTTAAATATTTCTAATCAACCCATACCTTCCCCATTGTGAAAGTTCTGTCACTTTTGTTGCTGCAACTTTCATAAGATTTTGAGCATCAGCCTCCTCCTAAATGCAGTTCTCTGATCCTGAGAGAATACATTCAGTTTTCATACAAACAAAAATTGGCCAGAATTCTCCTTTGAATTCTTTACAAACTCCGCTCTTCTTATCATACTGTAGCCCAACAAATCTTGCAGAGAGATATTTGTGCATCAAAACACCAATCTGTCTATTCTTCACATGGATTATGCCAAGAGTATGAAAATATTAACATAGTTCATAAAAATGTCTCTGAAATCCCCAAATAAAAACACTGCAGCTATAATGTGTTAACATAATAACCTTTATATCTTTATATCTTATCACTTTTATATGCAAAAGTATGGCCCTATATTTAAGTCTGGAGCTCAGTCCCGTTTTTATTTCATTGTATTTCTACATCTGAAGCTGCCTAGATGATTCACAATGTAAACCTTTCCTAATGGGTCCCAGAGAGCAAGGCTGATAAAAGCATACATTTATCAAAAACTCTACCTCAGCCACCTGCATGTTCATTAGAGATGACAATACTTTTCCAGTAGAGGCTCTCAGGAATTCTGGATGCTCATTAGATGCACCACTGAATGACAGTCGTATAATGAATGAAAAAGGTCACCTCATTGCTAATTGGTTGTCCATGTTGCATCAGCAATGTTAACATATCTTTCACCACACAAAGTGTCTGTCAGCAAAAGTAAAAGATTTATCTGGATCCATACTGTTGATTAGCTAGAGATAGGTACAGATGAATACCTTGTATTAAAATATCATATAAAGATGCAAATCAAAACAGGAAAAAAATTATACATATAGAAAATATTTTCCTTTGTTATACATGAAGTGTTTTGAAACTAAAAATTCACCTTGGAAGAACGTAAGAGAATCTTTTAGTTTAAAGGAATGCATAAGGAATATAATTTATTAAAGAAATAGTGAAATAGGGTTTTGCATAATTAGGAAAAAAATATCTCTAACAGTAAAGGAATAAATTTGATAATAAATTAGAATCCTTCAGTGCATTAGTGTTCTGACATTTACTATACAACATAACCTGTTTTGTAGGCAGGTCTTCAGCAGCAAAATTTGAGATCTTACATTCTAAAACTCTGATAACTCTGTATGGGTCTTAGAACTGGGCATAAGATTCAAAAGGGTTCTTACAATATGACTCTTTACTGCAACACAAAAACAAAAGCAAGATCCATTCCTTGCCAACAGCTTGCTGAAGAAAGACAACCCTCAATACTGGCAATATAGTCTGAGTTTCCTGTCTTTTGATTATTTTCCCTTGATACAGAGAACATTATTAAAATATAAGTGTTATAACTTCAATGGTTTAATTTTTGCTCGGATGCCAGTACATTCAACACAAATAGACATATATGTGGCCAGACAAAAAAAAAAAGGTACTTAAATGTATCAGCAGAAGAGTACCAAAAAATCTCATAAACAGAATTAGTTTAGTCAGCTAAATCAGGCTTTCCTGTGTCCTTTGCTTATTGAAGAACTAAGCTTAGTAAGTCTGCAGAAAGCTTTGTTAAAACTGCATATTCAGAGTGTCAGATATCTTTTCAGAAAGATCTAATGTAATGGTGGTTTTGGGTGTTTTGGATGTTCCACGGTTCTATCCCTAATGAAGCACAGACCAAGGCAAGGAAAACAACGGAGAAATATCTACAATAACCTGATAAATGCTTGAATATATTACTTTCAAGTGTTGCACTAACACAACACTTTTTGCATCAAAATAATTTGACTATTACTAAGTCTTGGGAAACACCTTGAGTTAGATGCTTCAGGCTTTTTAATGTCTGATTCATTATCTTTCCGAGGTCAAAAGCCTCTTTTCCGAGACTTAATATTGGCTTAATATTAGCAATAAACCATTACTATATAAGAAGGACCTAACTACTTAAATAGCAGAAAAGAAGAAAAAAAAGGAAAACAAAATTCCATAAAGAAGTACTTTGGTAGTCGAAACTATAAATATTCAGTAAGGTGGTTTTTTTCCCCTCACTGAGTTAGTTGAGGAGATCTAGTCATATAAAGGTCTTCGTATAAAGAATTTTAAATATTCTTAGTAGAAAGTCAGTCATGCATAATTGACAAGCTGCTTGTCATCCAAAAACAAGTAAACAGGATGCTTTTGCATAAACATTGGCATATAATGAAAATACATTACTGAAATAATATGCTGAAAATTTTCCATTATCCTAGAAATCTATATTGCAGTGTAATGAAACAAATAAACCAAACCTTAAGCAATTATTTTTGCAAACATCAATTACAGATCACAGACTATTTGCCAAAACAATAACTAAAAGGGAAAGACTGAAGAATACATGGCATTCACTGTGCTACACAGACTGTGAAATGCAAAATCAAAGAAAATGGGACATAATGAAAAATAATGATACCAAAACAAAACCAGATTTGGTGACATTTCTAGGAAAACTAAAAAGAATATCAAGTTTTTAAAGGACAAAGGTTTGTATCTTAATTTTTAGATATCCTGCAATAATTATTTCAATACTAGTTAAGTTTTCATTACATGACACGTTTGTTTACTCATGTCTTCATTTCACAAATTATATGAGAGACAGAATTTTCTATTTGTTAGAAATCCAAACAAATCTAAAAGTCTTCAGGAAGAACACTGAATTTCATGCTCTGAATGATATCACAAGTAATTCCTAGTGTTAGAACAAGATATATACTAGAAAAGAATAAATTCTTGTCATTCAAATCCCCATAAATATATAAGGTAATCAACTTAATTTTACAGGTATTTTTTCAAAAATCAAGACCTAGCTCCATTGCATTTCCCAGGTTTTCATGTTGCTGGAAATATTTCACATTTTAAACGACTCCAAGAGTAGATAAGGCAGAAAAAAAAATAAAAAAAAGAAATACACTCTTCAACATTGGGGGCGTTAAGTGACAAAACAAAAAATGATTACAGGTTTTATCTAAGTATAATTATATACATTTATTTTAATCATGTATATGTAAAAGTATATGCATATAGTAACAATATACAAAGAGAGTTGTGTTTTAAAAGATTGGGAAAACAAAGAAAAAATTTTGATTTTTCATCAAATACTTGTTATCTATATGCAACTTCTTTCTGACAAAAGTACTATTAATGGAAACTTCTTGTTGCCATGTTTAGAATAATTTCAAAGTTTTGAAGTTTCATAAACCCAAAGGTACTGACAGTAACTGTAGATGACACCTTTTATGGATATTTCTCTTTTTTCTGTTGACTTTCTTGATGTTGTGTCTCTTTGGTGTTTTAATTAAAGTCAGTCATGAGCGGTCTGTGAAGAAAGTGAGTCATATCATATCTGAAGTTTGAATGAATTGATCCTTAAACTTTGGCAAAATCTATATCAAAACTTCAGTAGCTCTCACAGTTTATTAAACCCTGGATTTCTGTTAAAAATATTAGCGCTCACAAATGGAAAGTGTGTGAGTTATTCTTAAAACTAAAATCAGAAACACATTTCCAAAGTTCTGCAACTTTACTCAGGGAAGAATTTTCAGCAATGTACATCTGGTTTTGGCTCACGCGTTCACACACCAACATGTGCTACAGCAGGACCTGGAGATAAATATATGGAGTGCACCTTGCAGTTTCCCAAAAGCATGTTAAAATAGACACACAAACACTCCCCTCATTACAGAATTGCCTAAAATGTAGTGTCAAATGTCTGTCACATTGTTTTTGATGTGTGAAATCACTGAAGCAGCTGTTCAGAGGTACTATAATGATTTAGAAAAAATCACAGCAGTCCTGGGAATGATTTTGGGATTATTTTGGGCATCTGTGTTTTCAGATTACCGTCCGTGGTGAGAAAAAAGTTAAAAAAAAAAAAAAAAAAAGGTTAGATTAATCATCTCCGTTGTTTGTTTCTCTGTGACTTGGGAATAGAGTGGTGATCAGTCACCACACAGGCTGACAGATTTTTGAGCCTCCCATCATTCAGTGATTGACTCCAGTCACAAAAGTGACTTCAAGAAAACAAAATTGGTCTATTTCCTGAAAATTAGGGAGAAAAAACCCCACACCAAACAAACTACAAACACCTACTTTAAGGTGTCTTCATCATGATCCCTCAGGACTTTGTCATGTACATACCATGGAACATCCATAGGAAGGAAACCTTAATGGAGAAGCTAAAAGAAACAATTTAGTTTGTTTTCCTCTACACTCCGTAAAACTTCATTGAGTGAAAATTGTGAAATCTGAGGGGTACCAAGAACAGCTATGTTCATATTGCCACAGAATTACTCAGAATCATCACTGAAAAAAATAAATTACCCAGAGTGTATTTGGGTTTTATTATTATTTATTCAGCCTTTCTTCCAAATCATTCAAAAATTTTTGCAAGAAGCTGAGCAATTCTTTGGACTCTTAATGCTGGTAAAAGTACTCAAGTCACAAAAACCAAACCCCAGCACCTTTCCCAGACTCATCAGGACTTACAGAAGAAGATATCCAAGACATTAAAAGAGAACAAAACACACAAGCCGTTGAAATATATTAAAAACAAAAAAATATTTTTAAGTTAATGTCACAAGATTTGCCCATCTGCTCCTCATCAGACTGGAAAATTCAAAAAGCCAAGCTCTGATAAGAGCTATGTCTGAGGACAAAATTTTAATTAAACTATGCTTTTGAGCTTTGAACTTTAAAATAAACTTCCAGTGTTTTGCATTTTAAAATTCTGTACACAGGTGTGATGAAAATCAAATTTTTGAGTTACCTTCTCAACAATGACAAAGGTGAGAATTTCCCAACACTGAGAACTAACACTGTAGCAAATACTAAATGGTTACACTTTACATTTAGAAAAAAAAAAGAGACAGAGATTGACTTTTTCATAATCCCAGAAAATAGGCATTTTGGTAGCAAAAATGATTTACTGGAACAGAAAAGGCAACATAACTGTATTTGTAGAACTTTTGTGAGCACACTTTGCAATATTTCAAGTAGTCTTTAAATTAATAACAATCTTTGTCAGCTCTAGAGCAAAAAACCCTACAAGTATCACTAAGACAAGACTCAAACCTAACAGGCTGTGTAGAACCACTCGCAAATAGACAAATACAAATACAAATTGATTCTTCATGGAATTATGGCCTGACAACCTTGCAACTGAATGAATTTCAAACACTAGACACTGCTCTGAGACTTTCCTTTTAGCTCAAACAAAATCCCTGTAATACTTGATTAAAAAAAAAATCAAATGTCAGCAAAGTCTGCAGATTTTAATGACACTTGGAATAAAAAGCCTGATTTAATATCTCTCCAAGTTTCTGCTGTGTACGGGAGAACTCTTAAAATTATTTTCAGTGATTGCTAGCATTTTTTGCTAAGGGGGCTCTAAAAAGCACTGGGCATTTAGGTTATTTTGAAAAGTATAATATTAGCAACTGAATCAAATTTGATGTTTTTTCTTTAAGTAGATTAGGTACATTTTCCATTTAGTTTGTGGGTTTAAGGGTCAGAAAACTAAAACTCAGTTAGAGGCCATAGTGAGTGAAAAGTGAGAAGAGTTACATTTTAGGCAAGCAATTCTTTCTTTAGTACAGTGAAATGTTTAATAAGGCAGTGAAAATATAAAGCCTATAAAGGCAACCAGTATTAATATAGTAGACGCTCTGACCAGCTTGTATTTTACAAAACCTTGTAAAGGGAAATATTACAACATCTACTTGCCTTTATAAAAAGTTTTACATCTACAATAAAACTCTCAAGAACCCAAGTGATTTAAATCTATCAGAAATTTCTGAAGCTGAATTACGCAAAACTCTCTTTACTCTTGTGCTAGGAAACCATTTTTTTATCAAGTAGAAGAAAAAAGTAGTAAATTTATTGTTTGTTTATTCATGTGTTTTTAATTTTGATTTCCAGAGAAGCAGTAGCAAATACATTACCTTCCCAAAAGAAAAGCTTGCCTAATTTTTTTCTCATAAACCTTTGTGTCTAAAATAAAACTGTCATGATGTACAAGGCTTGTGTAGTGTGGAATGCTGGTTTCAGCTTTGTACAGAGACAGCACTTTCTGTCTGCAAAGCAAATCTTTTGTTTTCCTCAAGACTCTTCCTGTCAGATGAAAGGTCTATTATGTTTCCAAAGGTCTTGACTGGAGGAAGGTGAACTTGGTGTTGTTTTTCATAGTCTTAATCCTGAGGTAAATTGATCTTCATTAGAACAGACACCTGTTTTTCCTTTGAGCTTACTGTGGATGTTTTCCTCAATTCAAGGATACACAGCTGCTGAGGTGGCTAACATCCAATCAGACAAGACATCAGTGGTTTTAGAGCACTGGATGAGACAAAGAGAAAAGTGGTTTACTGGAAAAGAGTGATATCAGCTCATCTAATGCTCCTGCACAGCCCATGGGATTCCTTCTTGTGGTAAATGCTTCCTTTGGAGAGTCAAGTCATCAAAAGTAAAGTTTTCACTGAGCATAATATATTTTAAAAAAACCAAAAAACAAAAAAAACCCAACCCAAACCAAACAAACAAACAAAAAAACAAAACAAAAAACCCCAAAACCTTATAAATTACTTTTTTCATGTGCAACCTAATTATGCAGGGTAAAAAGGAAAGAAGTAACTTATCTGGAGCAGAGAGATGAGTACTATTGCTGGCTACATGTAACCACTTCAGAATTGGGTTAGATATTTATTTATTTGGGGTGAATTTATAAAATCATGAGGCAACTAGATGTGTTATTTAGCTTTTAACTTTCTGCATAAGTTACTGGACTGTGATGGTTCCTGCTGTTGCTCTAAGCAGAAAGATGTTCAAATGCTTCAGCTTTGGGCTTCTACCACTCTAAAAAGTTATGTGGGTGCAATGCTTTAGAATCATCATCAGCCATTAATTATGAAAAATAAATGCTCTTCTAAATGTGGTGTATTGAATACATGCTAAAGTTCAAAGAACACAGGTTATCTCCCTTAGCGAAACAAATCTACATAAAATAACCTTTTCATTATATTTGTGTACTATGAGCTAGAAAACCCCAAGCATAGCAGGGAACATGTGATTGCACACTTCATGTGCTTCTCTATAGGATATGAAAAAAATGTGAAGTGGTTTGTAGGACTCCAGAGTGAGTGAAGGGTGAAATGATGAACAAGATGCCTCCAGCACTAAAAAACCTTCTGAAGGTTTTTAATAATTAGTAAATACAACCATAAACAAATAAGTGTTTACTAGTCTGCAACAGAGTACATTTCTTCAGAGTAACTTCATTTCAGCTGAAAGGGAGAAATTGACTGCTAAATTAAAATCAGTAATTTCTTACCTATAAGAGATCCTGTCCAGCTTAATATATTAAGTTCATGAGATGTAATGATGCAATATTACTTTAAAATTACTTCTTTAGGGACTCACCACTGGCCAAGGCCAAGCCCATCAGCAATAGTGGTAGTGCCTCTGGGATAACAGATTTTTGTGGGGGTTAAAAATTCCTTAGACATTAGCAGGCAGAGAGGGGAGCGAGAACATGTGGGAGACAAACCCTGCAGACACCAAGATCGCTGAAGAAGGAGCCCCAGGAGCTGGATCAGGGATTCCCCTGCAGCCCCTGGTGAAGACTGTGGAAGGGCAGCTGTGCCCTAGGAGCCTTTAGTTGCATTTTCTCTCCCCTCCCCAGCAGAGGAGGGAAGGGATGGATTTGGTGAGAACCTGATGTCTAGACATGGTCAACCCATCGCATGAAGTTACTTTCTTCACTGGTGACATGATTATTGCATCCAGTGTGTCTGTCCAGACCACAAAAAAAATGCAAAAAACTCAGCAAAATACTGAGGAGTATTCAAACACATTTATAAGAAGCGTTAAAAATTGGACATATATTTTTTTTTTTTACTATTCAAGTCCTATTTCAAGGAACTCAGTCAACTCAGTGTATCAGGAGCAATTTCATGAAATCTTTAAATACCTCTCTAGGGAACAGAAATTTCTCAGAAGGGAGCTCCCAGTCTGGTACATAAGGTTTTGATAAAGCATCAAGGTGGAGTAAAACTACATATATTGCAAATAATATTAAATATTTATAGACAATAGGCCATTTTTCTTTCAATCAATTAACTAAGGCTGAGCTAAATTCCTCATGACTGGAATTTTTTATATTGAGATTTTGCTAGATACTTCAAAAGCAGTATAAAATGTCACAAAAGTAGGGTCTTTGCCTCATTATGCAAGAAACGAGGTTACATGATCAGCATGAATTTTTCTGACTCTATGAAACCACTGACTAAAAAAAAATTGAAAAAAAAGATGAAGATTCATCAACCCAGCATTAACAAATGCAGACTCCATAGTAATATTTTCATAATATCTCATCTTTATTTTAATCCTTACCCTTTTTTTGTTTGTTTTTGGTTTTTTTTTTTTTTGTTTTTTTATTTTTATGGTGTATTTTTAAAGTGAATTAATTAGAAAACATGTAGATATATGTAGGTTTGTATTGGTTGTCAGAGAAGACAGTGAACCCTCCAATAAATGAAAACAGGAAAATTTTTTCTTAGGAATTACGCTAAATTCAACCCAAACTGTTGTATCAGGACCTAAACAATGCAATACAATTTACATACCCTAAGCAATCATCAAGTCAAAGCCTGAAGTGAATGGCCTGTACAGAGATTGAACCCACAATGCTCATGTTTTTAGCACCATGTAGTAACTAGCTGAGCTAATCTCAGGGGTTTAGTTCTCTAGTGGTTTACCAAAAGAATAGTTATTTTGCTAGCCAGTTAGGGAAAAATTACTAAAAACTTGACTTTTATGTGATTTAATTTTATATGTAGTAGGAGACATGAGTTAAATTGTCTCATTTAACAAGGCTACTGAAGAAACAGTTCAATGCAGTTCTGAAACATTCTCCCTCCTATGCATTAAATGCTAGTTTGTTCTCATCAATGCCCTTTCAGCTCCAATTATGCTATAGGAGAGCAGGAAAAAGACAAAGAAAAAATAATGTTCACCATACTAGTATTTCATTTTACAGCCTTAAGGTGGAAGTGGAAAAAAGCAGTGCTTGCTACCTATGCTCTTTATTTCTTTAGAAGAGGTGAATTTTTATAACTATGCTAAAAGGAATGAAAAAATTCTATGTTCTATAAACACTTTGCTAGTCATTTTGCAGCTAACTTTTAGGCATTAATTTAACAAACTCCTTTTTCACAAAAAAGGAAATGCTCACAAGCAACAGCTCATTTGAGAGTTGCTAGGTATTTTTGAACTTATTTACATTTTGTTTACATTTAGAAAAATATTCTGCCCAGTCAGAAAGTTTCACCACTGCTTATATTTAGATATAAACCCAACATTTAAGGGTAATTCTGGGGTCTATTTGACTTAGTTTTTTTTAAAAAAGAAAACAGCCATTTCACCCCTTCCCTCAAGTTCCATAGCAGAACAATTCTCCTCACTTGAGCTAAAATTTTAACATATCTATTTCTAGACATCCAGTTGTTTTTCTGCCATTTTTACTGCTATCCATCGTATGCATAAACAAACTCTGGGAATATCTCATTCAGCCTTTGCCTAAATTCTAAATATCCTTCAGACTTAATGCTTCTATTCACACTTATATTAGTCCTCTGCTAAGGTCAGTTAAGTTTATCATATTGAGGCATTTCCTTAATAACACATTTTTCCTTTTAGATGACTTTTCATCTAAAAATTGGAATGACATGTACAGAGTAGGAGTATGAAAATGTAAGATTTATTTTCTCTCATTTCTCATACTTCTAAGAACAAAATAAGTAACCTGGGAACAATAGCAGTATCATCCTGCTGTTGGACCCTATACACTACAGAAATTTTAGTGGAAATCTCAGTAAACGCCAAAAATATTTGATATCACCTCATACAAGCACAGTATGTAAAAATAGAATTTCATTCAGACTTTACTGCTGTTTAATTACAGACCAAATACATAATTAGATGAGACATTTTTCATTCCATTTGATGTTAGAAATATGTTTTCACTCAGTGGAATTCAAGACTGTCCTCTCCCACTGTATCTCAGAAGTAGACTCAGAAGAGAGTAATTATTAGCATTAATATAACTATATAGATATACCTATAATTTTTATTAGTATAATTTTACCTTCCAGGCAACTCTAAAAAACATCAATTTCAAATTTAGCTTAAAAGCACCATCTAATTTATTTTCAGGCATATGTTCATTACCAAAATGATCTGGAATTAAACCTTCTCACATTTCAAGTGCATATTAAATAGTCAAAAACAACATTTAACAGCTGTTTATGATATATTGGAAAAATCATGGTTTGCACCTAACTTTTTTTTCTCTCTTTTAGCAACACTTGCATGTCCAGAGTGCAAATCTAGTTAAAAGTTCTACTTCATTTTCCTCCCTGCTATCCCTTTTTCGCCATGTAGATGTGATATAGAGAGAGAGAAAATATCAAAAAGGTTTTTAAAACAATCATTGGATAGATAATAGTTGTGCATCTCATGCTAGTAGTTCTTCATTCAGATGAAATACTATTCATACAACCACATTGAGACACCAGCCAAGAAGTTCTGAAAGTCCTGAATTTTTGGAGAAAGAAAATCATATCTCCTGGGAATGACTGCTGTAGAGGAAAATAGGCAAATGGCACTAAACTATTCAATCTGAAACAAACAAAGAAACAAACAAAAACAAATCACCAAAAAAGAAAAACAAATTAAATATCGTGAACACCATGGAAAAAAACCCAGACTCAACCCAACAAACAGAACAACATATCACACATCTGAATTCTAAGCTTCTATGAAGCTACAAGTGCAGTTTTAAGAAATGTTTCCTCTTAATCTACTAATGGGATTTAGTGGCGACCTTCAATTGTAAATGGAGAGATCATATCCAAGAAAATATGATGTCTGAAGAAGCTAGGAAAACTCCCTCAGCAGCTACAGGACTGTCCCTGCTGTGATCTTTTCAAAACAGAGAAAGCTGATTACTGGAAAGGCTTACTTTGGTAACATCAAAATTAATTTTTCTGAAATGACAATTAACATAATTCTATAATTGTTTTTAATGAAACTTTTAGTTCTAATTCAGATTATCTTTCCATAATGGCATTCCATGATCTCCAAAACTGAAATATTCTCTAGGCTGCATATGTGTGAAAAGAGGTAAGAATGTGGATTCTTTTTTCTCCATATTTGTCAAGGATTCCAAATATTTTTTTAAGCAATTCTAATTGCAGAATACTTTGCTTACATTACAGATTTGTCTAGAGAAGATTAAAAAAAAAAAATTAAAGGAGGTCATTGCATTATTTGGTTAAGCAGCTGAAAAAATTCAGGCAACTTACATTAACACTTAATTTGCATGAAAATTCAGGGTGCTTTGGAATCTTAGCCTGACACTTGGTCTACTGCCAAAGCACATAATTCTGTTTGCCTTTTCTTTTTCATTAAAAAATGTCTGTCAGGATAAGAAAAACACGGAATGCTAGAAACCAGGATTAATTGCAGAATGCATAGCCCTGTCTAAAGTCCCTACCAGAAACCTCAGATATGCTCTGCCTCTTTCAAGAGTGACAAGGGTATTGTATTATTAATTGCTATCTTTGTTTCTTCAGAGTAACTGACAACAGAAGTGATATTTTCAATTTAAGAATAGCAGGTCATATTAACAACAGTAATGGATTAACAGTGATTAGTCATTGGATTTCATTAAGAAAGGTACATTTAATTTCAACTTATAAAAAAGCATTTTGCTAGGGCAGAGATGCATTCTTGTCAATACTTATTTTATTAAACTGAGTTAATCAATAAAAGACATTTATCAATGATTTTATCAATAGTAAGAAAATATATAATAAATTTTCCAGTCTGACTCCCTTAAATTTGACAAATACATTTTGCATTTCTAAGTAAAATAACCCGTACTATTCAACAAACTTCAATGAGCAAAAAATAATGTATTTTCTTTTATTGATTAACTAAATGCTTGACATGAAATCCAAAGTGGACTGTTTACATTCTTCCTTTTCCTACTATTGAAATAAAAGTTATAGACTTCAAATTAAAATATAAATTAAAAATAAGTCCATAGTAAATCAAGAGGTTCCACTGAACTTTTCTCCATCTCCTCCAAGGCTTTTCTTCATTATTTTCTTCAGCAAAGTTCAAGGCTGATAATTCATACAGCAAAGTTGGTATTAAAAACTAAGCATTTTTAGGGTAGAGGTAAATAAAAATAAGTTTCATTGTTCCGTTTGTAATTGAATTCAAAAAAGTACATGGTGAAATTGAGAAAGGGCAATTCAGTTAACACACTAATCAATGGAAAAGCTTTTGCTTCACAGAAAATGGTAAATTTCTTTCGTAAAAGATAATTCTGAAATAAATGCTCTGAGAAATAAATTGACAATCTGGAAATAAATCCACTTCATGGATTTTGAAGAAGAGCTCTACAGTGTGTTTAAATGTGTCACAATAGCATTTCTCTTCTGCATCAGTAAGTAAAACTTCATTTGTACACACAGTGATGGCAGGCTGAGAAGTGAAAGAATAGAAACAAGTAGTGAAAAAAAAAATCAAAACCAAAATAACAAAAATATTATAGACCAAAAACAGAGAGAGTGAGAAAAGCCTCACTTCAAGCACATAAGAAAACAAATTTTATAATGTTTTGTAATTACCATAAAGCAAACTCGAATTATGCTTTGTGGTGTGTTTTTAAAAATAAATTACTTGGAAGTGAGAATTCAAATAGAAGGCCAGAAAATCGGAGCACATTGCTCATAGCTTGACATCTGCTTCTCCTCAGATAAGTAGCAAAGGAAGAGACCAACTGACCTTACCATGTTTGTGTTAGATACATTAAGAAGAGAAAATATACAAGACATACTCGTATAGTTGAAAGCTGTTCAATTTTCAGAAAAGAAATTAATTTAGATGCAGCAAACATTTTTGATGAAACACTCCTGTATTTGTAAGCATGCTGCTAAGAGCAGCAATGCACTCCCTTAAAGCTGAGTTCAGCCTCCTCCTTCTTGAGGTGACCTCAATTGCAATACAATTGACTTTTTTACAAAACATACTTTCCTTGACTTAATGATTTGGTCAGCCCCTTGCTAATCCTCTTCTCTTTAATCTCTCTCCTCACCTTCCTTCTTTACCTTCAACTTTATGCAAATAATCCATAGGTTTTATCTTGATCCCTTTCTTCTCACCTTCATTTTGCAAATACATGGGCTACTATGACAGTAAAAAAAACTTTTTTGCTATGCAAACAACTCTGTGGCTGAGCTGCTTTCTCCTTTTACTGACCAGCCATCAGCTTTACTTCCAATGAGTCTAGTGAAACTCCAACCATTGCCTCCTACTTTTTCATTGCCATTAATATGGACAAAACACTGATAATTAATCCTAATTATGAACAGAAAATATTAATTGCTTGCAATACATAGGCATGAGCATCATATTTTCATGCTGTGTTTTTTTCTGAAATGTTCATTTTCATGTAACAGATTTGGTCAATTTTTTTTCCATATCTTCTGTCCATTTTTTTTAACTTCACACAAATACGACAATGACATATTTCTAATAGATTATTGAATTTATCTAGGCTAGATTCAATTCATCATCTAGACTAAATTAAATTTCAAGCCAAGGCTTTCTGATCAAAATAATCTAAATATGTATAAGATAGTATTTTTCTGCTTTTTAAATTAAAGCTTTTCAATATACATATGAAACAATGCATAAGGCAAGTCTTTATCTATATATATAACATCTAAATAACATCTATCTATATAACATTGATATGGCTATGAAACACCAATAAAATTTTGCAAAAAAAAAATCACAGAATTCCACATTCTGAAAAAAATTCATGTCTCAACTTAAGAAGAAACTTCATTCTGCCCTTCCTGCCTAAATGCAATTATTCCTCACTTATATTTGGCAGCTGAAAAAAAGGGAATAAAATTGAAAAAATCACACATATAAGTGAATATTTTGCTTGCAAAATCTTTTTGAACTATCCCTAAAAAATTTATATGGGGGAAAATAAAGAGATTCCATCCACCAAATTTGTTTTCTTTGGTTACGGACTGCCTAAGCAGAAAAATTATGTGCATTTGTGAAAACTGGATTTAGCTCCAGCTAAATCTACAGAAAATAATTCAGAATTCAATTGTGAAAAGTTTCATTAATTTTATTTTTTAATACTATTTTTTCAATCTAGGCTCAGTTCTTTATTATAAATTGCCTCTCACTAGCTTAAGATAACTTTGTCATCACTTTATGAGAAAATTCCTCTTTTTTTTTGGTAGGACTTCTGAAGGGTAATCATTTATATATAACTTATTTTTTAAAAAAGCTTGGCTATCTTTTACTGCAATACACTTTCTGAACCTTTATCTATACTGTGACTCTCTTGAGCGCTATCAATCTTTCAATCCTCTTTTTGAATTCTGAGTGCCAGAGTTGGACAAAGAAATGCAGCTGAAATTATATAAATACCAAGTGCAACTCTATTTTTTGGCCATATTCTTCACTGGAAAATAAATGTTATACATGTAATGAACTTCTTTTGTAGTCTGTTGTTTACCTTCCATGCTCTAAATTTTTTCACAGTCACTGCTTCCTAAAATGAAGATGTCTGCATTTTGTGCATCCTTGGATTTCTTAATTTCTGCACCAGTCGGTTTACACTAGGATGTAGTGATGCACTTGTTATGTGTATTAATTCTGTTTGCTTAGCATTTCAGATAACTGTCATGTTTAATTGCCTACACCTATCCCAGCCTTCATCCCACATTCAAATTTCATCAATGACACTTTTGTGTTCCTTATCAACAAAGAGAAAAAAACTAGATTAATACCACCAAAGCTATTACTGATTTCTGTAGAAATAATACAGAAAGACATCCACCAGCTACTACCCAGAAAACCATTTTAAGATGTATCAGATGGTTTCCAAGTTGTGGGTTTAATATGATTTTGCTTTTTTGGATGCTTTACCATGTGAATTCCAGTGTCTTAAAGCAGCTTAAATAAATTTTTGTAATCAAGCTTGTGCAGGGTTTTTTATTAATAAAAAATGAAAGTTGATGAAATTATACTTCTCTGAAATGTATTAATCAGAATGAATTTTTTTAAATATCTGTTCATTTTTTCCCCTTCTTTAATCTGCTAATGTTTGCTTGTTCACATCACTCAACTTCAATATTAGGCATGCTATTTCTCTCCCTCTTTAAAAGTTAGTTTAGTTTTGCTCCATTTCTGTTGATTTTCTCTGCTATTCTCCAATTTATGGACACTAACATGGGAAGACCTGGGAGTCTCAAATTCTTGGGTAATGTTTATCTGCATTCATGGTCTTGTATAAATGCCTAAATCATTATAAATATCACTGTTAACATACAAGGTTGTGTATAATGAAAAAGAACATGAAACAGGAACATGTGTACACAGGTGAGATTTTACAGTTATAAGAATCACCTTGCCTTTTCTACTTTATTGAAAGAAATATATGGTAAGCCCCAATTCCCATCTCCTAACTTGCATAAATCATCTTCTCACTACCTTAATTAAAATCCATTAACTTAACTTTCCCGTCATGACATTTATCCAGGAAATTTTAGGAAAACCAATTAATTTTAAATTCCATATTCACAAATAAACAGCTATAATTCTTATATTCTCCAGACTCTCCATACGTGTACATATGCAATTAAGAATTCCTTCTCTTTGCATTTCCAGTTGTATTTATTAATTGTTATTATTCATGGCCTGGCTTTCTGCTAACATTTCAGTACTTTGACTCTTGGCTTAGTTTTATGTTAATTTCTTTTTTATTTTTTTAACCCTTGCATTTTGTATCAATGTATTGAATTGTTATAGGAGTCAACATGTTAGGTCACAGTGAACAGTGGAGCAGATGGTCTATAAGTGTCTGCAAATTTAAGCATATGTATCTATGATTCATTCATGCTAGAACTTAAAGAACATTTAGGAAAGTATTACAAAGATCCTTCTGAGACCTGAAGATGATCCAAACATTTCAGAATACTTGAGTTGTGTTTTGTTTTAATTCTTTTTTTTCAATGGAGAAACAGAAAATATAAATATCAAGCAGCTAGTAGTCATTTTTAAAATACATATGGCATGTAGTTTTATGATTGTCTTCAAAATTCTGAGGTTAATATGGTTGAACACTGCATGCCATAGGAAACTTGGAAGGATCAATGGCAGAATTTTGTTTTTTAAAATATCAAATATACTTTGTAGTATAAAGGTCCTAATTTCATTGCTAGTCACCCAAACCATGCAAACTTTCCATGAATTTAGTTAATAATTTGAATGTGTCCGAAAATTGTACCTTTTTACTCTCTGTGTATGTGTGTGTGTGTCATTTTCAAAGAAGATAAAGCTCTGAGCTTGTACCTTAGCCTTTCCCTCTTTCCTTTTCATAGCTCTTCTGAATCTTATTTTCCTTGCCACAGTATGTGGTTTGTTGTGGGTTAGAGACACATTTTAATCACCTGTAAGAAGAGAATGTTGTTCTAGCAGACCATAGAGGAGGAGAGGGAGAGCAGGGAAGCTCTGTTGTGCGTTGTCCACATGGACATCTTGAAGGGAAACCCATCATATACACCAGAAATATCACAGACAGAGTACTATTTAAAATCACACCTAGGAAACAAAATATGAGCCCACTCTATTAACAAAGTGTCATAGCTGCTCAGCTACCTTGAAAGCATATTGACAGCATCTAGATGATAGGGTCATGAGTTATGAACAAAGATGTTCACATATCTACTGACACCATCACTGTTACCAACATATAGTTAGTGACAGATCTGTCTTTTTTGCTGTTTAAACTCATGTTGGTTTTCTGTATTCCCAATATGTTTAACTGTCCTATTTTAAAGATTTCATGGTTTTGGACATTACTTACTAAGGAAAGAGTGCTGAACAGAATTTATGAAGTCCTACTGCAGTTGATTACCGCAGCCAGTTTAAAAGTCAGACAATTTTTCACACATAAGAGAGAATTACTAGCACTAGCCTAACTAGTTCACGTGTTTCAAAGGACACTCTGCTTGGCTGGGTTGCAAAAGGCAGCCTCTGAACACCAACCACTTTAAAATTAATTAATGCTTAAGAACACAAAATTAAAAGTAGCTAATGTTTTGGGGGTTTTTTAGCTTTTCTTATAGTGTATAAATCCCTGTATTTTATTAGAATTTTCATGCAGATTGAATTAAGTGCATGTCACTTCAGGTCCTTAGATAGAAAAACTAAGGTGTAACTCATCACCTACAACAAGTGTTTTAGAGTACTATAAAGAAGATTAAAAATAAGGTGCAATTTGACCATTCGTTCATTGTTTAACAAGAAGTATTTGCATATATTTATATTCATACTTATTTGTGCCTGGTTTGAGAGAAAAGCCAAAGCACAATTAAATACAAATGGTTGAATAATTACTCTTCAGCTTCTTCAAAGAGTAAAGGGAATCACCTACGGTGACACCATTTCGATTTGTTTACAATGCTGCAACATCAGCCACAGATGTGAATTACAAGGAGATCTGAGATAAAAAAATTGACTTTTGAACACAAAGGAGGAGTAAGAAGCAGGTAGGAAACTGAACACGTAGTTTGATTTGTTTGTAAATCTTCACAAGTAGTTTCATTTCTTCATGTGGTTCTAGAAAGAATGGAAAGAAACCAGGATTATATGCTACTCTACTTCATGCAGTTTCCAAATTAAGCTTGTTAGACCCACTAAACTAATTTTAATAAAACGAAATTTGACCAAAAATCTAAATATCAACCCCAGTTTCAGTTCCAAGTCTGCTCAGAAAGCTGGCTGGATTTTTGTACAACAGATTCTTGAGTGGTTTGCAAATCTTGATGATATAAAAAGAAGTTGTGTTGAAAGTGTCTTTTGGGCTATGGTTAGTTTGCAATAAATGCAGAGATAGAATTCTAATGGAGGTTTGTACATGTCTTTGTTTTGAATTGTTTTTGGATTGTTTTAGGCTTTTTTTCTGCAGATCAATTTCTTCTTAAATATATTGTTTTGCTTCTTCACAAAAATGTCCCAATCTTCTTCCACTTGTTTATGTAATGGCTTTGTTTCTAACATTCCTAATTGTTTTCTTAATGATCTCTGTAGGTAAAAGTTATGTGTTTAAAAGCCACATCTGAATTTAAAAGAAGCAGAAGGAAAGAAGGAAAGCAGCTATTTGAAGCTCCAGCATTTGTATTTGTATGTGACAACATGGTTTCGTGCAAGAGAAGTATGCAGTCATATTACAGAAGTTCATTTCAATCACATTTAGTTTAGTCATTCTGTTTCAGTCTGAAGGAACAAATTCATTCTGATCATTTCATCTATGGCTGAGAAAATTGAACTCTAACAGATTGCAGTCCCAGAAGAAATTGCTTGGTGTTAGAGCTGCAAGTAATTGTTAAACTCCCACATGCCTCAGTGGAGAAAGCATGTCCTTGATTAGAAAAACAAGTAGGGGGAGGGAGGGGAAGGGGGAAAGTGTGCTTGTAGTTACTGGGTATGATGGCATTATGTATGAAAGTCTCCGGCTAACTAAGTAATATTTTCCATTTTTAACTAGAAAAATATTTCATATTTAAAGTAAAAATTAATATGATTTTTCCTATTTAAAGGTATGTTTATCCATTTAAAATACACTTTTAATGAAAAATTAGCTGTTAGTATGCAGATAAACACACACTACTAAGACACCTCCTATTCATTCTTATTCTCATTGTTATGTACTTCTGACAATTCAGTAGTAAAGACATATATAGTTATTCTATCCCAAAAACATATTGCTGAAAATCCAACCCATGGTAACAAGAATATTTTCATTGCGAAGAGCATGAGTATTGAAACTTATGTGAAAGTGAGTATTTTTTATGTTTCTGGTTATATTCCAAGACTCATTTACACACCAGCCATCATGAATGACAGAAAGGGGAGTAAGTTACTTCTAGACTCAAGATTTGCATTGCATCTTTCTTTGGGCACAAAATTCTAAGTTATGTATATACTGTGACCATAGTGTTTTTAAATCAATTTCTTAAAAACTATTTGATGCTCATATTGAAATATGGAGACAGTGTAGTTGTACTAGATACCTAGAAATCTTCATTGCTTTTGAACAGCAAATATATGCCATATAGCATAAATACTCTTGAACTTTCAGATTTTGAAAATGTAGGTGAAGAACATGTGTAGAAGAGGAAGTCAATTTATGGGCGAAATTTCCTAGTTAGAAGCTTAAAAAGCTTCAAATAGTAACAGGTAAAGATCCATGCAGAAATAAGGAAGACTTTTTTTTCCTCTAGATCACTAATCTTGGGAGCACTGAGAAACCGTAATCTGGTAGCTCTCTGATGAATTTTGGGTTTCATTTCAGGAAACCTAGAATATTTATTCCTAAATTCTCCTGCAGTAATTACAACTTCTGACTTTTTTTGGCAATTAATATTCATCCAAGCAGCAGGAATTTTGAACGATGGGGTTTTTAAGTTTGACACAGGGCCTGTGTTTTTCTTAATATCTAATAGGCAGGGGAGTCCTTTTGCATCAAGAAATTTCTTTTCTTACATTCAAGGACAGACTGATTTTCAAGCCACAGTTAGAGGACAGAAGTGTACACATATGAGAAAGAATCAAAGAATTTCCATTCTCAGAGGAAGCCTCCACAGATTAATGCCGATACAAGATATTTATATTTTATTCTCTCCCTAGCCTGCTCCAATCATGACTCATATTCAGAAAAGTGACTCTATTTCATACTTCCCTATAACCTAGTGGAAAGGATACTTTCCAGCAGAGCTACAACAAATGGACTGAACCTCCAGAAATCCATTAAAAGCCAAATGCCTAGACACCCTCCTACCAAGACTGCACATTAATTTATAAAAATGTGAAGAAAAAACACACCTATTCTTTTGTTAAATTTACCTCTTTGAGGAATTTTTTGAGTCAATTCAGTTAATTGAAACATCTTGCTCTTATCAGCTAATTCTCTGTAGTTACTTCTTTCCTTAATTTTTTTTTTAATTCCAGGGATGTACATTATAGCTTCTATTTGAAAGGCACAGATGCAGATTCCTGTTAGGAAAAGGAAAGTAAAAGTTGCCCCTTTGTGAAACCTATGTTGCTGAACTACTGAATGTAAGGGAAATATCATATTTTTCTCTTCTAGTTTTGCAAAGCTTTATTTCTTTTGATGCTTTAATCCGACCATAGTATTAAGGTAATCAAACCAAGAAGACAGAATATTTAATAACTTAGTGAAACTAGTATTAACAACTTCCCTCACTAATTTCTTAGCATGCAGGCCACATTTTAAAAAGTTTTCACTTTAGAGATCCAAAAAAATCTGATGCCGTTTTCAGGAGAAAACTGTTAGCAAGTCAAGGATTGCATAAGTAGTCTCTAATATATCCTAAAATTATAGACTGGGACGGTATTGATCCATGTTAGCATAGCAAAAAGGACTGATCTAAAAAACTTTAATTATAGGTACTGCAGTAGGGAAATCAATAGCATCTTCATTTGCAAATAGCTGAAAGTATTCATAGGTTCTTTATTATTCTTGGTATTAAGCACAGTACACCTGTTTCCAGATTTTTTTCTAGTATTAACTCTCTTTACAGAGATAAGAGCACCTCAAACGAGAAGTACCATTTGTTTTCTGTACTAGTTTTCTTTTCTCCAATCTACCAACCTTGTAAAATAAGTGGAATTAAATTTATTAAATCAATTTGTATACAAGCAAATTCAACCACTTTCTAACCATTATGCTGTTAGTAAACCAATTGAAAAAAATGTTGTTGCCAATAAACCACTTGGGTTCATTAAGACTAAAAGAAAAACAACATTTGAAGCCACATCATCAGGACATTAAAAACTAACCTCTTGCATTATCATTCCAAACAAATCTTAATGCATTTATATCACCTTCCCTACCATTTGGAAATATTAATCCTGTTACAAAATCACTTCAGAAATGTCCTTCACCCTCCCAGGTGTAGGTCCAAGATAAAATCTGTAAATTAATTTGCTTGAAAATTACTGTGGTTTGAGTTGTTATAACTACATTATATTGGCTATAGCCTTTGAAATTTCAACCAGAGTATCTACATAAACACTGACAGTCTATGCCTGCATATGTTGATAACTAGATGTACGTATCTTGCTGAAATCCAAAAAAATTATAAGTTCCTGGTAAAAAGTTAATAAAGTGAATGGATTTACCATTCGATTCTTTTGGTATTTAAAAATAACACAAGCAAAAAAACCTCTCCTCTTCAAATTTCATTATTTAAATCAAAAACTTAATTTTTTTTTCAAAATTGTTTCACTCTATTTTCAGTGTCTGCTGATACACAACCACATTTTCAAAATCCAAGAAAACTGTCGTATCATAGTAGTAAAGAGTTCCTCTAAATTTTTAATTTTTTATCCAAAATTTTGCATCTGATGATCTTCCTTGGAATTTTCTCAAAAGCAAAGCTATTCAGTCTGTTACCCATGAGAAACAAAAGTGTAGTTGTTCAATTTAACAGGATTTAACACATCAGATAAAGTATTATTTTCAATAGAATTTGGGAAGAACTAGCACTTAATAAAGTAGTCCAGCTAACATTTATGGCAAAAATGTTTAAAAAGCAATTTTCACTAAACATACCAAACTTTAAATGAATCAAATAAATTACTTTAAAAAATGTTAATATAAAAAAACTAATCTTATTTTTCTTCTTAATTGCAATGACTACTATGATATTCCATGTATACTGAAATATGAATTGGTTTCTACTTTCATTGAAAGGTTTGAGTTGTACTATTATTAGAGATTCACATTGATGTAACTCAGAAAAAGGTATGCCAATGGGACTTTTGCTTAAACAATGACTCTAGAATTTGATCTTTCTTTGATAACAATAGTGTGTTAATGCATTATCAGGAAAAAGGAAATTAAGACCTTTTCTATTTCACTGACCACCCCCCCCATCATTACCTCAGATAAACAGCAATTATATTATTGTACCATTTCTAAATCATGCCTTTCTTTCAAAAGCACACAACACAATAAAAACTCAAAAATAGATATGGTAACCAGTCGACAAAATATAAAAATGACTTTTCAAGCTTTTCAAACTTCCCATATTCAAAGAAGTTTCCAAATAGTATGTACTACAGTATAGAAATAGAGAGGCTTCACTGAAAGAGGAGATTGAAATTGCTGTTCAATTTGTCTAGGATGTAGGAATCATACAGGCACATTCTCACAGGTTTTCTAGATTAGTTCTAGGCAGCAAAAATTGGTTCAATTTCTATCCAAATATGCAACAAATTCTTTCTAAACTTTCTCCTATTCTTATGCAAAATGCATATAAAGACAAAATGCCACCATGTTCTAGGTCACTTTTTTATTATTTTGTAGATTTTCTTTTTTTTATATGGAGATTTGTTTGGTATTTCTTCTCTGCTCTACAATGTACTCTTGGCCTTATATGCCATTTCTATCACTCATGTATAGTACTATTTCCTTTACATCAATCATATTTCATTTACATCAATCATATACAGTAGAGCAGCTTTTTTAAATACTGTGAAAAGCTGTGTTTTAGTTTGATATGTTCTTAAACAAGTGTCAGTAATATAGGGCTAATTCTTTCAGCGAGACTAGCAAGGAAAATTATTTATTCATAAGGTATCGCACAAAATTCATTAGCACAGCTGTTACTGCCTGCACAAAGAATTCCAAATGAACATGATGGGTTATAAATTTAAATTAAAATTGATTATTAATGCAAATCTTAATGACTGCAGAAACAGAACTGTGTAAAGTCATGACATTGTGTACAGTACTCCTCTCCCATGAGTTATTTTAAAATATGGATGTTTTAAATCGTGGATAGTACCAAACTGCATCTACGGAGGAATACAAGAAATGAACCCAAACTCACACATACCATTAGCGGCCAAAACAGCCACTTACTGAACCCACCTGTCAGTGCATTATTTTCTGCCAGGAGGAGCAGCCTTGTTTAGCACTCTTTCCAGAACAGTTTTGGAACATGTGAATTATGTTTCTCTGCTTTCATTTTCATTTGCAGTTCAGCTAATTCTTTTAATGCTGTTAATATATTTACTTAAATGCTTAATATCTCAAATAATCTGTCAATTTCCAAAAGTGATAAACATACTGACAGACTTAGGTAATGTGTTATTCTGCTTAAAGGTGTTTTGTTAATATGGTATAGACTTTTCAATCTGTATCAGAAATGTGGTTGGTTAAGTCAGCTTTATAAAAGCATAACTAGAAATTTACATATTCAGCTGAAACCCTACTGGAATACTTAATTTTTTCTCTAATTAGAGCATCCTTTGACACACTTATTAATTACATATTATATTTCAAACTCTTCCAGAGATTAGAGTGAGGAGAAAAAGTACAATGCAAGATGAGAGACTGCAGTTTGAATCTATGGGTTTTATATCCTTTCTCCTATTTTGTTACTGAGGCTGTTATACTTGCCATTCATACAGATACTGAGTTCTACTTAAATGTTGCTTTATGATCTGTAAGCCTACATTTAATTTTTGCTATTAGGATCTATGTCATAATTTTGAAGCAACATATGAATGTTCAAGGCAAGTGGTTTAATCCGTCTCAGTTACAGCTATAAGGTCATGTTCATACTCAGGAAGAACTTTATTCCAACTCCAAGAATTCTTAGCAGACATTTATTTAGGCTTCAGAAAAGAATACCATTACATTTTTATTATTTTTTAAACTCAAATAACAGAGTGTTTTGCTCATATAAATTTGCGGATCCAGCAAATCCCTCTATTGAAGCAGCGCAAGAATAGCAGGGTCAATTAATTACATAAAATTCTGTGTAAAGCTGAGAAAAGAAAGACATTCCTGTAATTATCAAACTCTTTTAACTAAGAAAACCCAACAAACTACCCCTCCTGTTACTGAATATTTCAAAGGGGAAATTAAACAGCTTTTCTTCTCTCTTGAAAATAAATGGTTAATGAAACTTCTGGTTTTTAAACTGAAAGACTGAAATGCACATAATCTTGTGGTTAGTTCACAGGAATAATTTTCAAGGAAAGCATACACTGCCAGCTCAAATGAACAAAACACTGCCTTGACCTTACTGATAAACGCCACAGAATTATTTCTCTTTTGAATATATACTTGTGGTGGATAGTACTTATTTAGATACCAGACTGGAAAAACTCAAATTCAGGAGAAGTATACAGAAAATAAATTTGAAATAAAAAAAAAATAAAAAGGCTAGTTCTTTTTGCACAGTATCCAGGAATTTTGATAAATATGTGACAACTGAGAATGATATGTGAGAAGTCAGATATAAAGTGGAACAAGCTTAGGAAGAAATGAGATAAAGACGGGAGTGGCATATATGTGGAAAAGTAGGGAGAGGAAAACAGAGTTAAGAGTGAATTATTAAGGTAGAATAGCAATAGTAAAGATGTGGAGAATTATTAAAATAATTTCTTATAAATGAGTAAAAGCAACGTGACTATGTAGGTGTGTAAAAAATTTTCTATAGATCTAAAAAAGGGAGGTAAGCATAAGTAATTTGCAGATTTTGTCACTTGCAAATTACCTGAGTCAACTCAGAAAAGTGTCAAGAAGAAATGTATGTATGTCACACAAGAATATAATTCTTTGTAAATGACATGTTTTACAGAAATAAAGGTTAGGACCAGATCTACTTTTAAAGTAGATTTAGACTCTTTTATATACATATATATAAAACTACAACTAAGGACAATCCAATAATTCATCTTGCTGTATAGACACCGCTTGCTGATTACAAAGAAGGTGGAAAATTAAAACAAGAAAATACATAGTCATCTGTAAGTCTTCCACGTTTTCTGGATGAAATTTCTGTGTCTTTCACATCTAAAATATTTTGGTATTGCAAGATTTTGAAAAGTTACAATTCTCCTAATAAATATTTTCAAACAGTATCATTTGGCACCTTGTCATCCATGAGCCTTACACACATATTTTTAATGCTACTGTTTCTCTAAATCTAAAGGATAATTTCTTGAACTCTCAAACCTACATTTCCATGTTTTGAAGAAGACATTTGATTAGACTACTTTTTCTTCTCCTTTGCCAAAATAGACAAGAATTTGGTTTAATCCAAATAATAAAAATAATCCAAAAATAATCCAAATAAACATATAAACCCACAACTTCTCAATTTAAGCAGTTATCGTGTCAGTAATGGCCATGGGTACATATATGTTTAAAATTAATCTTAAATTTTAGCCCTCACAAAGCTAAGGATTGAAGAGAAACTGCAACAAAAATATAGATAAATAATAGAACCAAGAGACACAAACTGAAATTATTAATTAACCAGTAAATTTTATTTAAAGTGGAAGGAAATTGAACAGGACACCATTTAATTTAAGACTTGAAGCAAAAGATAAGGAACAGTGAAACAGAAGCCTGGCAAAATGTTACAAGGAATACTAATAAGAGGAAAAATAATGTTTGCATAGAAGAGTTCACTAATGAACCTTTATAAGATATAAATTATGAATGAATAGTGACAGGTAGGTAGTTGTAGGTAGGTGACTGATGAAAGAAGAAAAAGAAATTAACAAAAAGAAAGCAAAGGAAGCCCATTTCATATGAGATTGTGCACAGCTTGTGTATGATTTGCTACTAAAAAAGGAACTGAGTTTGTCTAATAGTGATGTTTGAAAAAGAAACAGATCCAGGGTATTAAAAAGACATTGGCGTGCTGGAGAAATGTGCTACCCTCACATGTAATCAAAACTGCTCTCTACTGATAGAGAGTAAAGTAAGTCCTGAGTGCCTGATGCCTATGACAAACATCTGAAATATAATGACCAAACCAACAATCTTAGTTTGCTTTTAAAACCTTATTACAAGATTAAACTCTTAGCATTCACTACAGCACTTTAAAGAGAAAAATCTGCTTCAACTAAAATGATTGGGTAGGAAATTAAGGAGTTTCTTTTCAAATTATTAAAATTGGTATATCTCAGGACGTGTTAACAGATTTTAGATTGACTGACTTACCTCTTTATTAAAGCTTTCACTGGGTTATATTTTCTGTATTTGATGTCTTCCTTCACTATTTATAGCCCACTTTTTTTTTTTTTTTCCATCTTTTGAATTACATATGAAGTTACAGTCTTTTATCTTTAGACTTGGAACCACCTCCCAGAGACTGCAAGTATTTGCAATCTGCTGCCAGGTCTGCTGCAAATGTCTTTTCCCAGATGTTTTCTATCCTTAAGATCTTGTTTCACTTCAATAGTAAATTTCTGTGTGCAGTAAATCAACCTATATTCTTCCATCTTATTCTTTTAGACTGTTCATGGAAACTCACAGTTTGCATCATATATTGTGTCATGCTCTGTTGTAACCTTTTGGTATCTCTCTTTCTTAATACTGGCTGAGAGACAAAAAATTTCCAAGGTTTTGACATCATTTTTTTATCCACCGTTACTGTGTAAATAAACTAAGTTGTTAATTTTTGTGGGAAAGAAAAATAAAAATAACAATTCCTGTAATGATGTAGTGAACAGGCTGTTTTTTTCTGGATGAATGAAAGTTCAAGATGCCTCTCATCTTATTAAGATAGAGGCTCAATTGCTGCTCACCCATCAGGTAAGAAAGCAATGTTCAGTTGGTAAAGGTATCTACTTTTTCTTTTTGATGTTCTTTTCTGTATGTTATCAAATATTCCAGAAATAAAAAAGCTAAAAAATCAAAATCTTTTATTTGTTGCATAGGAATATCACAAAAATGAACCAAGGTGAACTCACTCCAAAAATCAGAGGGAGAGGAGAGAGACAGAACAGTATTTTTGTCTAGAGCTCCTACAGAACAGAAAGGATTCCTTGTCATTGTTTACATGCAGATATGATAAGATATTCAGTCTCAGAAAACCTTCCACAACTTCTATAATTAATTTTTTTAATTAAAACATTTTTTTGGGCTTTTTTTTTTTTTTTTTTTTTTTAATTGAAGGTTGTTTATTAATAAA
>JAOTQP010000870.1:40922938-40949399 GCA_026413545.1 Cichladusa arquata
CTTTAATAAAAAGAAAAAGAAGGTGCCCCCCCCCCTTTTCGGTTTCTTCATTTAATTGATTGTACATTAAGAAGAAACAAAATAAATGCATCATGAATAATTTTTAGTATTTGGTGTTAGAAAAAAAATCTATATCAAAACTACAACCTGATTTTTCCTTGAAAGAACTTAAATACATACATTACAAAATGAATAGAATTTTTTTGATTAAGAGATCTTATTTCAGTTTAATTGTCTTATTCAACAAGAAGTCTCCTAACAGTTTATATGCAATACACAAAACATTTTTTGTTTTGTTTTCCATTTTTGTCTCTCCACCACTGACTGAACCATAAGGAGACATATGTGCTTCTAAAATTTCAACACTCAATGAAAGATTCTTCAAATTTCCTGCAATTAACCTTTTAGCTAAATATTTGTTTCCTTCAGCCTTTATTTGCATTATAGTGAATGGAGTCTTACTTGGAATTCTTACATCAATTTTCGCCTCTAAAACTCAAGGCAAGTTTTATGTTTCTCTCTTGAAACGCACAGAATGTGTGTTAATGCAGCCCAAAGTCTCAGCAGTTCTGCGTGAACAGAAAGCAACAGATTAAGGTGCCAGAGGAAAATAAAGCAAAATAAAACCCTCGTTACACAATTCCAGACAAATGGAGGAGGGCATTTAGACACTACTATGATATAATTAAACAGTTAATGAGAAATAATGTCTTAAGAAATAAGGAGGGAGGAAACCATAATATAAACACCATGTACCCTGTGGGAGTACACTGCAGAATTCAGAGCACGTACAAGCATGTCCAAACCTTTTAGTTTGTTCAGAAAGATTTTCCTTAGCTCTGGGGTACTGTTGAGTGTTTTTGCAGTGATAAAACTAGATAAGTCTTCCCTGAACATCCTGATTGTCAGCAAATTAATTAATAAATAATAAGTAAATAAACATTTATAGTTATAATAAAGATGAAAAGGACCATAGGTTGCTACTTATTCTATTGAAATTGAATAATTGTCTTTAATCTTAAGATTGCCTTAAAAACAAGATGTCTGGGCCAAACGGTCTCATTTTATCTTGTTTTTATCATTTCATATTCATAATCACAAGCAGATTATTTAAGGATAACATAGGGAAAAAAACAGGAGAGTTCAAGTCTTCTTTCCAGTTCTCTTATCAATACAGAAGTATGAAAAAAGGATGATATATTATACATAAAAATAGACTATTTCAGGCTTTTATTAAAAACTTCAAGGCATTATTCTTTGTTTCATTTTATATGTAGAACATTGACAGACATGAATCTTAAAAACTAAGAAAAAGGAAAGTCCATCTTGATAAAAAAACTCTCATTTTGAATTTATAGTAAATTTAACCAGAAAATAACAATCTTGTGACATAAGAAACTCTCCCTCTAATGAAAATATTGTACAGGTTATGAGATATCCTTGGATGTATCCATTGTTGAGAACTGTCTAACAATTCTTGCATGGACAAGAATTCAGGATATAAAACCTAATTTCTTATATAAATTATCTCTTATTATACACATTTTTCAATATGCTACATTGTAAAAAGGAAATGGAATAAGCATGGTTGTATTTCAAAAGAAATCTTCCCAAATAAATCATGTTTACTAGTGCTGAACACAGTTTTCCATGTTCTGTGTACCTGGATTTGATTCTGAGACATGTTTTAGAGAGCTGCATTTCAAATGCAAAGTGCCAGGCTGAATTTACACAGAAAATGTGAGAATTCTCATTAGACCTATAATTTAAGACAGACAGATCAGAATAAATTAAAAAAAAAAAAATCAAAACAAGATTTATTTCAGTTTCCTTGTCTCCATTTTCATTAGAAAAAAACAACTATAGGTTCACAAAAGCACAGCTTTCCATGCACTTGTCATGCCAAAAAGAAATTATCATTTGTTCCAGTAATGGATATGAAGGTGCCTTAGTAAGCCTTATTTAATGCACTAATGCATTCTCATATTGGAGAGCTCTGTGAGCACAACCAACTGTGTTGCAGAGAATTCCAGTGATAGATATGTTCCAAGTATGAAGAATACGTGCATGTTTGGAAAATAGAATAAATTATGAATGAAATTAATTTATTTGTAATCTAATGAAATAAAAAATCAAATAACCCTCTGTATGACTCTATAGATGAGACTAGTCAGCTATAGAATATAAGTAAATGGTATGTTGCACAAGAATTTCAGCCCAAAGAAATAGATAAAAAAACCCCAGAGCAAAAAAACAAACCTCAAGAAAACAAAGCCAATGCAATTGACTATATGGGTCCCATGACTAACTTTTCAAAATTTGTACTTTGCACTAATATTAATGGTTACTAGGAGATCAATTTAGGGTTCAAAAAAGGTTCAAACTTCCTATTGTATAAAATGGAGGTTTTAGTATGAAATCTGATAAATGTAATTCCTAAAATGATCTCTGTGTTGGAATAGCAGCCAGTTGGAACTGAGACTTTGACTCTTGGACTGTGCTTTTTTTAATATAACAGCACAAATCTTTTGATAAGGGAAAACAAGATTCACCAAACAAACAAACAAAAAAAAAGGTTTTCCTCTAAAATGGTTTGTGTATTCCAAGATATTACTGGAAGAAGGGAACCCCAGTGTGTGTGATTCAACAGGAAGCACACAGTGGGCAACATAAAATTTTTCTTTAATAGAAATATTAAATGTAATCTGATTTCTTTTACTTTTCCCCTAATAACTGTAGCATGCAGACTAAAATGGGTCTCAGAAAAACTGGGCAGACCTAAAGTAAATCTTAGTGATTTATGTCTTGTAGTCCATTCATAGCAAAGTCCTTTCTTGTGGTGGCAGGCTATGTCTTTTAAATGAATGAGGTGGCCAAGTCCTTTAATGTTTGCCTAAGTATTTAGGATTTCTAACAATAATAATTTAGGAAGGCCTGTTGTACATACTTATGCAGGAAATTAACTTGATCATTCCAATTGTAATTTAGGGATTTTAGAAAGTAACCAATTAATTACTTATGGATCAGTCTCCCTCTGAGACTGGCATACCTCTGCTTAAGCAGCTGCTAAGGCTTCCTTTACTCCTCCTGACAGCTGATGGTGTGATTACTGTTGCACTTACATCCTTTTAATTTTGATGCATTGTTTTGCATAAAAAGCAGACCTCTCACCATTGTAGTACCACTAAAAGTGTCCCAGATGTCTAATTCAGGAATTAGGAATTTTAATTGTTCTGCTATAGTATGTCATCATCTGAAAAAGGCAGTATTTAGAGAACTCAGTCTCAAAAGCCTCTTGTACACTAAACTGTGGATTTGACATACTGGTTACTATTTTGTGAATACTGATGCACTCTCCAAATAATTCAGTGACTGCACTTAAAATAATTTGCAATGTATATAGTCTGCCTCAGTATAAAATGAGTTCACTGATGAGAAGCTCTCCCCTTCTTTGGGAGGCAAAATGAAAAATTTCTGCCTAATCATCAAGCTTAAAACTTCATTGTACTTAATTCCCCTCCAAATGTCAGCTTGACTATATAACTTTTCCTCCTGCACTCAGAACATTTTTAATGTACCAAATTTAGCCTTAATGGAACTCTCTGTGAAAAATTCGGGGCAATATGAAAGAAGGAGAATAACAACAAAATGTATATATATTCCAATGAAACATGAACATATATTCATTTAAATCCAGCATAGGCCAAAGCTTATTTTACTCTGCCAGTACTTTTCCTACTGTGAGGTAAATTAATGTAGCAGTTTCCTTGTCAGTGGTGAAAACAATATTGGCTCTTTCACAAATAAATTGTTTGCATATTAAAAACAGAACTAATTGCTCACACAGAGATTTTGTTTGTACTTGAAGAGGTTTTTAAAAATACTTCCCCACCATAACTACTCTACAGGTCTTATCAGCCACTGCCCTGACCTTCCTCACCCTAAATATCACAGATTTATTACTGGACTATTTTAGTATCATGGTCTTGACATTTTTTTAGAAATTTTTTCTCATAAACAAAATGTTTTTTTTAAGCAAACACCTGCAAGCATTGTGACAACTTCTCTTTAGCAGCATTTTCATGCTTGCTGTTGTCTGTGGGGCAGACAGATAACGAGAACTGGGCAAAGGTCTTCCTAATATATATACTCCCTTTCAAGGTTTTTTACAAAGCCCAGGGTGTGGATCCTGAAGAAGTGCCAGGGACTATGGTCTCTTACAATCTCCAGCACACGGCATCGTCAGACCCCAGCATACAAAGGTCCAGCCAAGTTTCAGGATTAACAGTGTGCTCACTTTCATATTTTCCAAAGTACATCTCCTCTGGATGTACTTAACTTCCAGCCAAAGAGTTTTCACCTTTGTGAATCGCAACACAACACTAACACCCATCAACAGTGTAGGAAGCAAAACTGAATAAAGGTTCTGTGTAAGCTGTGTTTTGTCCCTTCAGCACCCATCTTCTGTGTCCTGGAGGGAGCTGCTTTATTTGGCACTAGGCTAGTGGCAACAATGTTACAGATAAATTATTTCACATCTATTTTCTTTTTCTTTCTTTCTTTCTTTCTTTCTTTCTTTCTTTCTTTCTTTCTTTCTTTCTTTCTTTCTTTCTTTCTTTCTTTCTTCCTTCCTTCCTTCCTTCCTTCCTTCCTTCCTTCCTTCCTTCCTTCCTTCCTTCCTTCCTTCCTTCCTTCCTTCCTCCTTCCTTTTCCTTTTCCCCGCATTGTTCCTCTGGACAATTTCTAGTATAATGTATAATTTAGAATGCTTGCACAAAATGCATAAATGAAAACAACTGATATTAATCAATCTTATCTGAAGAAGTCCAGCAATTCCCTTTTAAACAAAAAAAAAAAAATTATCCTTCTTTTTCAGCTCTAGAGTACCTTCTTCTCAGTATTATTTTAAAAACAAACAAACAAAAAAAAAACCTACAAAAGAACCCAAGCTTTTAATGCTACATTTATTATAATGGTCTATTTAAAATATTTTAGAGCAAATATACTGCATTTGCTATAAATTTCAATGAAGTTACGTGTGTAATTATATTCATTTTATTAGCTTTCATTATTCTGAAACATTTCGTGCAATACATTTTCATAAAATAAGACACAGCAAGTTATATTCTTGATGCATTAATAGCTTAGATAATTATTATTTTAAAACAGGTTTTCCCCCTCATTTAGTTACAGCTAACATAGTGTGCTTTGTGTGGGAGATTTTCTCCTTTTTTTCACCTGAGTGCTAATGTATCTGATATATCAAATGTCATTAAAGCTGTTAATCATATTCCAGCCCACATGATATTTCTTAACCAAATCTATTCACTTAATGACACATTCCAGATAATATCTTGAGATTATGTCCCCAAAATGAATATAAATGTAAAAATTTTAAACCAAATATTTTTTATGGGTAGATGTAAACATGCTTTAGTGCTCTTGAATTCTTTGCCACTGAGTGCTTTGGGCAGTAAAGGACTACAATAAGAATATGAATTGAATAACCTAATAATTTTGTTCCTGAAGTGCAAATGCATCTAACTGGATCATGTGTAATCACAAACAAAAAAATTTCTACAGATGCTTTCCTCTTTCCACATTCTTCCTTAAAAATAGCTGCATATTCAAATGTTTTTTTAACTAGATAATATTAATTTGAAAACATCGATTGTTGCTCACGTACTTTTCACCTGAAGGGAATTTACAGAGCAGTGGTACCTTAGAGGTAACTTCTAAATTAGGTAAAATGCATTGAGATTGAAAGTGAAAATACAGCACTCCAGATAATTAACTGTTGTTCAATGGTTCATTTCAACATGAAACATAGTAGATAACAGAGTTTACACCAGTGACCGATGAGGAATATTTTTTGTTCTTCCATTTCACTTTACTAAAATTTACTCTTACTCAGCAAAATTTTCTAGGGGTAAGAATCACCTCAGAGCATATATTTTTGGCCGTAACTTATACCACAAAATATTTGACATTCCATTACCAACACATACATATAGGTCGTTAAATTTAGAAATGCATCTTGTGAAGAAAAAACATGAAATAAATTTTCAGCTGGTACTGAATTTCAATTTTTTTTTTCTCAGTTCACATGCTACCCTTTACTATGACTCAGAAGATTATTAATACAACATATTTAAGCTGTGATATATATTATATTGCATTTGATTAACAGCAGTTAGAAATATTTACTGTAGATTATAGTCAGTATAAGGCTTTCAGTATAATAAGCAAAAAGAACTGCACTGTTTTCTGAAAGTACTTTAGTTGGGTATGTAGGACTGAAAAATATTTTAAAAACATATTGCAAGTTTGGAACACTACATTTCCCTCATATTACACATCATAGTAATTCTACCAGTGCATTATCTAAACTTAACATTTTTAATGCTAGGAGTACCTCATTTAAAAGTAATAAATAATTGTAGAATAAGGAAATAGTTACCCGTCTGATCAATGTGAGATTCTACTCTTTTTATCTCATCAGGCTTGCTTTGGGGCTATGCAGCAAGGTCAAAGCATTTCTAAAAGACTGTATTTTCACCTAATGTATAAGTCCTTTTGAAAATATTGTTAATTAATGCATTTGGAATTAATTTAAGATTATTTTATGTTGTGCAGAATGCAGCCAGATCTTAATTATCTATAGTAAAACACAGATGTTGATTTAAATCCTTTGTTCCACTATGGTGTCAGATGCACTGAGGACACTTATGGCAACTCTGAAAACTGCTATAAAAAAATTCATTCAAATAAATATCTTCCAAAATTTCCAGATTCAAGAAATATTTCACTACTGACACTTCAGGATAGAGATCTTGCCTGTGGATAATTTCTTAGATAGTTAAATGTTTCTAATTAATTATCCTCAAAAGAATGTGTACATAGAGTGAAAATGAATCATTTGACTATGTCACTATTTCTGTGCTCTCTGGAAGCCCAAACTCACAAAGGGAGAAGTAGAAAAGAAAGGTTCTATCCACTCACTCAAGTGCAGATGACACTGAGCATACCATGACTATAAGAATTCCTATAACTTTGGTACTTGCACCCCTTGCTGACATTTCTGAAGCTTACAAATTTTTTTCGTAAGTAATCTGCTTTGCAAAATTTTTGTAACATTTGACATTTTGATTTAAATCTATGAACCCACATACACAAAGTCTTTCCCTCAAACCCACTTCTGAATATAAAAATAATGGAATCCACAGTAGTAGCAAAAAAATTAAAGCACTTCAAGCTGATCCTTTTATTAAGCATAAACCATTAGATATATTTATGAAGCAGAAAGGGGAGAAGTAAAAGGAATTTCATACAAAAAGGTGCAACTTGATGATGATCAAACGATCAGGGAAGATTTACTCATTTTGGGGATCCTTCCTGATCACAAGAAATGATGACAAAAAGAATGAGAAAATATATTGGTGGAAAGAAGACAACAGGTGATCCTGAGTAGAGCAGCAAATAGATACACAGCCAGACTTCACAGGAGGTTGAAAAGAGTTTTCTTGGATACCCCGAGGTACCTGCTTGGAATTTGCTGCAGCCACAAAAGTCAATGAGAGTTGCTGTATGAAAAGCAAAACTGAAGGGAAAGACCAGTACTAGAAATGCGCAGGGTCAGAAGGATTTATGAGCACTAATTGTTGCATCTATATTTATTTTAGAAATTCCCCACCTGTGTAGCCCTAACTGAAGTTACCTATAGTTCCTCAGAAGTTAACAGTAGTAAAACTGTATTTACCCCAGAACTTGCATATATTTTACTTGGGATCTCACTCAGACTTCTGCTTGAAAATGCAAACAATATATACAGCGTGGTGAATAAAAACAAAATATTATCTTAGGGCTCAAACAGCATGTGACAACACACACTATAATGAATGATTTGTCCTCTTTTTTCCATTTTTCCTCTCAACACACATGATCCATTACTCTGACATTTTTATTTTATATTAGTTTCCTCTTATTATTTCTCATAGCGACCACAGCTCCACTACATCTTCTATAACAAGAAGGCTGATGCTAAGTAAAAGTTGGATCCAATTATTCAAGAACTGTACACCACAAATTATTTTATACTCTCTCTGAGCTGGGGAAGATAATGTGCTTCAGGTAGTGTTTGGCAAGACTTTGGCATTATAAAATCCTGCATATACAAGCAGAATCTCTACTGCTGTCAACAGGAAATTACTGTTAGTGGAGTAATATTGTTTTAGAAATGTCACCCATAACTATGAACTTTCTATTGGGAGCAAAAGCAAATGAAGGTTTAGCACAAGTTTTGTTGATTTATTCTACAGTTGCTATTAAGCATGTCAGTTGAAGCTCACTGCCTCTTACCTCTGACCATTTCTGGTTTATTATTATGCTGCTCCATCCTTGCAATGCATGCTTAAGAAGAAAAAACATAATAGCAGTGACAGAAAATAACAGCAAGTAACAATCCATTTCTTCATTTTCTGTGGTTCCTCTGATCACTAAACCAAGCTTGGCATTTACCTGTATCTATATGACAAAACTTATATTTGTCAAAGCTCTGAAATCATGCCAGGGCATGCATCCACATCTGTATTATACTAAGATACTAAAGGCAACTCTGAAATGCAAGTTTTTAAAATGCATTTTCAAATAAGATGTTCAGGTGTCATTGAAATTCAAGACTTAAACATGGAAATATTTAGGCTGATGATTAAATTGACATATACAAGGAGCTCTAGGACCATCAAAAAATTATGATAACTGATACATATCAAGCTGAACATATTTCTGACTAGGTGTAAAGTTGATTCAACTTCTTTTCCTCCAACTGCAAAAAATATTATATACTACATATATATATTGTTTCTAGGGGACTGCATGTTCCCACAAAGGAGAGATAAAGTGGGAGAAAACTGAGGAGATAGAATGTTGCTGCCCAGTAGTCACTTTATCATATCGCAATTCCACAATATTACCTGTACAACAGACCTTTCAACGAGCCATGGTAAAATCAATATCATATATTCTGTTTATTTTCGGTGAAGTGAGCTACCATTTATCAGAGACTGGAAGATCAGCTGCTAGAACAGCAAGCATACCTTAAAGGCTTGTATTTCTAGGTCATTACTGGAATTAGCCAAGGCTTTCATATTCAACCTGTTCCTCACAAGGACTTTACATTTTTCATTTCTTCCTCTACTAACAATTAAAATTGGTTATATGGGGAGGGGAAAGGGCATAGGGTATAGTTGTAACATTCAGTGGGCTGGTATCTCACATAACATACTTTATTTTTCATGTGGACAGAAAGGTTTTAATCCTGCCTGGTGTTTATTGCTGACCAGGACAAACTGACCAGAGCTCTGGAGATTGCAGCCAAGGGGAGGGAACATCAGTCTTGTGGGAATACTATTACACTGAATGATGTCTTATACAGAGAAAACCCTGAGAGAGGTATCCACAAAAGCCCACTTTGAGCGTGCTAAACTAATTAGGCCATAATATACCACTAAAACTAATTTGTTTGTACTACTAAAGCTCTGGGGAAATCTGGCTCAGCAATAAAGCCCAGCTGTTGCTATTCGATATATTTCGGTTCTGGACTTCTCGCAGTTCAGATAATGCTGAAGAAATGCAGCTGAGAGCTGCTCTGATTAGCAAGAATTTGTACCTGGGGGGATATAAAAGTGAGCTGAGCTGCTACAATTTTTTCTTTCCATTTATAACATAATTTGTATACTTTCATAAGCAAAAAGCCATTAACACTACTCCCAAACAGAAAAAGTTGATAGGAGAAAGTTTCTTCCCTGTTATCTTGCTGGCTGTACAAGATAGCTACATATAGAACTTGATCTGACGTGTGGTATTCTACCTGTAAATGAGCTCATTCAAATGAGCCATTTGGAGAGTCACATAGTATCAGAGATTTCTTTCTAATATCTTGCATTACTGACTTCCTATGTTTTGCTGACACCAACAACTGAGACTAAAATCTTTGTCTAGGAGCATGAAGACATGATGTGGAACTCTACAAGCTGGTATTTTATGCTAATTTCAGTGTTAATATTTCTAAATATTGCAGACTTTGCCACCTGGAAGAGCAAGGCCATAGGAGATATAAAAGAGATATAACTAATTAAGAAGACTATAATTTATTTAAATTAGTGAGTCAGAATTAAGGGACCAATTCTCCCTCCAGAAACTTCTACAAGGTAGATCTTAGCAGAACTAGAGCAGTTATTAAATAACAATGCCACTTAGGCATTAGACAGATCAATCAACCAACAGATTAAACAAGTTTTGTCCTAATTAAAAAAGATTATGCTTCCTTCCGCCAATAAAGATATTCTCAGACCAGAACTAAAAATTTTTTTATTCTGCAATGGATTTTCACAGAAGAATATTATGATAAGAGTCTTGTGCAGCCTTGGAACTACATAAATTATATGAATTCACGGAAGTTTAATTAACTGCCATTTTATTAATCAGAATTCATCATCAAAATCTGTATCAGACAAAAATCAGAAACACGTTTAGTGAATCTAGACTGTGAACTGTCAAAAACAAAAGGGAAATAGACACAAACACATAGAAAGAGAAGAAAAAGAAAAGGAAAAAAAGACATTATTGGAAACAGTTTTCAGTCATGTGAGATGATCCATTTTATTTTGCTTCAGTGGCCTGGATTTTACCTGATAGCAAGTTCTTTCCAGAGCCATCCTCACATCTTTTCTCTGCTTCAGTTTCCTTTCTCTGTAAAGACAGCCAGCCTGCCAGCTATTACATCAATGGCCTACTAATGTGATTTTTTTTAAGAACTCTTTTCTTCAACAGTGCATTTGTTTTCAAAAAATTGGAAATTAATCTGGGTAAAGGGGGTAAAGTATAAAGTACAACCTGGCTCAAGATGAAGTTTCTTTCTGCAGGACCTGCTGCTACTGCTTCTGTCATCTCTAGTAGTATGTGCTCTGCCAGCTTTTCAGTTGTATGGTGTGGTAATCTTATTTTTATGTTTTGCCAACAGATCTAATACAGCCTATACAGAGTAGCACACTAATGTAGGAGAAATCACAGGCAAAATGTAAAGGTTGTTTCACTTCTGTACCCTGGGATAAAAAAAATAAATGAATATATTGAGTTATGATCCTCTATAACATCTCGAAAGAGATCTTGCCTCTTTTCTGTTGGCACCTTTCCTCTGCATGAATCAACATGCAACAACTTGTTTGATTCCTGCTGCTCCCTACCTTAGTCTAGAAGTATGACATGCTTTTCAACTGCAAGGAACTAGGTTAAAATAATGGTGTCAAAACCAAATATTATGTTCAAGTAACATATTGATGAAGATGTACTTGTTTAGTCTGGGTTTTTTAAGCTATCTGCATACACAGTTTCCATTTTGACCACATCTTTCTGGAGACTGTCATTTGGGGTTTTTTCTGTCTTTCATTGGTTGGTTTGTTTTGTTGTTGTGCTAATTAAAAGCTGCCAAAAATATAAGACTGTGACACATCCATATATTTGTAAACTTTTCCTTTTCAAAATATCTCTTCTGTAGTCCAGAATTTCTGTCTTACCAGAATATTCACATCCCTGAAACTTTAAGCTTGGTAAATTTTTATCCTGGTCTAATATTTATTCATCCTGAGTATGACCTACTTTTTTGCACATATATTAATAACTTTTGAACTAAGATGCAAAAAGCAGTGTATAAGAGATGAAAATAACAGACAACAAAAGAGTGGCATAGCATTTCTCAGATACTTAGGGAAAAAAATCAAGAAGAGAGCCCAGTTGGAGATAAACCCAGCAAGGAATATCAGAGATAAGGAAAAAAGGCTCTTGCAGCAAAACTAATTGCAAAAGGAAGTTCAGGGAAAAGGTGTGTTTGATGATGGGTAGGGGAACTAACAAGTGAGAGATGGTATGTGGCAGGCTACAGAACTCAATGCCTTTATTTCTTGATCTTCATAGGCGTTGCCAGTTTTCACACCTCTGTGCGTAACAGCATAGTCTGAGGAGTGAGACAGGTATCATCTGGGAGTAACATCCTAGGAGCACCTCGAGAAACTGGATATATTTAAATTCATCAGCTTGAACAGCAAGAACATTTCATCAGCTATTTCAGCATGAAAGTGCTGAAAGAGTTGGTGGATTTTAATTGCAAGGTGCCTACATGCCTTCAGTGGAAAATGGTGACAACTAGAGGAGGGATCCATGACTGGGAAAAAACTTCATGGTATTCCCTTCATTAAGACATGCCAGAAGGAGAGCCTGAATAACTGTGGGTTGTCCAAGCTCTTCTTTCTCCTTGGAGGACAGCATGTCACTTTGGAATATATGTCCAGGCATGTGCAGGCAAGTGTGTAATTGGGAATGCTCAAGAGGGATTTAACAATGGCAAATTATGTTGGATGAACTGACAGTTTTTTCACCAAGATTGGCTACATGGATAAAGCAGAGAGCTGAAAGGTCTATACCTTGACCTCTCCTGATGTTCTGACCACAATATCCTCTGTCAGATGAGAAAATATGGCCTGAAATAATTGGCCTGTTGGAATGAGTCTGAAGGAGTTAAAAAAAAGTTAACTTTTCTTAAAGGCTTTGGTAAAAGTTTTACTATAAAATAACCAGTATTTTTTATAGAACAGCATTTTTCCTGAAAACTTGAAAAAAAAAAAATTTAAATCTGAAATGTGCTTTCATTTTACTGAGTGTTACTTTGCCAACACAATCATTACTTTTTACTTGCAAATGCTAAGGTCATTATGGCAAAGTATAAGGTCATATTTTATGTCTACATACATAAATATACAAACAACGTAACGACAATGATTTGGTGTTTGATGCTTTTACCAATACAGTTATGCCACTGTCTGCCAAGGCCACCACAGAATTCCAATAAAGGAATTTTGGTCCATTAATTCCCCAAAGTTTTGACAACTGTGTATTAAACAAGTACTGGGACGTAGTTGCTAATAGCATAACATTTTTGTAAATCACAAAAAACAACTTTAAACATTGAGTGTCAGTGGAATTAAGTATTTTATATTTGCCTATTACTCATTTTTCAGAACATATCACTGAGTAAGACCTTAATACTGCCTTAAATAAGATCAAAAACAAAATTACTGTAAAGTAAATAGATATTTGGTGTACTTGGGAGCCTACAGAGTGAACTGAACTGGGAGATTTCCTATTATGTTTTTTAGTTGAAGCCAAAAGATATGACAGATCTATCAGCATGGTATGCTCCTCTTCTGGGCCTTCAGTGTAGCAGTTACTCCACCTCCTTAGTACAATTCAAAATGAAGCGTCAAAAAAGAAAATAAAGAAGAAATCATCAGCTTGTAAGTAGTCACTAAAAATAACAAACTCCTGGGAAGCAACAGTATTTCTCCTTTGAAAGAAATGACAGTAGGAGTCTGACAATCTGTTCTGCATATCTTCACTGACACAGGAATCATCAGCAAACCACTTGATTTCTGGTTGCTACTCAGTCACAGGCACCATTATCAAAATTGATTCAATTCATCATGTGCCTTATGGGCAATTAATTCCACATTTTAAATTGGTAGAATGCTTTCAAATCATTGAATAAACAACAGCAAAAGAAAACCAAACATAATTTAAACTTTTACTTTACCATGAACATCTGTCAGCTTCAGAAATAGGAATGATAAGGATATTAATTTATATTATAGGAGATTGATAAATGTATTCCCAGGAGATTCAAGGAAAAAAAAGAAAGAGATGTATTACATGTCTCTGACAAACATTTAAAAACATTTAAAAAACATTTCCCAAACATTTAAAAACCTAAGCCATTCCATATTTGCTGCAGAAAGCTTTTGGCAACTGTGGCCAAAAATGCCTTCTACTCCCTATGACAGTAATTATAATAGTATACTTGTTCAGCAGCATAAGCAGTACGGTGTGGCATTGTAACACAGACTCAAATGGGCAGAAGGATGACCTGCGCCATATCCCATGCAAGAGATGGAAAAGCTAACCATTTCTAACTTCAAAATTGCATCTATCCACTAAATGGTACCACTAAGGTGGTTGAATGTAATAATCACCTTGCAATTAGCATCCATTTTTATTAGCAACTTTCAATATATTTCTCACATAAATTTTTAGTACATGATGCCAGTCTCCAATGAATTGTGTTCATTCTTTGAAGAGGTTTTTTTTTTTTTTCTGAACAAAATGGTCCAGTTTCTCCTTCACTATTAGAGAGTATTATTAACCACAAGGATTCTAACAGTTTCTCTAAATGTTCTGCAGTGTCTAACCTTAAGCACAGTTTTCTTAGAAATTACTTGCTGCAAAACATGTTATGATCTCACAAGTCTGAGGCCCTTAAATGTAATGCATAAAACACAATAGGATTCACAGAAGCATAGACTAAGAAAGCACTATGATTTAGAAAAACAATGTAAAATTATAAGCGTAGCATAAATTCTCCAAGATGAGTCATTATTTTCATTCTGAAAGACTGAACATAATCCCCAAGCAAATTTAAACTTTAGTAATTCCCCATGGCCTAAAAATTTTTCTGATGGAAAAACACAGGTTACTAATATGAAATGAACATATAGTACTGTTTAAAAATAAGTAATCCACAGAGTTTAAATATTGAATTTCAACTTTTCTTGGATTGAATGAACAGTAATAGTAAAATAGATGTAAAATAAAATAAAAAGGTAAAATAATTGACACTGGCCACAGCAAGAAGTTGGACATCAAACAAAAGTATCTTGCCAAAGAAAGGCTAGATTAATCCACAACAAATATGGAGAACAAGTGATAAAATAACAAGTTTTCAGGCCACTGGTTTGTAAGTATCTATCTTTAACTTAATTTTGACCTGGACGATGTTTAATCTGTAATTTACCTGAATAAATTTATTATTTCCTTGAAGCAACAAGTTTGGTCTTAAAGTCAGTGAGAACAAGCAAACCCAATGTTTCTTGCAAAACTGTGAATATATCTTTAAAGAGAAACTGACCTATCACAAGTTATGAGTGCTCTCAATAACATGAATCAACATGTGTCTTCTTTCTAACTGCAGGAGACAGTTTTCCAAATTTTCCTAATTCCAGTATGATGCTCCTACCTTGCTACTTCTGCTGAAATGTACTTTCATAAATTATGAAACACTCTTCATTTGTTGGCCACACTTATATTTATTTTCTTCATTGACCACCAATTCCTATAAAACACTTGCCTCTGGCTGTATCAAATTTCTTGTTGACACTTGAAAAAAGTCACAACCTCTTCAGAATTAAATAAAAAATTATATGTAGCCTCTACTGTGTCAACACTACAGAGTGCTAATGAGGAAATCTCACTGTATTATAATAACTTCCAATATTTTGTGGACATAAAGATCAAAGTCATGTAATTCTTGAAAGGTTGATATTTATGGTTTTTCCATTACTTCAGTGGATGATCACTGAAAAATGAACAGTATCAGGGGATGCTATGCTGTCCTGTTTAACAAGGTCAGGGAGGAGACATGACCTTTATCAATTAGAATTCAAACACACTGAAGTAGAGCTATTACTATAAAATGGTGTTTTCATTTAACTGAGATAAATCCAAAACAATTCTACTGATTGTAAAACATCTTTGCATTTTAAATAATATATGTAGGCTTAAAATCCATTAAAGTGTTAGCCATCCCACTCAATATACTGATGAGCAACCAGAGGCAAAATCAAAATCAGATAAAACAAGATTATTTTTCTTAGGGTTATAGATGGCTGGTCTCTGTCTGTAGACACACAATCTGTACAGCTCTTTTTTCAAAGTAGTTAATTTGTTTTTATAACAGGAAAAAAGTCATACCGGTTTTGAGAGTTCTAAGTCCCTGATGGAAAAACATCTGTACTTTACAGAAAGGTTTTCTTTGTTCTACATTCTTTTACTGTACCATATCTTGAAGTCTCATACTGCAGAGTGAATTTTGAACACTTACATCTTTCTCTGCATTTATTAAAGGGTAATGTTCACTCAATAGCACAACACCAGAAGTACATAATTATAAAGGGTGAAAGAAGCTGCATTCAAATTACCCATGAGTTTAAATACTTGGCTCTGTATAATTACTTTCAAATTATTTCTGTCAAACACACGTTATAGTTGAGTTAGTCATTTATATTTTAAAAAGAAAATTAAGAAAATCAAAGAAGAACTTATTCAGAATTTTTAATGAGCACAGCTTTTTTTTAACAAAAGGTATCAGGTTTTTAAGCTACTTACTACTTAGCTAGCTAAGTTCAGTGGATAGCCAGAAAAAGAGTTTAACACATTAGAGACTACAACTCCAGCTTTCAGTGTGGAAAATATAATGATCTAACACAGATCATAAAATAGCAGCATGTTTCTATGCGTAACATTTGCATATTTTAAATAATTTTTTTCTTTTTCTGAATTGGTACCTTTTGCTGCTCTCACATCCATCAGTGAGTGGGTTCACTTGGAATAATAATATTGTGATGTATACCACATTGTGTTCTGTGTAGTTGATGTATTCCTGTTTAGGACAGGAGGCAAGATAAAATTAAATAAACCTTCTGTCTTATTCACTGAATTTGCATTAATGTTCACCAAGACCAGTTATTCTGTGAACTTCAAATCTATTTAAAAGTAAAAAGGGAACTGCACATTTGCAAAGACGCATAGCAGGGCATCTGGAAGTGCCAAGCTGGATTCTCTTTTTCTGATATACCAACCTTTAAAAAATTTCTCTCTATATATATATATAAACACAAATAAAACCATTTAGAACATACCACATGGTTTCTTTCTTCTTGTAAATGACGTTTTACAGAAAAATCAAAACCTGCTGAACTGTTAAGTGTTAAAATGTTTATTGGTCCATTTTTCATATTGTTGTTGCTGTTGCTAACATTCTTCATCTAAAATCAAAGATTTCCTGAGCTTTAAAACACAGTCTTCAGTACTAAATAAGTTGAACTTGGCAGATGCAACTGAAAAGACTAACGAAATTCTCTAACATTTGTAATGTCAGAGCACTTCAGATAGAAGTGTTTGTCTCTAATACTACTTAAAACATGCACTTCATATTGTAAGGAAACACTTCAGGCTTTATTTATATAAAGCTTCTTTTTCCAAACCTCTTAAAATGCAGAGATCACCTCTACCATCATCTGCAGCGGGGTCGGAAGCCAAGCAAAGTGGTCTAACTTAAACCTTATCATTGATGAGAGACTGCATTGGATTATATTGTGTTAAAACAGAAGAGAATAAAATCCTGTGTGGAGCCTTTGTAGGTTTTGGATGGGTTTGAACAGTACAGGTGTTTCAGTTGTGTGCTGGCTGCAGAGGAGTCTCTGGCAGCTTTCTGGGGCAGGCCAGAGTGCACAGCTACACCTCCTGTCATTCTTACCTTTGTCCCTTGGACTATCCTCATGCAGACACAAGGAGGTCCACCTTATATGACCTGCAATATTCCTTGTGTCCACAGTGAAATCCTTCAGCCAGGATAGAGATATTTAAATCTGAGGTTGATGACTGAACTGGAAATAGAGTTTGGAAAATGAAATCTTGTTTAATGTCACTAAGGTCTGTTTTAAAGGTTAAATTAAGCAAATGCAAAGTCTGCCAGTGATTTCCCAGGCAAGTTCCAGTGCATGCTTTCCTTTCTTCATACAAGTGACCTCCATACAGCAAAATTGACTAAGAAGAATGCAGAATTATTTAGAATGAAAGTGCATACTGCCAAATAAATATGAAAGGATCACCATATTTGGTTCTCAGTGGCTAGACTCAGCAAACTGAGGGGCTTCTGTCTCAGAATCTGTAACCTCCTTTGCTGGTTCCTTGGAGAGTTAGTGTGCAACACAGGATTGTCACAGGAGTGGCAGGAGAAAACGTCTTGGGCTGTGATGTGTATCAGAAACTCGGCTGATGTAATTTTTAGTATTATCAAGAAAATATTTATTTACAGGAATGCTTTTCTCTGGGAAGAATCAGAAAAAAAGAAAATGCTTTACAACTGGGTATATTTCAATGAAATTGTTGCACATTCCATGATGGAAAAAATTAACACAAAATCACAAGTGCCATGAAAATGTTGCCTAAACTTATATAATTCTCATTTTAAAATGTGTGGGTTTATTCCACTAAGGACAGATTTTTTGGAGCTCATAAGCATGTTGTTTTGATCTGTTTTCCTGGAGAATTTTTCCATATTTAATTAAAATGAAGAAATATATTCTAAATCACAGTGTCTTCAGGGACCTGTGTGGGTGCTGGAATTCACAAACTTGATACTCTCTGAAGGAATAAAGCATATAGTACAGACATTAATATGGTTGATATGTATTTTTTAAATATAGAGCAACTTTTTGATTCTGAGTAAGCACCCATTTGATTTGAGTACATCACATTAAAATAACTGTGAAGCAAAAGTGGTATGAATTCACAATTGAATATAAATATCATAAAACATTTTTACATTATAAGGAATCTTTTGATTTCTTATCAAAAATCATTTGATTTCTTGCTGCAAAATTCCTAAATACCAGTCAAATTACACCTAACTGTTTTCAAGCTGAAGGTACTCTTTATTAATTGGCAAAAAAACCACTAAAATACATTTATCTCAATCATTTAGAGCTACATGTTTTAACAATAATTTGGTTGCTAAGTTATAGTAACATATCCTTCCTGGGGGAAAGGGAAACCAGCAGGAGATTGGACTTAACTGCAACAAAAATTAATTTTTTCAGCTTCAGTGGAACTTGGTTTTGGATGACATGACTATTTAGTGCTAACTGGTTTAAGTATTAAAGTTAAAATATAAATTCTGACACTTTTAAATGGAAAAGAGACAGCATTGTAATTAAGCCTCACAATAGTGGTGTGGTGAGGTGTGAAAAATAGGAGGCTTATTCAGCACTCGAGATAAATTATTGTAAATCTGTAGTAGGTGCATGTCAAAAATGAATTCAAAGTGCACCACAGAAGACTTTTTATTACTTCCAAAATTCATGACACTGCAAGTTTTACTGCTGACTGCTGTGTTCAGGAATTAGGCTGTGGAAAAGGGATACTAACTAAACTGTTTGTAACTGAAAGAGTTCAACATGTATTATCCATATGAATTCTATAAACCCAGAGTGTTGAAGAGAGTATAATTTGTTTCACTGCATCATTCCTTTCATTTTGTTGTATCTCAGTACTTAAATTCTCAATCCCTATTACATGAAAAAATCAGAATAAAAAAAGCAAACCCCCCCCCCAAATACTAATACACTAACATTTTTGTTAATAGAAAGAATTCAGACAAAGTCTATAGAAAATACTTGTTTGGAAAAATATAATCCCTTTATAAACTGGGAATTTACTTTCCTCTTTAAATATTTGTTGACATATAACTAATTCTCATTAGCTTCAAGTAGCATTCAGAAATGGAAGAAAAACATTTGAATTTAGTAAAAATCTTGTAATGCATCTTAGCCAAATTCATAATCTAGGGGAGATGTCTGAATATGTGATCTCCAACACAAAGCTTTGTGTTTAATTCAGTAAACACATAATTTAAAAATACATTCCTTACAAAACAACCAGAAGAGACTTGGATGTCATAGTCATTCACGTGGAACTTGAATGTTTGGGGTATTCAAGTGTGGACACTTCACTGCAACTCATCAGATTGGGTGCAATTTACTAATTAAGTGCAGCAATTCTAAACAGATTTATCATTGTAAATATAAGACAAAAATGCAACCCAAAAATTTCTATCATAACAACCAGTAAATGACTTTCTTGGGGAATTGAAGTAATTAATTTCATAAATCAGAGACATTATTTTACTTTGAAAGGGTAATCTTCTGACAGAACTCATAATAGTGTAGTTGCTATCTTGTAGAAATGTTTCTTCTAAATCTATTTAGAAAATTATTTATGCTTGTATGCTTACAACCAGAGAGGAAATGCATGTGGACTCAAGTGGATATGTATTTAACTTAATTTAAAAAAATAAACTTATATTAAATTGAGAGTTTAAGTTTTGAAACTATGAGAAAATTATAGAGATGACCCTAGAAAAGAAATCTCTGTTCTGGAGCCTACTAGAAATTCAAAACTGTGGTCTACTTTGTGACATGAACAGTCACCAAGCATGTGAAATACATTTCCTCTAAACTAAATCTGCTTCTTAACAGTTTTCTTTCTGTATATTTTAACTGTGTGATGATCTGGGGGAGAAAGAACAAAGTCTGAATGATAAGTAGAGGAAAAAAAAGAGGTTTTTTAAGATTTCCAGCAATTTAACTTCAGAATTATTCCTGACTTTTGTTTGCTTAGTATTTAAAACAGTAAATTATAAAGGTATTAAGAAAATGGGAAAAAGTGTAAAACCAAGAAACTGAAAAGTTTTATGAACAATCATGCAGATTTTATCTTTTTTAAACAGAACGTTCTATTTCTTATTCTGTAGTGAAAAGATAAAATTGGTCTACCAAGTCAGGATAATGCTCCTGTGATCATTTTATAAAACCTTCGATATTTGAGAGAATTATCTATGGAAGCTGGCCTGGGAATACATTTTGAAAGCAAATGTTATCATGCATCTGTATCAGTACTACACATGAGAAACTTTTATGCTTCTTTCCTTGTTTAACCATTAGAAAAAAATGCGCACAAAAATTAAGTCTAACACCTCAGCTTAGCATTAGAAAATTGCTTTTAAGTATCCTCATATATAAAATAGATTTTACTGAATGGGAGGCTGTGATGACTTTTCCTCTAAATTATGGAAGAAAAACAGGAGTCATTTGGCTGAGATTAGAACATATCAACTATTAGAAAGAAAATATTTTGTTTATTAAGGAAGAGAGCATGACTCTATAATTATGATAATATGTTAAATGCTGATAATTTGACAGAATGGAATTTAATATTTTTTTCATAACTTGTAACCCCTAGTTGTCTTACATGCTAGCAATATATGCAAGCGATTCCAAATGACTTAAAACTAGACAATGGACAATGACATAAAAGACAGACACAGAGGAGGTTGTGCACAGTAAAAAATGCTGGATTTTTTGTTATTATAAAACTGTGATGTCTTATAGCTGTGTCTGAGGCTGCTCGCTGAGACAGAACTACAGGAATTATCTTATTTGGTCCTTCTTTGACTACTGTTATCAGTTCCACAGACAAATTACCTGTTCATCTACTGTGGATAGATCTTGAATCCTTTCACTGTGTTAACAAATACAGTGATGATAGCCTTAATGTTTTCTTATAAAACCTTTGACCTGAATGTAGAACAAACCCTTAGTATGCTACATTTTCCCAAGGCTTAAAAGTGAAGGAGGATTTACTGCCATTTGCAACTACTTGTTGTGGCATTAACCCCGTTCCATCCCTGCCTTGCCTCAGATTTGGGGAGCCATCAGCCTCATCCCCTGAGTAAGAAACAGCAGGCACACCTACAAGACAGAGTAGAAGGCAGTGCACTTGTCTGAGACATAACACTAATGTGATCAGACACTCATGAATGGAAGCTGTGAGCCATGTGAACTTTCTGTATTGTAAATGCAGTTTTACATATGGTTCAGTGTACATGAAGACTTATCTTCATACTTTCCTTATTCTACGTCTTTCTTTTTGAAAAATGTAAGGAGAAAATAGAATCATTTTATAAACTTTGCACTAGGAAAATGAAAGAATTTGATTTTCTGAGATCTCTCACTGAAAGCCGATGACATAGTTTCTGTGGGATCAAAGAGTCAGGAGTTAAATCCTTTCTTCTGAAACCAGACATGAACTTTTTTTCTAATACTATGAATGCTAATAGGATCCAAAATACTGTTAAAATAAGCTCTCATGAAAGGAATCTCTGCTCAGGAGCAGAAAAGGTTACCAGAGGTAAGGGATATTTTAGAAGTGAGCAAAATGTTCTTTTTATGGCTCTTCTGTCATTGTTAATGTTTTTCCAGTCTTCTAGAAATAATGAATAGCTACCATAAAGGATGAGGGAAATGTGAAAATTCTTAGAGATATGTCAGAGCCACTTATACAAGAATCAAGCTGATAATTTTGATGGAGGGAGCAACTGATTAGAAGTCTTTGTCACAGTTTAAAATGATCTCTATGTGTTATTCTGTTGGGTTTTATTAGAAGAACCTCAGCAAGCATCCGTGTGACAAAATGAAAAGTAATAATTGGTCTTTTCTCTGGAAAAATCTCTTTTACTGAAATAATTAGCACTATTCATAAATATGAAGATCATGTACCCATATTTTAGTTAATATAAAATTAATTTTTTTCCTTTTTTTCCCCTCCTGGCAACTTAGATTATTACAGAATATTTCTTTTTATTTTTTTGTTATTTTATTTCAAGGAACAAACTGGATAGGGAGAAGACAGTGATCAGGTGAAGGTGAAGCAAAATATTTTAGTCTTTTATAAAACTTTTCCCAGTTGAGAAATTATCTGAATTTATGATATCTTTGTTTGTTTTCTCTTTCCAGACAGATTGTTACATTTTTAAAAATATAAAGGGAAGAAATGGGTAACAGGTATTGATGGGAACCATGAAGTATAATTTTTTTTTTATATGAAACAGCTTTTTCCATTTTATATTCAGAAAAGTTCAGGTTATGATAGTGATAAGCCTTTACTTGCAGAATATAAGTAATGTTCAACACTGACCACACATAACAACAGAATCTTTGATAGCATGTTTAATAAAGCTTTTCCTTCCTGCAGTTTAACTGTAAAAATTTGAAAAGATTGTGCTTAAAATCAATTGTTCACAATTTTTCATGGTAGAATATTTTCTGAGAAACCTGTTTTCATCAATAGAAATTATAAGAATAATTTCAATGTTCTTGATTAAAAGTGCATTTATAGTGTAAAAATGATGAGACTCGTGAACAGAGTACAAACACTGCATAGGAGAATACTAGAATATAAATGTTCTGGTGTTCTACTCTGAGTTTAGCAGATCTATTGTAAGGTTCTTATTAAAAACTAATATTAAATTTAGAATGCACATACTCACTGTTCCTCAAATCTCACTGTCTGGTACTCACCTTTGAAAGTGAAAAGGGACAGAGCACCCAGCTGGTGCAAATTACCAGTCACTATCAGTCACTCCTGCCATTGGTATATGAAGTGTTTATCTATATTTTGCACCTCATATTTTTATATCAATGGAGTTTTAGAATCCAATTGGTTTTACCAGTATTACAATACCCTCCTGTTCTATTTAAAGTTAGATCTGAGTTTTCAGAGAGAAGCTTCCCTTCTCTCTGGTAAAAGAATATCCTAGAATATAATCCAAAATGCACTTATGCTTCTAAGTGATGACTGACTTTGAGTAAAATCCTCACAGTAGTTGATGGAGTGCATTGAAATATGTGATATAAAACAGGGTGTATTTTAAGGGCTCTGAATATTTTGCTTTTTCCTTTGGACTGTATTTACGATTAGTTTTTGATTACTTCATATATTTAGGTCAAGTAATCTAAGACCCCACAAGCTCAGATGAAGACAGTTACTCTTTAGGGAAGTCTATGGTAAGGACAAAATGAAACACAATCCCTTTCAAGTCCAGCTTAGTGCCATAAAAACAAGATCATCCTTTCTCTGTTGCCAGGCACTGACACTTTGAAGCAGTCCTCTTCAGGCTTTAGATTTTAAATTAAGTTTGTCAAATACCTTCTTATAATTCTAAATTTGTAAAACTCAGTTTAGAGTGTTTTAGGAAGATGGGAGCATTTAGGGGAGTTATATTTAATTTAATATGCACCAAGTCTTAAGTCATCTTTTTGAGTCATCCCCAAAACATTACAGTATTTTTTATACCAGTGTCCTTTAATTTAATTTCAATGTTAAACTTCATTCTTTTCTGTTGATAAACATGGGAAGTTAATGAAATGGATTGCATTGCAACAAGGAAGATTGTTCAGAAGGTAAACACCATCCATTAAGAGGAGACTTCAACTCATACTAATGTCTCAAATCCATGGAACTGCTCTTTGCAGTATCTGCTATTGACTGGGAGAACCTCACGTAATATAAATAGCATCACATGATGTCAACATGATGTCAGTGGGGAGATGTACAAGAAGCTGGGATCAAGCATGGCCAGAATAGCTGACCCAAACTATCCAAAGGGATATTCCATACCATAACATGGCATGTTCAGTGTATAAACTGGGAGAGTTGGCCAGGAGGGGATGATCATTGCATCTGTCAGTGGCCAGTGGGCAATGGTATTGTGCACAATTCTTTTCTCTAGGGTTTTATCCTTCTCTCTTTTTCATTACTGTTCTTTCACAATTCAATGTTTGCCAGCTTTTCTTGCCTAAACCTAACCTGTTCTAACATTGGAAATGGTTATAGGATAGGTTCTAGGAGGCTTAGAGTACTATGTTTTCCATTCCGATTTCTAGGCTCTTTTTACACAAGAGTTGTTTTTTGAGAAAAGTTAGATAGTTTTTTATGACTGATTTTATTCTTGTCTATTAAAGACTAATAATTCATACAATCATACAAGGTAGCCTTTGTCTTCTAAAGGTGATACATACATTTTATAAACTTAAGCCAAGTTCCAGTGCATCATTAACCATTTGTTTTGTTGTTGAATAGTGCTGATTTGTAATTTTCCTCAAACAAATACAGAGACTGCTTGTTGAAGTTGGTATTTATGATAACCATTTGGTTGGAGCAAAGAAACAAGTCGACCAAATAATGTTTTCTCAGTTACATCACAGGAAAAAAAAAAAACCAAACAAAAAAACCCAACCAAAAAAAGATCAACTGGAGTTGGGAACAATCTGCACTTGAGAAAATAATTTAATCTTTGGCATATGAAGTATTGATATGTCTATCTTAATGGGGATAGAAAAAATGCTAGCATATATAAAAATGAAGGAGGCTAGAAAATTCTAAGAGCTAAATCTTTTAAAAGTAGTTTTATTTGAAGTATTTCACTTTTTCTCAGCCTAATTAAGTGAGATGAATCATTTATCATCATTGATTGTATCAACAGTGCTTTCAAAATGATGGAATACCAGTACTAGAAAGCTTGAGGTACATGTATCATCATCTCACCATTCTGATGGAACATTAAAAAGTGAACAAGAGAATAGCAGAAATTAAAGTTTATATTTCCAAGGTCTTTACTCATATACAAGGGGAATTAGTTTCTATTTTATTCTACAAGGTCACAGAAATTTTTTACAAGTAGAATGTGTGTATTGCAAAATACCTTTGTAATTTTAACCCTTGGGGATTAGAAAGAAGATGATAGTTAAGTTAAAATGCTGATACCAGTATAACATTTTAACTACTTAAAGAACAATGTTTAATGAGCAGAACAGATGAAAAATATCTGATGAATTACCTTTTATTGTATTGCCAAGTTCAAGATATCATTCATATCAATCTTGGAGTTCATTACAAATAGAAACAAAATTCTTCCAGTATAAGTAGAGTTTGTGGTCTCATGGAAGAGAATATCCTTTTTTCTAGACCACTATAGAGTTGAATAATGTGGTTTTCCTTCTTGCTGAGATTGCTGAGGAGAACACTGTGATCATGGTATCTGTCAGTACTGACTTCAGGACCTCCATTAAAACAGATGAGAAAACTTGTAAATTATATTAGAATATCTCTTAATTTTCATGTGTGTGCTGCTGTTTAAAAAGCTACATATGCATTTTCTTGTACACCATTTCAATATGAAGCTGTAGAAAACACATCATGTTTTGGAAATCAAGGTTCATACTAGTGCATATTATATAATCTCCAAAAACTTTTAAAAAGTTCAGGGGATGCTGGATTAAAAAGTTAAAAATGAGAGATTGGTGAGAAGAAAGAGATATTTTTTTTTACAATTTTTTTCACTCAAGATGACTTTGCAGGTGAGAGATGTTAATAATATCCAGTCTGGAAAATTTCCCATTGTTTTCCTTTGTTCATGAGAAGTGGGATTTCTAGAAGATTATAGAATTTCTAGAAGATTATAGAATGCTGCAAAAGAACTAAAAAAGCATTCTCCATAGGCCCAGGCCTCCTGGTGCAGGAGGAGGGGAAAAGAGAGATGGGAAGCTCAGAAGCTGTAAAATCACAGCCTTGCAAAGAATGTGCATGTGATGGGCCTGATGTAATATCAAGAGGGAATGGGCCTGTCACATGTTCTTTTTGTCTCTGTTAAGTTTGGGTTAAGTTAGTAGTGTAATGTGCCTGTCTGCCAGTGAAATAGTGGAAAAAATATTTTATTCACACTTCAGCTGCAGATCATGGCCATCTTGGTGTTACCTGCATATATTCACCTCACGTTAGTGGTGTTTCTTTCTCCAGGACACTTCGGCACAAAAATAAGTATTTGGTTTGAAAAAAACACTTGGCTGGGGTTTGGGTTGGTTTTTTGTTTGTTTTTTTGTTTGTTTGTTTTTGTTGTTGTTGT
>JAOTQP010000870.1:40964449-40976546 GCA_026413545.1 Cichladusa arquata
TATTTTAAGAGTGCTAAGTAAAGCATTCAAACCGGGGAATTATTAAGGAAAGGTTATTTGTGCAACTTAATACCCATGGATTCTTTGTGCATGCACATTTAAAGACAAGCTGTGATTACACAATCTGTTAATTATATTGACTTTATTTTTCCCTTTTGGCTCTATGTATGGTGACATTTATGGCACTGGACAGGAGCTGGGGCTCATATGGTTAGTTTCACAAAAATTAAGAGAAACGTAAACTGAGACTTTATATATATAGCTGAAATGTCATAAAATATCTTTAAATGTAGGCTTCATCTATTAATTATAGCTATATTCTATGAAGAGGTGAAAATGTCATATGTGAAATAAATAAATATAGAAAACTTACTGGAAACATCAATATAAATATCTATGATAACTGGTTAAAAGAACCTCTGATTAATGTTTAAATTCCAGCTCCAAATTTGCTAGAAGCAAGTAATAATAAAGCACAGAAAAGTTAGGGGGAAAAAAGAGACTTATGCAGTATTAAAAAAAACCTCAGCTTTCTTCAATTGAAAAATTACTCAAAATCACATGTTTCATGAACCAAACATTTCTTTTCTACCTACTTTAGATTTCTTGAGTGTGGAAAATATCACACCTAACATCAAACTTAAAGAAGACACATCTGTGAAAATCATTTTGCAGCTGATACCTAGCTGAAAGAGGAGCACATTCTAGGGAAGGACTGCACTTCGCAGTTCTTTATCATTACTCAGGAAATAGACAGTTCACTTGGTTAGGGAGCCTGTTGAGGAGATTTTCATTTGTCCTGAGCAAATCTGTATAAAACTAAATTACAGAAACTTGTCTGCTGTGTCGATGTGCAAAAGAAAGTTATGAGTTAGTATAGTTCATATTCTGTCCCAAGCTCAAACAGATGTGTTGCTGAAGACTGTGGAGGTAGATGTCTGTTGGAAATTTGAATTCCATAAACTGTTGTTCTCAATCTAATATATTTTTAATTGGAAAAATCTACATTTATGATTCTTACACTAGTCTTTGTTTCATTGCAAAATTACTATAATATCCCTGTATTCCCCTCTGTCTCATTTTCTGTTATTTGCTTTAAACATATTCTAGAAGTTGCATACACTTATTTCTCTACAACATATTTTGCTTCTGATAGAATCTAGGTGCTTGAGAAATTAATTCTCAAGAAAGGTGTCTGTTTAGGAGCAGAATGAAAAGCTCTTTCCAGCATATGCAAACACCTCAAAAGAGGAGGGTGACTTTCAAAGATAATCTTTTATGCAGTCTCCAAATCTCAGCCCTCTTGTATATTTATCTGCAGGTTAGGATTAATGAAAGGGAGTTTAAACAGCAGAATTTGCCTGTCATAATTCATCTGGGATTTTTTGGTTGATGATGAAAACATGTGCATAGAAGCACACTAGAACTGCCTATGAAGAACTGTCTTACTCTTAAGCCTTCAAAAGGATGTTTTTCAAATATTGCTCTTCCGCTTCTGTGGTTGTGCAGAAAATGTGATTTCAAATTATTTTTTCAGAATATTTAAAATGGAAAATAGTAGATCAACTTTTTCCTTCCAGGAAGTTTTAAAGAAAGTAACAGAAATAGTCACATGCTGTTCCTTTACATTTACAGTCATTGCTGCTTTTTTTTATGTGTGAATTACAGTTCACAAATTAAATATTACAGTATAGAGATAGGAACAAAGACACAGGCAATCCACTGTTAACCATCTCTCAAACATTAGTCCTTAAAAAGGTGAATTTTTCATCTAATTAGTCAGCTTAGTCTATTTTCATGGATAGTTTATATTACAGACCCGCAGAAGTCCTGCCTAGCTCTTGACATCCAGTTCACAAACAGCAGAACTAAAGAACCCTTGATTTCTGTAGATCTACAATCTTCTAGAGTAGTCTTCACTAATTTACCACTATCTGGATTTGATAGGGAAGATATCTCTGGGATTGCATAATTTTATCATTCAGTGGGGACCATTTACAACAAAACAAGTGCAACGAATTAGCAGGAAAGGAATGAAGAATAAAATAAATACAGGAAATAACTGTATCAATCTATGGTTTACACATACCTTAAATACTGTGCAGTTCTGGTCCCTGTACTTCAAAAAGGCCAAAATGACAATCAAAAAGACCTGGATGGCATCACTGAAAATGATGAAAGTTGTGACAAGGCTTCTGAAAATGAAAAAGTAAAGTAGAATTCTTCAGATTGTCAAAGACAGAACACCAGACATCCATTCTAATTCATATTTTTCTGTTATTCTAAAATATGATAAAGAATAAATCCCAATGGGGGTAATAGCTTCAATATTTCTTTCTTCTCCAAGCTGACCATTTTTCCAGGAATTTGTAAAGCCTTCAAAGCTTTAAAGTATTTTATTTCACAACACCTACTTTTCCACACATCAGTAAAATTTTGGCTGAAATTTGTATAAGCATAGTTGACAGTACTCACAGATGGACAGATGTATGGCAGTGTTTAAATGAAACAGGACAATAAGAGGTTTTTATACTTCAACTACAATCTACTCTTGAAATACTAAAAATGCTGAAAAGCCAATGTCACCCTGGTGAGCCTATGGAGGGAAGAGCTGTTTAGAAACTGACAAATTCCATGTCTGCAACAGCACTGTAGATTATCATGCATCTATATTGAGTAAATATTTTAAAATTCTCTGCATGCATTTCTTTTCTTACATTTCTAAAGCCAGCAATTCAGTTTGTGGAAGAAGGATGAGAGAATTAGGTTAACTCTAGAATTATTTCCTGCTGGTTAGATTAAGTTAATTCATTTCAGACAGCATGCTTCAGATGCTGGTTTTTTTTGGTTTTGTTTTTGGTTTTTTTTTTCTGCCTGACTAGTGTGTTCAATGACTTAAAGGCACAGCTAGGCAAATCTAGTTTTTTATCTAACCTCATCAACAACTACTTTATTCCCAGGTTTCTTTATATAAAATCTCTTGACTCCAGTACTCTTCCCTTGAGGCAATGTGGCAGAGTCTCTCTTTCTTGGAAACATTTCCTCTCTAAAAAAACTGAAGTCTCCTGTTTTATTTTCCAAAATATTTACATCCCTATTTCTTGCCCATTTTCCTGTTATCTAAGGTTTTTCATACTCCTTTTATTCAAGCTTATCTCATCATGTGTTGCTCAGTCTTTCATTGTTAAGATGTGGTAGTGAACCTACAATTCTGGGTACACTTGTGGGGACTTTGGGGGATTGGGATATGTCAAGTTTTTTTGTCCTTTTGAATGAATCATATTCTCCAAAGCTCTAGTAAAACCTTCAGGCATCTCATCTCTCTCACTGTCTCTAATTAAGAGCTATAAACACCTATTATGGCTGCTTGAGTGTTACAAGAATATACTAGAAATGTAAAGAAATGTAAAATTTGTTTTTTAAGAACTGTAGAATTGTAAAAATATTCTCTATGGGAGAAAATAATCTCACATTTTTAAAAGCATATATATATTTTTAAAAACATGCACACTGCCTTTCTTGTATCAATATCTTAATGCCTCCTTTTTGTCATTCTTTAAAGAACGATCATCCTCAGGGCAGCCAGCCTCTGAGCCTGTAGACAGGGACCTCCCCTGTAATCCAGGAGGAAGCAGTGCGTGATGTCCTGAGCCCTGCTCTCCTGGAGATGGCTGAATACCTGAATGCCCATGGCAAGAGGTGAAGAATTCCTTTTCATACTTTACTTGTGTGTGTGTAGCTTTTGTTTTTCCTAATAAACTGTCTTTATCTCAACCCAGGAATTTTCCATCCTTTGACCCTTCCAGTTCGCTCCTCGATCACTCTGGTGGAGGAGTGGGTGAGAGATTGTGTGAGGTTTGGTTGTTGGCTGGTGCTAAACCACAACACACAATTAGTCATCATGCTCATTTTTATAATTCACTGATTTAAAATGACAATACAATATGTAATTTTTTGACCTTCACCCTGGTTGACACAGTATTCTGACAAGAAGATAACTTTTGTTCTTTAACCAGGTCTCATCAAAATTAAACAAATTTCAAATCTAAATAGTCCACAAAAGGAAATTAGTTGGAAATGTGAACATGAAAAGAGAGGTAGGGATATTCTCTTGCAATTATTTTAAAATTAAAATAATCAGTTTTAAAAAAATATAACATAGTCTGACAATATTAATTCTAGAACTAGCATTAAATTTTACATAGAAATTACCTCTAGAGGGAGAACAAAAACTGTAATTCTTCCTCTCTTGGGTTAAATCATTAGTCAAATAACTCCCTTTTACAGGTACTTTAAGAAAATGCATATATATATAAACTTCCACAGGATTTACTCAAGTCTTTTTGGATTTTCCTCCCTTCCTAAATACATTTCAAAATAAACTAATCTTGCCATTGAAACAGGCGAGATTGTATTTATTTTACGACAGGACGTAGACTTAAACAGAAAAAACAATCATTCTTCTTTCTCATGCTCTTTGGATAATTTAACAAAATAAAACAAGGTTAGAATAAAAAATAACTAAGTACAAACTATGTATTCCCTTTTTGCAGGTTAACACTCCTTGCTAGGAAAAGTAATAGATTTTAAGTGTTAGTAAATTGAAAAAGAGGATTTATTCTTCATTGACTGACGGAAACAAGTATTGGATGGGACATTAAATGAAAGGCCTTACCAAATCCTTTGATTTATCATTCATTGAAGAAACATAGTTTGTTACTCTTCTGATGCAAGCTGCTGAGAGGTGATTTAAATTAGTCTGGTTTATAATCTCCAAAATGCAATTCAGCACGCGTTTAAGGAATAATTAAATGGTCCCTTTGTTAAACTTATATCAGGCTACTTAACAATTATGTGTTATGTGAGCACATCCAGACAAAGCACAACTAACAAAATTGATTTTCTCCTTGAGTTTTCGAACACAAATCAATACAATTTCCTCCAGTGCAGAATTTTTTTGGTAAGAAAAATGTACATAATCTGCACCTCAATGTACACAGAAAATCAGTGGAACAACCAGTAAGGTTTTCCACACACTGCATGTCACTCAACAACACATATTTTCTGCGTTCTTTGAAAAATAGATTCATCAGCAAAGAAGGAAAGCCATGGCAATGAAGAAAAGTACTTGAAACTGTTATTTTTAGGGCCTTGAGCAGACCATATCTCTGCAGCTTTTACCCACCTGGGCTACGGCTGCCTATGCTCAAGGCCAGCTTTGCTGACAGCACAGCTGAGCCACCATGGATCAGACCACTGGGAGAAATCCCTGGGAGGAGGCTGAGCTGGGGACTTTTGTCCTTTGCCTTGGGTACCCAGCACTCTGCCCTGGCTGGAGCCTGTGCCCATCCCTGTCCCTGGCCTGGCCTGACTTTGGATGCTCTCTGCTGTAACTGTGCTCTCATCTGGCTCACACCAGGCTGTGGCTGACCTTGGCTGTCCCCGCCAGCTTTGCTTTTCTTCGAGTAGTGACTGGCTAATCAGGTGCTTGATCACTACATGATCATTAAAAATGGAGTCTTTGCCTACAAGAAAACTCAATTAAATCACCAAACCAGTTATTACTTAGCTAATGATGAACTGAGTTGGAGAAAATTTCTCTCCAGTCTCATTATTTTCAATTATATGACTCCAATGATACGCAAACTGAGAATTGTAGATACAAAGAATTTATTTCTCAACAATGTGCAAGCAGACATATCCTAAGGAAAAATACATTTTTTGGAGATATACAACTCATTTGTCCACCTAAAACAATGTTTAAAAACAAGTTCCTAAACCAATGCATAAACTTCCAAAAGGGTTAACTTAGCCAGGATTGTACTGCAAACAGCATATTAGTTCATGCAGGGCTAAAAACTTTCACAATTTAAGTAAAAAAAAATCAGTGAAAATTCAATGTGAGTCTATTCTGAGATTCAAATAACTCTTTTACTTTTTTTGTTCCATTCATGTGACTTTTCAAGATCTACATTCTGCTTTTTTTACCAGTATTGAAATCAGTGAGATGATTTAAAGAACAATGCTAAACTAGCATTTCCATAAGTGATACCAATTCAGTCCAAGCTCTTATGAATTTATTTAGTAAGCAGAGACCCAGATGAAACGATAGCTTTCAGTTTAAGGAGGACTTTTACTACTGGAAAGTTATCCCATGATGGATTAAGCCTTGTCAGAAACTCTCTCATACTTACAAGATGCTCTAACTGAATAACTAGGTCTAGACCAGTTGTTGATTGAACTCCTTAATTTGATTCAATCAAAACAGGTAACTGACTTCCTAAATTAAATCAATAAACAATTATGATCCTTTTCAGTGATGTATCCAACAAGAAATCTATATCAAAGGGCAGGCATATGAAATTCAATCATAGTTCCTTTCTTTTTTGTTTTTTTTTTTTTCTTTTTTTCAGTTACTTTATCTTCCTGAATTCAATTGACATGCAGATCCAAATTTTAAACTGCTTAGCAATTCCAAAAAAGGGAATTATTGGAGAATTACTATGTTAATGCATTTGCAGTGGCATACTGTTTTTGACAACTGGCATGATTTTTTTTCCTTTGCAATTTTATAGAAATATCAAAATTTATAGAAGAAAACATTACTGCTCTGTATAACTTACACCAGAATATATATGGTAACTCCAGATTGTTTTTTAGTTTTTTTTTTTTTAATCCTGTCTTCAACAATGCAAGAGTTGTAAAATTTAATAAAGACATTTTATTGTGGAGAAACACCCACATCCCCATTTTTAATCTAACAAACCTCAATATCTTACATTTTAAAGTATTACATTACCAAGTTCTTTATACTGTTTTTACTGCCTTATTATAAACGGAACGAGCACTTTTGTGTTCTTAAAAAAGCAGCACTCTTAAATCTAATGTGTTCTTACAGCTTTATTTGGAAATTTTTTGATGTCTTAAGTAATTAAGTATATTCGTACTGTAGATAATTACTGCAAATTCCTCTATGTGATTGATCATGGTCAGAGCAAATTTTTAAAGTTGCACATAGGAATTCAGTAATGAATGTCTGATGGGAATTAGTGGCTTTGAAAACCTTTTGAAATCTCCAACACTGAATTTGATTTAGGGTCCATTCTAAGCATGAATAGTTTTATATTTCAATATGTTCCTGTTAGTCTAGAAATATTCTATTTAAATGAAAGCAATTTATTATTTTTAATTTCATTTTGAGTAGGCAAATGATGATAGTTTCAAACACTAGTTAAAATTTCTTACAAAAAACTTAAGTACAGATATAAAAAGCTTAAGTAGGCCAAACTTGAATGTTCTCCTTGACTACAGATTTCAACACTAAGTTAAACACTTCAGTGAATCAGAACTGAATTTTTGTCAAATTTTTAACATAATATGAACCTTTGCAGAAAATATCACATCATAAACTGATAACTGAACAGATGCATAGTGGACCTGTGTTGATTTCAGGTCGTCTTATTTTCCTTGAAATTGTATGTCCCCAAATCCTGTGAAAAATCAGGTCATAGTAGAGGATTAAATTATTTCTATTGGATAATATTGCATCAAATATTTAATGTAAAGGTCAAGATTGATCAATACAGAGGTCAATATAGAGGCCAAGATTAGGACCAACACTGGTTAACTCCTCTGCTAGCAGCATGGACAGTGTGTTTGAGTCCACCTTCAGCAAGCTGCTGATGACACCAAGCTCTGCAGTGCAGTTGATGCGCTGGAGGCAAGGGAGGACATCCAGAGGGACCTTCACAGCCTAGGGATCTGGCCTGTATGAACCTCTGTGGTTTCAACATGGCCAAGTGCAAGGTCTAGCAAGTGGTTTGGGGAAACCTGAAGCACAAATACAGACTGGACAAACAACAGATGAGAAGAGCCATGCCAAGAAGGACTTGGTGGTGCTGGCTGACAAGAAGTACAGTGTGGCATGGCCATGTGCTCTTGCAGCACAGAAAGCCAATTGTATCCTGCACTGCATGAAAAGCAGCCAGCAGGTGCTTTTGGAAGCCATTTCTCACCCTTACTCCAATCCCATGGGATCCCACCTGGAGTGCTGTGTCCTGCTTTGGGATCCCCAACATAAGAGGTATATGGACCTGCTGGACAGAGTCCAGAGAATGGCCATGAACAGAATCAGGGGGCTGGAGCACTTATATGAAGCAAAACTGAGAGAGTTGGCATTGCTCTGACTGGAGAAGTGAAGGCTCTGGGAAAACCTTATAGCACCTTCTGGCACCTAAAGGGGACTTACAAGAGAACTGGAGAGGGACTTTTTACAAGGGCATGTAGTGACAGGACAAGGGGAAATGCCTTTAAAGACAGTAGGTTTAGATTAGATATATGGAAGAAATTATTTGCTTTGAGGGTGGTAATGAGTCACTGGAACAGGTTGTCCAGAGAAGCTACAGATGGCACATCCCTGGCAGTGCTCAAGGCCAAGTTGGATGGGACCCTGAGCAGCATGTGTAAGGTGTCGCCACCCATGTCATAGGGTTAGAACTAGGTGATCTTTAAGGTCCCTTCTAATCATTCTATGATTCTATGTTTGCTTTTTTGGGGGCTTTTTTTAAAATATGAGATTATTTTAAAGCATCCCAGAATGTCTTCTTATAATAATGTGCACCATTTCTAAAATTCTTTTAGAGTGAAATTTGAGAGAAGGAAGAAAGGTGAATTCCCTGTATGAGGAAGGTAGGTATAGCCATATACTGGTCAGATACCCGAACACCAGCAGTTTTCAGGCAAATCTATCAAATGGCCACTAGTATAGTTTTGTGCTTGAACAAATTGGCAGAGTAAAAAAAATCAAGTACCATGACCTTCTTATCTTTTTTCCATTAAGGATAATTTCTGCTGAATATGGCTGAAAATAATCAGGATAAAAAAATGCAGAATATAGGTATCTGATCTCATTTCATCATTATGGTACAAGTAGTGAATCGTATGAAGATTACACTTTGATTTTAATTTAAATGGATTTTACTGGTAAATTGGATTTTGTCATGCTTCATAAGAATATATTTCGTAAGGCAAGCTGAATTGTCTACCTTTACAAATTGATATGGATCAGAAGAGAAACTTCATTTCATGCAACCTTTGAAATACCCATACAGAAATGTAAAATTTACTCTTGCAAGTCATCTGTGGCTCTAATACATTAAAAATTATTTTTATCTAACCAGATGCAAAAGTTTGCCTTATATTTATCATGTTTGTTTATCTTCATCTCCAACAACAAGCAGTACATTAAATATAATCTCTGTACATTTCCAAAAATAGTAGTACTAATTTCTTAATTCTAGCCATTGTAGATATACCTCAATTTCCTGCTTTATTCCTATGACTCATTCAAGCTAATCTTTTTCAAAGTAATTTGAAATACTCTTCACTCATGAGATACCAGGAGTGAACATTTTACAAAACATAACCCTGTTTTTCTGGAAATTTCTGTGAAGCTGAATATGATTGCTTCATTCTACACTTCCCATAGGATTCTGCATATGATTTTTTGCATGGCTTCACCCATGCCATAAAACTTACGTATTATGGTGTGCAAGTAAACATTCTAAAATTATATAGTCTTTTAATTACATATATATTAAACATAAATGCTTTATTGAAGAAGTATTAAACTTAGTTTATACAGATATCTACTCTTCCATATATACAACAAAAGCCCCTAAAAACTAAAAACTTTTTAGTTATGAACTAAACTGGTGAAAAATGTTTTCATGCTGTACTTAGAAAACAATACATAAAGAATTCATTCTAATTGCTTAAATTAGTAATTTCTTATAACCTAAGGAGTACTATTTGTATTTATGTTCTCTATAATATTAATATATTTTAGTATATTTTATTTGTTTCTACTATATTTAGTTACAGTGTATGAATATTTCATGGTATTAACAGTACATTAACATATCTACTTGTAAATCATCTACTGATAAAAATATCATAATACTCCCACATGTGTTAGTCTGAAACTATATACCCAGAAGTATCAAACAAAATTATGCTTCAAAATGCCTAAGATGCTGTGTTTTCAAGGTATACTTTAAAAAAACACCCCAAAACACAAAAATCAGCTATTATAAGTAGTTCTATGGCTAAGAAAAAAAAACTTACTCAAAATAATTTTATATACAAAAAAATTATCTTTTACACACTAAATGATATACCTTAAAATGTATCTATAGTGTCATCTAGTCTCTAAATACCCTGTCCTGTGATATGGTGTAATAAGGAATCTGCAAGGAACAGTCAGAAGTTGACAAAGGCAAAGGTCAGTTCCACGCTGAGGCCAGATCTCACTCTTGTTAGAGATCACACACAGAGCCAGGGTAGAGTTTGGAGTCAGTTCTGGATTTGGTGAGCCACAAAGCTTCGAGGAGACTGGGTGGGGGTAATTATAAAAGCTGTGTGTGTCTGGGTGATTTTACCTACACATTTTTCAACATGATTTCTATAACAGATAGCCATATTCTAATCCAAAGTTTCTTTTTCTCTTCCACCAAACTAGAAGACCAAAGCATTTTAGAAAGATCAAATTGTACAAACAGTCAAACATATAATAAATTTCTGCTCATAAACTTAAGGTGCATTTTCCTGATATCAAGCCCTTCCTATTCTAATAATGGTTTTGTAGCATTGTTATGAAGACAGTGTATCTTAAGTGAAGAAATTTTTATAAATATCTGTTAGCTTTGTCTTATTAGTATTATATCTGTTTCCAAGGAGATTACAGTTAATATTTCCCTTCCCTTAAAGAGAAAAATGAAAATGAATTCTTCTTTCAGAAAACACACAGAGCTAAGTTTGTGGTCAACAAAAAATATTGTGAGTGCTGTTGCCTAGCAACCTTCATGTGAGGAAAATTATATTCCTGAGCACAATTTACACTGCAATAAATGATTGTAGGATACCTATAAAATGTTTAAAGCTGCAATATTACTTCTGTAAAATGAACACTGCATTCCATAGCATATAGGCTGTCAATTTCAATTTTTACTAAGAGTATAATTTGCTCACCAAAAAAATGACAAGATATATAAATATTAATTAATGTGGAAAAAAATGTAAACAATCACATCATTAGTCACTCGGGAAAACACGCTCAAGTCCATAATTAACACTGAGCTCTTCTACCAAAATCTATGCCATGGTGTTTAGGATTTTCTTTTTAAACAGAGAGAAATGTTGCTATCTTAAAGGAAGAGACTATTTTGTTAAAGTATAAGAAGTGCATTCTTATGTGGCAAAAAGCTCATATGTATATTTTTCAGTAATATTAAGACTACTTATTGAATGAATTTTCCATCCTACCAAGCTTCATGTTTTCACAGGATGGCTTTGTTAGAATGCTAAGTGTGCTCACTTTGATTGAAAGCTTGTTTCATCTCCTATTTCATTTCAGATAAAAATAATTAGGATAGAAATTGTCCAAATTTTGAAGAATTTTGGTATAGAAAGTGGCACAAAAGTTTATTTTATTCTCAAGAGATTACCCAAGAAAATTCAACACTGCAATTAATGTCTATTCAACATAAAGCAACAATACTCAAGCAATGCTTCTTGAGAAAACAAAATCAGATAGCAGCCAGTGAAAACAAAGTACCAGAAAACAAATTTCAGAGCATTAAAATTTAAGGAGCAGGATCTCAGCCTAGGACTGACCATTCTAGAACAGCCAGACCTGCCAAGAACAACCTGGGCAGGATTCAATGGCTAACTCTTCAACAAATGCTTAAGCATTTGGGGTAGTTATTTCTTTTCATTCTCTAGGTTTCTCTACAAATTTCTGAAAGGTTTAGAGTCTTAGACAACACCTCACACAGGTGATAAGAGCAGGAGGAAACTTATTTTTTAACAGTATGTATAGATATTGCCTGTTTATTAAATTTTGAAAATACAGCACAGCCAAGAGCTAAATTTAACTTTAGACATGGAGATCCATTCCACTGAACAGGATTTTTTTAATATTGAAAAGCAAAAAGGTAAATTTATGCTTATTGGAGATATTATAAGATGTCAGCAATTTAATTTTTTAATTTTTTTTTTTTTTTAATTGGGGTGGGAATTGGGTTTTGGTTTTTGGGGT
>JAOTQP010000870.1:40984405-40998917 GCA_026413545.1 Cichladusa arquata
TATCTGTAACCCTTATCTTCAGACCTTTCCTGCCATCCTTGGGACAGGATGTCTGTTGGTTCTTTGGTATTTGTGGCGTTTGGCATCATCTAAACAAAGGAAGAGGCCCTAAACCTTCACATGAGTGTTTTCAGCCTCTATATCGAAAGTTGCTAACATCTCTATTTCATCTATTGTTTCAGAGCTACTTGCTAGGCACTCATAATATTTTTCTATTTCCTTCCCAACACACAATCATACACTTTTTCTTTCATCACTAAAACACTCAGCAATAGAAAACAGAAAATTTATCCTGGCAACCAAACCAGGGAGACAACAACGGATTTGCAAGATTCCACACTTGAATACTTTTTTTTCCTCCCTTCATTCCCATTAAACCTTTATCATATATCAACACTATCATCAAAATTATATATTTGGATGGTATTATGCTTGTAATATAGAAGGCTGAACAAATCCTTTAAAAACCTCCAATGAATAAAAAACCCCACAAAACCTTATAGTTCTAGTGACTTATGACAAAGATTAGGATTTGAAACCAAGTGCTTTACAAGATTGCATTATCTGTATTCCACTTGAACAAGCAAAAGCCATAAAATGGCTCACAATAAATTTCTGTTACAAAAGACCAAGGTAAATCAACAACTCTCCAAAGTACCTTGCAGCTGCACAATAGAAGTCCTAGTTACCAAAAGCAAAGGAAAGACAGAAGACCAATAAATATCATGAACAAGCCAGCATCTAGTACCCAGATAGCGATATTCATTCCCTAGGGGGTTTAGCACAGACATTAATTATGTCTTCAGCAGAGCACTGCTGCCATCTACTAAAGCAGACCTCATTTCACACCAATAACTAAGAATGGTAAGTGATGAGCTAAATTCTGTTCTGAATTCCCTGGGTCCCTACTGTCAAACACTGTGCCAGCAAGTATCAGGCATGAAGGTCTGATGTTATGGGAGCATGGAAAATTATGGCCACTATCAACTTATTAGGCCATAATTCTATTAATGGTATACATAGTGACTTAAAATTCTAGAATTCTGACTATATTACTAGATCTTGCAACAGAACAGAAAGAAATCTTGAAATATAAGGGGGGAAAAAAAAAGAGAGAAAATGAAAAAAAAAAATACAAGAAACAGCAGTGATTTGATATTCCAAAAAAGCACAGTCTTGGCTTCAGCAGAATCAGTATAAAGATTGTAAAAATGTTACAATCTGTTTTTCGTTTGATGTTGGACTGCACTCAGTCATATCTTAACAATTCACAGAAGTAATAATTATTCTTTACAGGAATGGAGCCAAAAAGTTTTGTGTATTGCAGCCCTGACAAATTGAGATTATCACTCACATGTGAGTATATGTTGGATGCAAAGGGCGTAAAAAGAATTCATTAAGTACCCTCTGGCTCTGTTGAATATCTCTATATCCAGATTATGAATTTAAAATCTACTGTTGTTTCTCAAAATACCATGTGCATGGGAAAAAAAGAAAAGATAAAGGGCATCAAGACACACAAAAAATATTTTTCTCAGATAAGTTATCCTGATACATGGTGTTAGATACAGATAGAACATTCTCAGGAGTGTAGCTTCAGTCATGGGAGCTGAAACTTAAATTTTAAAATTGAAGGGAGACTACAGTATCTGCAATCTGCATGTATTACTTTAGCCATTCCAATATTCTGCTTTTTGTGGCCTGTTTTTTTCTATATTTGCTTACAGATTGCTAAAGCTGTAATCATGAAAAATTGTCACTAGCAAATGAAATTTCAAAAAGCTAACAAAATCAAAGGTAATTCTGTTTACTATTATCTTTCAAGGACTATATAACAGTTTTGACAGTTATCGCAGCAAATGTGAAATGTCATAAACCTGTTATCACAACAAAGATTTCCACAGAAATTGAAAATAGCATCAAGTCTGTACAACCATAACTATATTTCAAAACAAATTATTCTAGCACCATTCATCATGACTAATATCCATGAAAGGATGCTAACCTGGACTGCAAGATTTGCTTTGGATCATATTTCACCTGTGGCTAACACATAGCCTCTAACCTCCAGCTAAAAAAGTTGGCAATGTTGGATTTTAGTGAGGGAGAGGAGAAGGGAAAAAGAGTAGAAAGCAGTGAAAGAGAAGGGAATGGTTGTTTAGAACATTTAAATGCTTTTATTCTCTGCTATTGGAAGAACCATGACAAAATAGCTCAGAACATAGCTGCTCATTTTGTTTCTTATAGAAGTACAAAAAAGCTGTAACTATTTTTGAAGACCTGTACATGATAACTGCAACAGGATTAAGACAGGATTGCTGAAAACCCCTTGGTGATTATAAAGACACATTTGAAGAAAAAAGTTTTTGTTTCTTTTCAACACTCAGTGAAATTCCCATTGTCTCAGGAGATGGGGAAGAGTTGGGTACCTTCATTGGAAAAATCAAGAAAACATGCAAATACCAATGAAATGAACACTTACTAATTAAAAAAACTGCAACAATATTGCAAAGAGTATATTAAAATATCGGCTAGCAATTGACTGATTTTTTAATACAGCATCTAAATACTACATGATTTCACAAAGATTGTTCTGCCTTTGAAATAAATGAAAGTTTTTGGGAGAAAGAAACATCTAAAATAAACTGATCAGAGAAACTGGAGCACAGATTCTTATTTTCATCTTGACCGTAACTGTGACATTTTAATCGAAATTCAATAATAAGAGTTCCTTCATACTTATGCTATTTATACCTTAGTACTAGAAATAAAAGCTAGTGTTCAGCCATATTCAAGAAAAACAATAAAATTTTTGTGAGGAGTGGTCTTGAGAAGTAGGCTTTCTCCAAATTTCCAAAAAGTGACCCTGAATGCAAAATACTTTTCACTTTTTAACAAGTTTGCCTTGCTCTGCTATAGCCTCTTTTTATTTGCAGAGCTCTGCATCACAGTCAAAGACATTGGGAGATGTGCTAATTACTGCATGTTCTATCCTGATTTATGCAATTCCGTATTGCAACACATCAGTCTTTATGAATAGAACCAACATATTTCACTTCTTATCTGAACCAAACCAATCATCAACTATAAACTTTGTTCATCAATACAGCAAGACATTGACAAATGATATCTGTACAGAGTAAGACTCTTTTTTATCAAAGTTCTATTGTCATTTAGCAACTTCTTCATTTGTTTTCAATCCACGGTATATTAGTTTTATTTCCTTTAGAAATTCATCAAGTAAGTTTATGTTTACACATGCATGTAATACACCGTTAATATAAGCTATATTATACTTTTCCATGTTCCAAGAAAAACATTCATAAACTGATCATAATTTTATCTTTGCAGTAATTGCATCTATTACAGGTCAACGTGGTTAATTACATGTTTACCTAACAGTTCAGATCTTTGATTACCACTTCTGTAGACATATCTGTGTTATCCTAGGGGCTAATAATAGCATATCTATGATGAGATAAGGACTAGAGTGGGCTGAAAATTCAACCTAGGCACTAGAACATTTTGTTTGTATTTAGTTCTGTTCAGAGTTGGCTACTCAAATTAACTGCATGTTTTTTAGTTTAAAATGAATCTCATAGCTAATTATACTCCAGTGTACATTTGAATTACAGGGTGAAAAAATGTTTCAGCCAAACAAATGTTTTTGGGAGTAGAAGTTACAATCCTTACCTGTTTGTTCCTATGACAAAAATCAGCAAAAATGCCATGCTTTAGTACATGCTTCACATGTAACTTGTGCTGTGGGCTTTGTACAAAAAGCCATCATAGTTGTATTGAACAGAATTTAGCAGAGATATCCCAAGTGATACAATGCTTCAGGTTAAAAAATAAAAAAAAAACCTAACCCAACCAAACCAAACCAAACCAAACCAAACTCAACAAAAATAAAGAGCAGAAACAAAGCAAACAAACAACAAAAATGTAGCTTCTGTCTAGAAGTCTGTAATGTCAGTGATTTCACCATAAAGCAGTGAATATTTTATTATTTAAATATTTTATCCAAAGGATAAGACTCTGTATAAAGTAAACAATGAAAATATAAATTGCTTAAGCAAAATTTTCCATTCAAAACTCATTTACTGTATAACTATTCTGCTAGATCCCTGCATGCAACAGGATTTTTGAATGCTCTTTTAGGAGGATAACAGTAAGAAATAGAGAAGAAGTTGCCCTTATGATCAAATCATTACAGTCAGTACACATCTGAGCTCCTTGCTGGTTCAATTAAGAACTCCATTGATGTGACAAATGATTGGACTCCATTAGTTTCATTTGTGGGTTTGCCCTTCTACAATAAATTTGCCTCAATATAGCAAAAAGATGCCAGCTTCATATACAGTAATTTAAACTTTAACATTCAACAAGACGTAACCATCTGGTGTTTACCCCTCTTCCCTTTCTCCTCTTCCCTTTCTCCTCTTCAATACCTACTATCTGCTATACAGAGTTCAAATTTGAACTCTCTTAATGTAAGAAAATAGATGACTCTACTTGAGTCCTTAGATTTTAATTAATCTCTTCAGGGAAAATGCTTCCTATTTAATTGTATTCCAGGTGAAAGAAAGAGAAGGGGTAAACATGGTCATGACTCTCATAGTCAGTGTGATTTTACTCCAGTGCAAAATTTCCAAACCAGAGAAAAAATGTTCACAGTCTGTTCAATTAATGGCTGGGGTTTTTTCTGTCTAAAATAGGAAAAAAATATGGAAAAAAATAGGAAAGAAATATTAAATTATTTCAGAGAGAAATAGATGTGTTTTGCATTGCATACATTATATCTTGTAATGATTCTGAATGTAAAAATTTGATTTTCAAAGTAGAAGAAATGAAGGTATTTTACATAAAACTCTTTAGGTAAAGAGTTTTTATTCCCACTGGAATATGATGGCTAAGGAAAAAAAAAGGATTTAGTCTACACAGGCTCTTTTTCTTCCATACAATAATACCTTCTATTGACAGTCAGTTTTTCTATTGATTTTTGTTTCATAGCACAGCTGGGCCTGATGTTTAACTAGATACAATTGTGTATGACATGGTTGCTAGATCCTAAATCTGTTTATTACTGTTTAATATATACTGGATTTTAAAATTATAATGTTTTTCTTATTATCTATTTTATTTTTGTGGTATGGAACAACAACCTAGAAGTCTACAGATAGAATGGTGAAGGAGAAGATAGGAGCATTGTGAGAATCTGAAGCTATAAAGCAACGCAGAAAGTAGACTCTGGGCAGACTGATGTCTTAGATACTGAAAGCATTCCTTTCCTTGGGCTAATCATAACAATGACTTACAAAGCCACAGCAATAGCAACTAGAAATTCCTAGCCAAGGATTATCAGCTGCCCAAGAACTGTACCAGGATGTGGAGGTGACAGCTTTCAAGTGGAAAAACAGACTGAAAACAGAAACTGAAGTCTCTTAGCAATACGAAAGTTTTTATATCCAAACAAAAATACACATATTGAAAATTCAATGCATTCCTTTCCAGGTAAAAAAAAATGTGTTAGACCATCTGACTACTTGTCTCATCATGGGAATAAAAAAAAATTGGCCAAAGCAAAGTAATAAAGGATATGACTAAATATGTGTGGGGTTTGGGGGGATGGTTGTGAGTGGAGATTGTTCCTCTGCATATTTAGATATGTAAATAACATCTCCATCTTCAAAACTATGATAGGATAAATAAAACATGCCATTTCCACTGTCCCTAGATGGATGCCACTTACATGACAAAGATGTTTTAGTCTATAAGAATTCAAAAGTATTCCTAAATAAGATATTCAGGGAATAGTGTTGGGGAGCTTTTTTCCAAACAACTTAGTTTTCAGATTTTGCAAGCAGACCCACTTTGCAACAAGAAAAACACTCCTCAAAGTTCTCATAGAAAAAGAGGGAAGCAGATAATAATTTCCAGGTGCCCAGTCCAATTCAAGATGAGTAATGGGTGAAACTCAGGTTTCCTATGTACTAAGTTCTTCTTTTACTTTCTAAGGAACAGCACACACAATGTTTCACGTGTCCTAACCATCATACCAATAATTTTGAATTTTTTTCCTGATTGATGTGAACTCAACTAATGTAAAACAATGTACTGATTAAAATGCAATTAAAACTAGAATAGTCCCATGAATAGTTTTGATGACAGACTTACTGAACTATCACCTGAAAACTAACCATATGAAATAATCATCTATTACATACATTTCTTAAAATATTGTGATTTCTTCCATTACATTAAAACAGATATTTGTGTTTAGCAATGTAGATTTCATTTTAACTATTGATTTATTCATGCTTACATGATAAATTATGACTCCAAGTCCTTTGTAATTTTAAAATGGTCAAATACCTATGTGAAGTGAGCAAATAGTATTTGACATTCATTCGTCAATTATGCTCACTGATGGTCCCACATATTGGTGTAATTCTGCCTTCCCCATCTTGTCTGCCTCTCTCATCTTGCCTGCCTCACTTCCTAGTTTATTTTCCTCTTTTTAAAACATGAGTTTCTATTAATTGACTGCATGCATGTACTAAAGCCAATAGTATATTATGTCAGTAAAAACAAAAACTGACTGACTGAGATTTCATTTTATGAGAGAGAATGAAAAATGTGAAGCCAGCAGTTCTCCTACAAGTTGCTTAGCATTCTTTATTTTAATCTTACTCTCTCACATAAATAATGTGTACACTTTTGACCATGTAGACTGATCTAAACAATCTAAGATAAATACGTGACATTTTGATCTACTTTATTATCTGGCACATGGGAAAGTAAACTGTCATTGTAGACATGTATACACAGAAATGTAATACAATGGCATAAATGTGATTAATACTCCTAAAATAAGTATGGTAATTATATTTTAAAAGTTTATTTTTGTGAGATTACCTGAGAGAGATTGTAAAGGAACATAATTTGCAATGTGATTTTATTTGAATCGTAGAATACCAGGTTGGAAGGGACATCAGGGATCATCTGAAACAGCCTTTCTTGGCAAAAAATCTAGAAAAGGGGGCCTAGCATCCTGTCTAGATGAATCCTAAAAGTGTCCCATATTGGGAATCCACTGCTTCACTGGGCAGATTATTCCGATTGATGAGTGTTCTCATGGTGAAAAATTTTCCTTCTCTGTCCAGTCAGAATCTCTCCATGAGTTACTTGCACATATTATCCCTTTCCTTTTCCTTGTGACTTCTCATAAAGATGGAGTCTCCATCTTCTTTGGAGCCTCCCTTTCAATACTGTGAAATGGTGATAAGGTCTCCCCTCAGTCTTCTTTTCTCAAGGTTGAACAAACCCAGTCAACCCAGTTCTCTCAACTTTTCCTCACATGGCAGGTTCCTAGCCCCTTGATTATATTCGTGCCCCTTCCCTAGACCTTCTCTGCCTGTCCACAGCTATTTTGAATAGCAGGGACCAAACAAAGAGCACAGTCTTTCAGGCATGGACTGGCCAGCACTGAATAGAGTGGGATAATGACTTTTTTATCACTGTAGGTGATGCCCTTGTTGATGCAGCCCAGCATCCTGCTGGCTTCCTTTGCTGCAGCAGCACTACTCACTCACATTGAGCTTCTCCACCAGCACCTCCACGTCCCCAGCTGGGTAAAACTCAGCCTGTTCTGCACTCCTGGGTTATGCTTCCCAGGTTTGAGACTTTACATTTTGTCCTTGCTGAATTTCATGAGACACTTTCAGCCTATCCAGATCATTAGGCGGAGTAGCTCTCCCTTCCAAAGTGCCCACTTCCCCATTCAGTTGGTGCCATCAGTAAACTTTATCAGGGTACACTCAACCTTGTTATCCAGATCACTTAGGAAGAGACTGAGCAGCATTAGGCCCAATATCAATCCCTCAGGAATCCCAAGCGTGACAGGAAAAGTTTGAAAAGGGGATATTTGCCACCAACCTCTGGAATACTGTAGATCTGTTCTATGAGTCTGACTTGTAGAACATTAAAAATTGCTGGAGTATTTGTTGTCTGACAACAGGAAAGATTATTAAACTAAAGGTTACCTTTAATTGCAAGAGAAATGCTACTCAGTCATAGCCATTTTCAAAGAGCAACAAATAGCAAGGATCAAGGTTACAACCCAGGTTATTACTGTGCTTACAAGTAAGAGAGCAATTAGATTATTCCTCCTGTATCTTGTACAGACTTTTATTATGCAGCAGACTGAATTGTACCATGCATCTGGAATGGAGTATTACAGGATTATTTACCTGATAAGGTCTTGTCCTACTCAAGAAGTTATTAAAGAATCTTCCAGACTTCCCTTTTGAAAGATATATGGAGCAGTCTATCTTTGATAAAGAGTAGCCAGGATTGAAATATGCACATTCATGCTGATCCCTGGACAACCATTACATATAAAGTGCAGATAACATTACTTTCCAACCACATTGCAGTGCAGTCAATAAACAGAATCTAAATTCCATACTAACAATCTTTAAGCAGCATTTAAAAGTTGTACAAATATTTGTAAAACTATACCATATAAGAAGTTTTATATTTCATTCTGCCAATCCTACAGATACATGAGGGAAATTATTTTATCCTTCAATTTATAATCAAAGCTACTGCAACTTATTTTAAATGTTTGTTGGGTTTTGTTTTGTTCCATTGTTTATCTTTAGCCTTTTACTGCTCAAAGGAAGGAATATTTAAATTAAATGTGGTCATGGATACCTTCAAGAAAACGTTTACGAGTGAATCAGATTTCTGGTTGTTGGGAAACATTTTTAAGAATTGCTTATGAAGAGAAAATGAATAGCACTGTGTTACAAATAAAAGCAATCTAAACTAAATTAAAATTTAGAGATGTGTCATTTGTGGTTTTTATGTATTTGGCATCACTGAAGCATTCATTCATCAGCTCAAAAATTGTGCATGTGAGTGTAATTCTATTCCATCATTAAAAAATCATAATAAATCATAACAGAAGTGCTAATAATTTCCCAAAAATGTCAGATTTCTCGTAGCAATTTTGATATGTCCATTTAACCAGGACATTTTGACATATCAGTTTCCTTAAGTAATGCTTTAGTAAGTTTTTAAAAAAGAATACTATGTGAAGCTGTATTGCAATTTCTTGTAGAATTATGGTTTTAAAAACTATCAGGATCAAACATTAATAATAGAAAGATTTTTTCCTAACTCCTATCTGTTCTAAAATTGTCTTTCAAAATTAATGTATATTTTCAGTCCTGCTGCACCACCAGTGATGTCAATATGTCTAAGTAATGACATATTCCTATTGTACATTTTATGATGTTAAGGTATCATTCAAATATTAGTTAATAATGGTTTTGATGCAACTTGGACAGGATAGAGTCAGAAAGTATTCATTTGATGGACATTATAACATTAATGGTGACTGTTGTGGACAACTTATTCCTCAGTATTAGTACTGGATCAGCATCCTGGAAGAACCATTGCTTGTACTGGTGTTATAAAATCACTAACAAAATCACCGCATGCAGCCAGATGGGACATGATTTAATGGTGGACTTGACGCTGTTAGGTTGGATTGAATGATCTGAGAACTTTTTTCCAACATGAATGATTCTAGGTTTCTGTGTGGCAGGAGAGGTCTAAATTCATGCATAGCTAAACTTAACCATTTGCACTTACCTTGGAAACCTCACCTGAAATTAAATTATTGGGTAAAAATGAAGACACAAATCATTCTGAACTTTATGTATCTACATTCTCTTTACTTTCCAATACCCTATTTTAATTAAGATCCAATTTATTTTGAACTGATATGAAATTCCTTGTATTCTGAGCAGTATCTTGTCACATAGTGATGACATCAAATGCTAAAGCAACTCTTCCAAAATACCTTGAGAAATGGGAATTAATATCACTGGAAATAATATCTATGTAAGCTTCTGATGTCTCATCTAACTCTAGCAGTCCATTAATCCAAATAACAAGGTAAATTGCATTCAAATATGTAGATATGGTTGAATATATGTATCTATGGATTATGCAAATAAATATCCAAATCCAGCAGAATCCAAACAAAATGGTGGCCTAAATTAACAGCAATGTATTCTCTTCCTCCCCAAGAAATCTCTTCTGTGTGCATTTGTGGCTTGTCTATTTGGCAAAGCTCAAAGAAAAATCAAAGAAAAAAAAAGGAAAGAAAAAAAAACCAAAGAAAAATAAAAGCACAAAACAGGATTATGCAGATGGTTAACATGCTAGTATTTTAGGTTCCCTACCTGTTCCTTGGATAGAACTGCTCATGTTTCTGAACTTCTGGGTTTTCCTAAGGTATTAATGCTCATTATCAATGCCTCATTTTTGCCTGCTGTAAAATTAAGACATCAGAGTGAAGAGGATGTTGAGGTCAAAGTTAGTTGTTAGCAGTAAATGCCAAGGAAGGTAGAAATAGAGGGAGACAAGGCATTGAGAAAAGAGGATCTGGTTAAAGAAACATAAGATTAGCTTAAGAAAAAATTCAGAGTGCTATACAAGCCTGGGAACAAGCCTCAGGAGGATATAACAAAGGAAGAATATGAAGACAAAATGACCAAGGGAAAAAACAAAGTGTGCACACATCCAAACAAACCGACTCCCACACGTACCCCCAAGTCACAAACAAACACAAAACAAACAAACCAAACATCTCCTTCCTTCTTCTGATTACATTTTTTGGTATTGCCTGTAAAGTTAATTTTAACAACTAAGAAGTAGAGCAGTGTTAAAAAGTCAAAAAGGTCAAATAACAGGAAAATGGACTCATTTTCCAGCTTGTCTGATGACACACATCTAAGAAATGCATTTTACATCCAAATAAAAAAACCTTAATTAATTTAAAAATATTCTCTTTAAGAACATTGCTCTTCCCACATTTTTCTGTATATTAATGATTTTCTGTAAGACAGGTCCTTGCCTAAAATTCCTTGTCTGTGATTTTTCAGTCAACTTTACAGTCTAAGCAGTTTTCAATAGCTCCACAGTTACTGAGAACTCCCTGAGTCCATATTTATTTCATCATATAAACCCTTACCTACCATGGAGAGGAGGAAATGGATATCTCTGACAGATAATAATTCTGCTGCCATATAATTGTGCTCTTGGAAAGTTTATTCAATATAACAAACTCATTCAACGTGAAATCACGGAACCTGAACTATCAGTGAAATGTGAAATAGTGCTACCAAGGTGAGCTATAAGCAGATATTATTTCCTACTGTGACAGAAGCTACAACACACATAGACTTTAAATTGACCTCAAATGCTATTTTATATGTAGTTTATTTTCATTTTAAAGGGATAGTGCGGAGTGAGGAGTAAATTAGAAGTGGCCATTTTCATTGCTAAGTAAACAAATAAGACAGAAGTGCTACAGGCTATTTTAAATCTGTTTGGGAGCTTTTATCAGAAGCAAGATATGTGCAGATTGATTTTGAGCTACATTATTTTCAAAGCTGTTTTTTTTTTCTTTTAAAAAAACCACTGTCAAACAACCTAAAGAGCTTTACCTGACAAGTCTTAATTAAATCCAAGGATCTCTGTTTCCTTAGTAACCACTCATAGCATCACTAGCATTCAAGAGAGAGCAGCAGGTGCAAGAAACCATAAAAATGAAAAAATCCTATTTTGCCAATGACTTGTTGAAATATTAGATTGAAGTATTTAATACTGGCTTCCTACTGATTTCAGTGACTTCTGAGTTCAATCCTCTATCAATCTTTTATAAAATTATACACTACTGAAAGTAAATGTTATCCTTTTTTTTCTTTGACATTCCACATACTTATGTTACAGGATAGTGTACTTCTATTTAATCTTGTAGTTTGATACAATTGCATGTTTCAGAGTCAAGTGCATACTCCTAATGTTGTTCTAATCTTCATGATCTTTTCTGTGTTATATTTTTGAGACTTTTAGATTGAAATATGAAAGTATATAGTGCTGTAGAAACTAAGGAGACTCCATTTACAGGGGCTTTACAGAGCAAAATGAACTACAGATAAAAAAAAATGTAATCTTAGTGAATTAAAAATGGAAATCTCAGAGGGCTTTCTTCATTTCAGTGGTAGGCCTTTCAACATGTTTTATCTCATATTTATGTTACAACTACTTTTTATAGAAATTATTTGTCTTTACTTAATAACTTCCACCAAAACAAAGCCAGTTTACACCAAAAGACTATTTAAAAAAAAATAGGGTTGCTCATCTTGGTCAACTGGATGAGTATGAAAGAACCAAGTTCATCTACTCCTTCTTACTCTGTTTGAGGGATGAATTTGCCCCAAACAAAAAGAGATTATCTGACTTAGATAAGGCATTTAAGCATGCATGACAGGTCTCTGGCTTTAAATTCTTAAATGCCACAATCATCTTGAAACTTTCACCTCCTATCCTCACTTTTCTCTCACAAGGTGTTTTCAACAAAAAGGTCTTTTGCTCAGCATAAGAACTAATTGCAGTGATAAGATGTTGAAATGTAGGTCTGCTTCTCTAATGTGGCTAAACTTGTATTTTCAATCCTTAATAGAGTCCATTTAGCACATAAAAGATGGCTTAGTCAGTCACGCCTGTTATAAACCTATCGTAGTTTTTAAATCATGACTTCTTAATATCCTGTCACTTTTGATAACACTAACAAACTGATTAAAATAATAATAAAAGAATAAACAAAGGAAGTGGAGAAGCAGCAGAAAAGACAGAAAATAAAACCCCATTAAAAAAAAAATAAAAAAAATAAAGAATATTTATTCAAATATGACCAGGTATTTAGATCATCAAAAGATGTCGGTGTTTTTGTCCTGTCTGCATATGTCCTAATCAAATATTTCTTTAGTGCCATTTCAAAATCTCACCTTTTATCCTTGACATTACAGGTTCCCTGCAGTCCATAATTCTCTCTTTGAAAGTCCTTGCAAGCAGTTAGTTCTCAGCATGGGAAGATGCAAGCATCCCATTCAAGTCTGTGACTATTTAGCATTATTCTTAGCCCTCATGGAGAAAATCCTCCCTATATCTCTGGGTAGCCACATTTGCACAATGGCTCAGGATATGCAATTATCAAGTTCAGTTCCTCTGTTGGACCTGAGAGGAGTTAAAACCATATTAAGAACAGTAACCGATGCCTCACTGTACTAGACACATTCACTCTGGCTTGTTGAAACCATATAATTAATGAGAAAATAATAACACATTTATTAAGTCAAAGTTTGAGAATAGGAACTGTTTTTCAGCCACTTGTTGGAACATTCATATGAGAAGAAAAGCTCATTTTCTGTTCCTAAAACTGCTGTAGTATTTTAAGTAATTATTCCATTCTGAGAGAAGCTGGAACTGTAAATGATCTGTTCCTGTGTAGATGTTCCAGTCACCAGCTCTGCTCCAACCTGACGTACATTATCTAGTGGAAGAAATTAAAAGGAAAAAAATATTCAGGTGAAGTTAATGAAATGTGTTCACTAGCTATATATTATTTGAATTAGAATGCTAAGAATACTAGAAAAAATACAGATTTGGGTTTGTTTTTTTTTGGTTGGATGAGAGGTATTTCTGTAGGTTTTTTTCCCTGATTTTTAAATTATTTTTCAGGGACTTTGATACATATTTTTGAAGCTTCCAAAAGGAAAAAATGAATTTATCACATGAAGAGATAAAGTACAAATGTAGAGTATCAATAGTGAATGTTACAAATTATATGCCATCATATACATGGCTTACCTACAAATAACAGAGTTCATGAAAAAAATAAAACATTTTGTTCATATATACATGCATTTATATAAACTACAATCTATTAATTTTTAAATTTAGTATCCATGATCTCATTTTTTTCGACAGAGTGGCTTATTCACAATAATAAATGCAAAAGAGCTGAGACAGTATCTCAGCTTGCAATGTATCTCAGCTTATGACTGAAAATACAGAACAGAATACAATTTTCAGGACAGATCAAACTTTAAGAAAACAGGCTCTAACATCACTAGACCTCAACAAAGAGAGCTGTAGGTAACTTTCCTGGAGATAAAGGCAAATAGCTGAGACCTCTACCTAATAATTCATTCTGTCCAAAGAAGAAAAGAAAAAACCCAACCAACTGAGAAACAGTTCGGTTTGTAAGAAAGAGAATATAAATAACAACTCCTATTTTCCTTTCATGTAACAAGTCCAGGTAAACGTATTCCTATATAACTACTTGAAATAAGTCCTCATGCCCAGTTATATATAGTTTTAGCTATGATGTGAATAGTAGTCAGTTATTAAAAACAATGAACATCAGGCTATTTAATCTTTAGTCTTAAAGAACAAAATGCTTAAGGTGAATTTTCCCTATTAAATTCTCTGGAAAGGATAACTTCATTACTATCTCATTTACTTCTTTAAGGGGTTTTTTGTTTGTTTGTTTGCTTTTAGTTTGAGAATTCCCCATTCCTGTTCCTGTTCCTGGCTGTTCCCATTCCCATTCCTGTTCCCATTCCCATTCCTGTTCCCGTTCCTGTTC
>JAOTQP010000870.1:41002678-41030637 GCA_026413545.1 Cichladusa arquata
TTTTTTTTGTGTTTGTTAATAAATAAGTTTTTTCCACTTTCCCCTGAGGAAAATTCTTTCCGAGTTTGGTGAAGGAAAGAATTGTGTGGGGGGGGAGGGGAATACACACTCCAGGGGAACTCCTTTGGAGGTCATTCTTCCCCAAATTTGTCTCAAACTGTGACAGATGGTTATATCAGTTAAAAAAAATGCAGTGGGAAAATTGCATGTTGTGTAATTGCAGTATCCTCTGAACTGATATAAGAAGTACATGCTTCACCTCTCTGGTTGTTGTTTGATAGTGGAAGGCAAAAATTACTTTCTGGGTCATGATGAATATTGGATCTACGAATTCTGAGTAGAAACAAATGCTTTAGTTTAAGAAAAGACCAGGTCATCTCTGCAGGTCCTCTCTGAAAAGAACTATACACTCCTAATTTATGCAACAACAGAAGACCCTTGAAAAGTATACTAATTATATTTTTGAAGAATTATTTATGATATTGTTGCAAAAAGAACAGTACAAGAGTTAAAGTCTTAAGAGTGTCTGCAGATCACACATTTCTTTGGTGCCCTTCTTATCTACTTTGTTTGAAAAGAGGTAAAATTGAGCTGTTAGTTTTTCATTCTACACAGAAGCCTACAAAAACCAGAGTCTGAAATGAAAATATTTGAAATACTTTGTGGGCATGACAATTAGTACAATTATTTGGTGATCATATTAATAATGGGAATCAAATGTTTAGAAAGAGACTCTTTGAATCCTTAACCATTCATGCTAGTTTGTAAAAGTTTAAATGTATAATTTAGTTCTCTGTAATTTAAGATAAAAGGTTTAATTTCCTATTCATATAAAAATACATATGAAAGCTAAATGAGAAACCTTATTGCTCAGATGAATTTTTATGAATTCTACAAAAACTGCTTTCAGTAGTGTGTTCAGTCTTTCAAGATTTGTCTCTACATACCAAAAGTGAAGATTTTCAACTCTAAAGTATGTCAAGGTTTCAGAATCCACAGGAAGTATTTGGTGCACAAAGGATTCAGTCACACTAAACTTCTTGGCCCTGGTTGGTTTAGACAGTCTTGGTGAGTCTGCTGAAGAAAAGTAGACATGGAAAGTTCTTTAGACCTTTTAGTGTTGAACAGGGACTCACACTGTCTATGTTCTCCACTGAGAGATCAGTGTTTACCTCTATTAGCCCACAGACTGTGGACATCTGCACCTTTTAAGTGGCTGTTTTAGCTGGCAATATGTAGAAACACAAAATCACTGAAAGGTTAAGGTTGGATGGGAGCACTAGTGGGGTTGTCTGGTCCAACCACCAGCTGAACCATGTGTCTCCAGGAAATGCATCCAGATAATCACCACATTATGTTACCTCTCTGGTGTATGCACCTACAAAAAATGGCAACCTTAGCTCTCATATTGGAGTTTGTACAAGCGAGGAGAGCAGGAATTTTTGGGAGTGTGGTTTAAGATATCTAGAGGCAGGTACTTAAAAATGGCATTACAGCTGCTTCCACAGTGTTCTATATTTATGTAAACTAGGTCTTCTTGCTTGTGTTTCAGTTTCATAAGTGCACCTAATTTGGTACGCATCTATAGGTTTCACTTTAATTAGAATTTTCATAAGCACAGCTTAAAATGTCTGTATCAGTATATAAGCATCTCAGCATCAGCTTTGATTTTTTTTCTCATTATTATTCTCAAAAGCCAACCTGCTTTCCAGATCCTGTACTATACGACTCTTTGAAGTTGTGTACCATGTGATACCTTGTTACCCTGTCCAGGGAGTGATGCTACATTCATCTTTCCATGGGGCTTTTCTGTAATTGTTAGTAGAGGACCTGACATAGACAGGGGGTCAGGACAGTAAAAGTGAAAAAAAAAAATACACAGCTTTTCACAGCAATGGGTTGTGAATTTAGATTCTGGGGGTTGGACTTGACATTTTCTCTTTCAAATGGGTTGCAATTGATTTTTTTTCTCCAGATTAGATGCCTGTTCTCTGTTTCAAATTCGTTGCAATTGATATTTTCTGTTCAGACTTGCCTTTTATTCTAAGCATGACTATATAGATCCCAAATTCATGATTTGACCTGAACAAAAGGTTGTCTAGGAATGGATGGTTAATATACAAGTTAACTTCTACAGTAAAACTGGACTCATAAGGTGAGAAAAACTCCAAACGCCAGTCCCAAAACAATACAAAACAAAAAAAATTGCTTGCAAAATCATCAGTAATCTGTAAATACCTTCTGGATTAATATTGCTCTCTTTAGTTTTTGGGCTGTTCAGTATTTTATAATCTAAATTTCAGCAGCAGAGCAGCTGTTGAAATAGACACAGATCACACATGCAAATGCATAATAAATTTTTTTATTATAAATTTGTAGATATCTTATTTTAAAAAATCTTTGACTAAATTATTTTCTATAATTTAGGCTTATTTTTCTTAAGATTATCATATTCATCCAGATGTCATTCACTTTTCATCACACTCAGTTCTTTCTTTTCTTTTTAAATAACTTTAGAAGAACATCTGCTCTTAACAGCAAAAGATATAAAAGCACATGATATTTCTCAGTGTACTAATTTAGTTTGAGATTGGAGAGAAAAAAATCAGTGCTAATTTTGATAAACAATTAAAGAGTGATAAACATTTGGGACTAGAAAATATCAATAGTGAAGAGATCTATAAAAACTGAATCTGTAATCCTTAGCACCTGAAAGTCTGTAAAAACTTTTGCAATTACTATCTATTGCCTCTGTTTCTTCCTGGAAAAAGTTAAAGTGACACATGTATATAAGAGTTTATTTCTAATGTTTGCAGTTTAGAAGAATAGAGAAAGTTATTCATAGCCTTAAATTCACCTTTCTGGACCACTGCCACACTTTATGCAGAGAATTTCACTATTTACTAAAACAGCCACTTAAATACGTGCAATTCCTGTAACAACAAATTATTTCATAAATTAGTCAAAATGCTATTTTTCATATGTACCACGTGAAATGAATAATCCCAAAACAATTAGAAAATAATTTTCTTTCCTTAGCTCAAGATAAACTGTTTATCATAATCACTGAACTGCAAGCTAGCATTGCTGTGAAAACTGCCCAAGTCATTCCAATATTTTTGGATCATAGACGATACCCTGCCAGTCCCTCTCATGCCAAATTGGCAGTTGAAGTACAGTCCAAACTGGTGTCTTCAATCTGAGAAGCCGAAGGACTGCATAAAACTCTGTCATGGACAATATAAATTTTATCTACAACCTTCTGCTAATCAACATGAGCTATAGGCTGGTACACATAAATCTTATGGGAAAAATGTAATAGGTAAAGACAAAGTTTTCTTAAAGTCTGAAAGATTTTGGTCTATGGTGATCCACTGAAAAAAATCACACTATGTGATTTATTTTGTGTCCATTAAAATTGTATGTTCTTACAAAAAGAATATTGCAAATAGACTTTTCCGAAATACGTGTATTTTAACCCATGTTACTAAAATATTACTAGTCTGCTCAAATAATTAATTTGGCAATCAAATGTACTATTTCTTTTTTTTTTTTTAATGGGATATATCAATATCCTTAAGGACTTACAAATTAATTTTGATATCAGAAGAACAAAAGTCTAATTACAAGCAGTAAAAATGGTATTGTACAGGAGTTCAGAGCTTGTGTTCTTTTAATTGACTTTAAGTTTTTTTTCTATTACCTGATTGCTATAGGGACTTCTGTCCCTGAGTTTAAATTAAAACCCTTATCTAATATCTGTACATTATTTGGAGTTTAAAGAATATAAAATACGAAAGATAAAACTGAAATTATAGAACTTAAAAAGGGCTGTCTGCTGCAGCACTGAGGGTAGCCAACAACTGAGTCAGACACAATGTCTTCAAGAACTCTGTTATTATAGTTGACACTTTCTCACAGAGCTCTGTGCAACTGCATTTGCTGTTGGGAGCCTAGCAACCTCTCATTTCAAACACTTTGTGTTTAATTAATGCTGCATGTTCTCTCACCAATTTTATTAACGTGCTATTGCTGGATGAATATCTCCCTATTGCTAATTTAAATTCACGAAAGCTAGCTCAGCCTTGTAACTTCTAAGACCTTCCAAGAGCACTTTTTTTTTTCTGTAGTTTTTCCAGTCTTACAAGAGAGCCATCTCTTTCAGTAAAGGTTTAAACCAATACCATAAAGGCATTGCCAGCAAATGAATGAAGTCCCTCAGCAGAGGCACAGTTTAAAGTGTCAAAAATAAAGATAAAATTTAAAAAAGAAATCTGTCCCTACACGACAGATAACTCCCCCCTTTTTTCCCCACAGTATAAATTAGCTGTATGTGAGATGACTTTACCATATATATAATTACAACTTTCCTGAACTTAGAAATTACAGACTTTTTCCTACACTGAATCACAGGATCACAGAATCACAGAATCATCTGAGTTGGAAGGGACCCACAGGATCATCAAGTCAAACTTTGGGCCCTGCATTCCAAGAATGACACACCGTGCCTGAGAATATTGTTCGAACATTTCTTGAACTCTGTCAGGCTGGTGCTGTGGCCACCTCCCTGGGGAGCCTTTCCAGTGCTCAAACACCCTCTGGGTGAAGTACCTTTTCCTAATATCCAACCTAAACCCCTCCTGATACAGCTATAGGCCATTCCCTCCTGTTCTGTCACTGGTATCAGCCCCTCCTCTTCCCTTCACCCCTCATGTCCTAGAAAACTCTCAGTGTAAACATATCTTATGAAACTTAGAGCTATCTAATACAACCCAAATGTTTTGCCCCTTCTTATCACTCTAATTCTAGGTCACTTACTAACAAATAAATAAAAAATAAGAGCTTCCTATTTTGACAAAGATATAAAAATTGACCGTGAAAAGTCCTTCAAAAATAGAGGAAGTTTCAGGAAAAACATTTTATATTCCTATCTGGCCTCTACAGTTCTGAGAAGGGGACAAAGAGATTGCCTGAAGACATTGTTTTGAAAAACTAGTATACTTTTACTCACTAGAATCTTGTTTCTCTGCTAAATGCCTTTGTGCATCTCTAATTGGAATTCACTGAAATGAAAGTTACCTAATGTCTCTGAAACAAGTCTGTGATGAGACACCAGAAGAAATTAAGGGTTTATTTAGATTGCCATTATCGTTGGTAATTTGAAAAAGAAAAAAATTAATATAGTCTTTTTAATCTTTTATTGCAAAACTAGTGCATAAAAGCTTGTTTTCTGATTTTATTGCTAATAAGAACCAAACCATTTAAAAAACAATTCAGTCTTCAGACTCATGCTACTCTTAAAGTAAACAAGGTCTATATAAACAAGACTTTCATCATGCTCAAACTATCAGCAGTATGCACAGGGAAGTGTAAAAAAACCCCATTATATTCATGGAAAATTAACACAGTGAGTGGAGAATTATATACCTTCTATAGTTTTCTTCTGCAGTTTGGTCCTTCTGAGAGAGTGGAAATTATTTTACTCCATCTCTTTTATATTTTGATGGTGATATTAAATGTGAAGGAAAGGTTCTGAAGAGTATTTTTCTCCTCCCTCACTTTTGAACTGCAAAGTGCCATTGTTCACATCAATAAAAGGATGATAGCAACTTGGATACACCCTGAAGGCAGAATTGTCTAAAATACCTCTTAAGAATTCTTTCTGTATAAAGTGGAATTTACGTTCTTATATTGATGTTGCAATAGGGTAGTGAGTATATTAAAAGAGAAATATCACTGAAGTTTTTCACTGGAAAGGAAGACAAAGAAAGCTGGATCCTCTTTAATTGCAGTGATGCTTTACGCTGTCGTATCTGCCTTATGGAAATACTATCTTTAGAATTAATTAGTTCTATTTTCCACTCTGCTGGTTACTGAACTTTTTGCTTAATAGATAGAAGAGTGTTGAGAGATGTTGTTCCTGCCATTATTGTACATGCTTTTTCAGATAGACTCTTGAAAAAATAAAGCAAATGAAGGAATTTTTTTTTTGTTGTTCTCTAGTACATCAAAGTAGCAGCAAGGAATTATTCTTCTGAATGTCCCATGAATTCACACCAAGAAGGAATACTAAGTTTATCTCAATAGTTAAAGAATTTATAGAAGCATATGGAAGACTGAATTTTCATCTTTTATATTCCAGCTACCTAAACTGTCATCTGCGCCTATAACTGCAACGGTGAAAAACGTGATTTTTTTCCTCTACCAATGCATGGTAAGACTTAATATAGAGTAGTTATTCTCATAAATTATCAGAGATAAATTTGCCTCTTCATTTGGAGCTCTGAAATTAGCAGTTGGGGAAAGCATAACACATTTACCCCATAGGGTCCTCAGTCAGCCACATAATTCAAATAATCTTAGAAATGGAAAGTCCTATTTACAGGAATTTCTTACTCCAGATCACTACATATAGCAATATAAAACTCTACAGAACGTGATAAGGTACATGTCCTTGACCCTACCTAAACTGGAATTGCTCCAAGGAGCAGAAATAAGACCTATGGTTACAACAGCTACTACAGGGAGCCCAAGACCCACAGAAGAATGTATAGGTTTGATGATATGTAGACAAAGGGATGTGCAAGTTCACCACCCACTGCTAGGTTATGGCTGCTATTTACCAAATATATGTCTACAGGATTAACATTCAATAGTATTTGGTGGTAAAATTGTTTATGAAATATGTCATGAATGGAAAACACTTCCCAGCTCTCTCTCCTGGTAACTCCTTAAAAGGAACTCACATTTTACAGAGTATTTCTCATTGACTACCAAGAAAATGAAAACAACTATATTTTGTCGTGAATTTTGAGCAAATGCACTTATTAAGGTAATATCCTGAATACCCAATACTGGACCTAAACTGACAAGAAAGAAAAAAAAGATAGGAAGAGGTTTTAGTATTTGTGACATAAAGTGAAGTGTGCTGTGGAATCTGCAGCACTTTGACTGCCCTGCTCAGTAAATTTATGACAGAGATAAAAAAGAATCTCCCTACTCCATATAGAGTGATTAATTTACCTAATTATGACCCATTTTTATTTTATCTTTCCCTGTTTTATTATAACTTGCTCCTACATTGTCTCTACATATTTAAGGAACTTGATTAGCATGAGAGGGGTACAAAAATAGTTCTCATCATTGCCCCATAATAATTGTAGCATGGACAGAGTCAAATGAGGTAAATTAATTTTCCATATCCTCTACACATCAGGAGACCATGTGGTCTTTAGGTATTTTCATGAATTGGGCTAGAGGAAAATCATGACAGTTAGTGCAGAAGGTTAGTACAGAACAGGGAGCCTTGGATGCTAAACCAGAAAAGTCATAAGAAAATTGTGCAGGAGCCAATTTTCAAACAGTGGATAGACAGCACAATAAGGATTTTCAGTGGACCCAAACATGATACTGTGAGTATTCTTTGTCGCTTGGTGCTCATGAACAAAAATCAAAAGCTTTCACCCCTAGTGAGGCAACTAGCACCCCACAGTCTCTCAATGTTTAAGAGAGGGTCTTCAAAAGCATCCACAGGAAATTAGGAATCACAAATGTCTATTTTCTTTTAGAAAAAGAGCCTTTTTTAAAGTAATGACCAATTGGAATACCTGTGGTTCAACTTCTGTTTCTTTTATAATATTAGAGTTCATATCTTTAATCCCATCTGAAAACTTTAAAAAGAGATCAAAAAAAAGAAGAAATCAGAAATTTATTTTCTGATTATTTTTACCTCCCATTATAAAACTATTATGTATCATTCACAACATTGGGGGGTTTTTAAGATACTTGTAATGAGATATCCCATTGCCAAAAGCAATAGATCAGAGGTTTGCAGTGAGAGATCTAATCATATCTTTTCTTCTTATCTTCTTGTTATGCTGTATTATAAATTCCAACAGTTTCAGACTCTTCTGCTCTCCTCCAGCCAGCTTCAGGCAATATATTTGAATCTGATTTCTTTGTTTTTCCCCTGAGAATATTTTGAGGCACAACTGACAGAAAATGTGATTTAGCCTGTATTCTTTGCAATGTTTTACATTCCCTAGAAGAAGTTCTATATGAATATTTTCTGTGAGCTAGAAACTTGTATTTGATATCAGAGCTGAGGCTAAAATTAGGTCAATTTTTTATCAGTGTCTAACAGAAATACATATTTATCTGAAATTAATATTCTGAAAAAGGGTCCAAAATTTCTTGTCTGATAACAATTGAGTACCTCTTAAGATAAAGAAGTTTTAGACCAGATGCTTAGATTCTATGAATATGTGTTCTCTATCAAAATACTTCTCCAGTCTAAATTCTGTATTTGGAAAGTCACAGCATTCAAATTGAGATTCTGATTTTTTTTTTATTATTTCAAACAATATGTTATTATACTGCTACTAGGAAATGCAGAATCCACAGAATTATAATGAAAGAATGAATAGCATAAGAATTCATCCTCACTATTTCCAGCACTCAAACACAAGAAAACTATGTCCCTAACCCCTAATTATTCCGCGTGTACTGCCAGTCATGAAAATCTAGGATAACAAAATACTGATTGAGGTCCAAATTCCCCTTACAAAAGTATGACCAGAACACTGAGATGACCAAGGAAGTTCCATCTTGATTCTTCCACTACTGAAAATTGTCTTTAATGTGAAGCTGTCATTAACTAAGTGTCAATGACAAAGCTGCATGAGAAGAAATAATGAATTATGTTTTGTAGTACACAACATAAGCTATATGACCTTTGCACAGGACAATCCTAGCAGAGTGATAGGAAAAGATTAATTTTGTATCAAAAAAATACTTTTTTTCTTCGAAGTAAAGCTTCACTATCCTTTCAAATGCTTATACAGGGAACAATTGTATCATTTTTGTAGGAACTCAAGTAATTTGATTTTTCTGATATTGAAAGAGGCAGGAAGAGTTTCTGTTCAGAGTCTAGAAATCATAATACAGAACTTAGATATGAGGAAAATCTTTTTTTTCCGTGTGTGCTAGATTAGAGCATTCACTAAAGTCTGAAGTATTAATTTTCTTTTATTATTTTTCATAAATACTTCCTTAAGATCTTATAATTATGAATTTAAAATATATTCTGCTGAAGCAAAAAATTTCAATCAAGACTACCCACTTATGTAGTATTAAGGGCATTACACAGATGTCTTTGCTCCAGTACTGCTCATTGTACCCTCATTTAAACTTTTAGCTTTTCAAAAGTGAAGATACCAACTTCCACTTTGTTTCTTTACAAGACAGTTCTTTTTGAACAATTTCTCCCAGGTGAATATGATGAAACCAGCAAGACAATACAACTAGCAGTATATTTTAAAATATTGCAATTGCTATGGAAGTTTCACAATTGTTAAATATTCTTCTAGGACCTAATAAAAGAAAATGTGCATAATTTTATATTATGGCTGCAGTGTTTCTGTTGATAGCTACCAAAGCCCTTAGGCAGCATCTTTTGCACATTACAGTATTGGTCCCCTCAAGACATACTGACATAAGGGACAAGGAAAGTGATGATACAAGCTGCTTTCTGAAAGGTGTAAGAGCATAAAAGCCATATTTAATTTTCAACATGCAAAACTATATATTTGGTTAAATCTCTGTTAAGTCATCTAATATGCAGCTGCTTAGTAATATTAAAGTGAAGTGCAAGAAAAGCAAAAAAAGAGATGATACTGTGCCATATATTTAGCTCCATAGAGTCAATATTTTATATATTTCAGGATCTTTCAGATATTTTCCATATTCTTTAATAAGATCCCCATTATTATTTTTTTCCTGCTAATAATCATAGTCATTCATATTCTGGCATTGCAATAAAACTTTTAAAAGATCCAAACAAATATCAAAAAAATCAAAAGGCTTTTAGATTACATACCGTCATCTACCTTTAGAATTTTACCACAAACGAATACAGAAATTTTAATTCTACATAATTTTCTTTGTAAATTTTTTAAAGTACAAATTTTTAAACTGAATGTGTTAAATCTAACCAGATAATATATTAAAACACCTGATCAAGAAGCAATGTTTTAAAATCATTTTGTCCAATTCATATTAAAAGTCCTTGTCATTTTGTTGTTTATTGGGTAAAATGAACATAATTTCAGTGTGAATCCCTAACAAATTCAGCATTATTTAAAACACATGTTCTCAAATTTATGGTATGAAAGGATGTACTAAAAAATTTACAGCATGGTACATTACAATAAAAAAAGAAAAACATTAGAAAGTCTGCTCTGGATGAGATCAGTTTCCCTATCTAATTCATTTTTATGGAAGTGACCAGAGTGACATTTGGAAATTTGGCACTAAAACAAAACAAAAGTAAGCCTTCAGCTTACAAGAATACAATTCACAATTCACAGTATCAATATTGTGCCATCGAATAAAAAGAAGTTACACAAGTGGCACAAAATTCAGCTGTATGAGACCTAGGATACCAAACTAAACCAGCAATAAGAAGTAATAAAATGAGATATATGAATTAAGTACTTTTTCTTGTTTGGGTTTAGGAATGTCAGGTTGGGTTTAGGCATAGGTATACATGGATGTATAATTGCTGCCTAATTGCTGTGAAACTCAGAGATACAACTCTAGAAATCAGCCTTACAGGTACTTTAGCACATTTTTGGGCATTTAAAAATTTTGATATGTAATTTTCAGGTTTTTAAGTGTTGTCTAAGATATGACCCTCAATGATGTTCTTATTTATGATTACATGAAAGCTTACCACTTTTTGTTCAATCAGATTTGCCTGCAAATTACAGTAACTCATCAAGACAGTTTAGTAAGGCAATGTTTCAACCTCTCAAAGTATAATGGTGCTTCAGTTTCACACTGCTAACAGCTCCTTTATCTAGCTCATGTATCAGTTGATTCTGACAATACTTAACAAAGTTTGAGACAATAGACCTGCTAAATGAATGCAGACAGACTTAACTGTTCTATCTACATGCAGAGAACTTTCCCATAGCACCAAGATTTCAAAGAAGAGTCTCACCACAAGAGCAGCTTTGCTGAAGGTGATGATGCAATTTTGCTTGTAGCAAAGAAACTACTGGTTCTTAAATGACAATAAACAAGAAAAGCAGGTGCTGAGTTCAGCTGGGGTAGAGTTAATCTTCACAGTGGCTGGTAAAAGGCTGTTTTGGACTTGTACTGAACACTGGGTTGAGCACAGAGATAACACACTGGTGAGGAAGCTGGGAGCTCACGGGAGGATGGGATGAGACACAGCTGGGACAGATGACCCCAACTGACCAGAGATACTCCCGACCATATGACATCATGCTTGGTATATAAAGTGGGAGGAAGAAGGAGGAATGGGGGAGACATTTGGAGTGATGGCCTTGGTCCTCCTGGAGATGGCTGAGATTCTGCCTGCCCATGGGAAGCAGTGAAGTAATTCCTTGTTTTGCTTTCCTTGTGTGCATGGCTTTTGCTTTCCTTATTAAATTGTCTTTATCTCAATCCACAGGTTTTCTAGCCTTTTTCCTTCTGATTCTCTCCCCAGTCCTGATAGTGAGAGAATGGGAAAGCAGCTCCGTGGTGCTTGGCTACTGGATGTGTTTGAACCACAGCACTTCCATAGCTTTCCTTTATGTAAAATGATACTTCTCATTCTGATGTATTTCTAAGTATCTCATATATTGCATTTTTCAAAATGGGCTTCTAATAGAAAAAAATATTAATAATTTCTTCCATTCTACACCTTTATCCTAAAAGAATATGCTCTGCATCGAGAAAAACAATAGCATACTATGGAAAAGGAATGTAAAATACATCAATGTATGCTACATGCTATTCAAGATCATTTGGTCAACAACAGTATGCAGTGCTTGTATTTCAGACATGCACTCACAGTGAATGCTTCCTTCACTAACAAAGTTTTTTTCTTGCTGTAGACACAATTATTATTGGTGCTAGTACTTAGCTCACCATAAAAAGAGTCAGGTTTCTACGCAATATCAGACTAATCTCTATCTATTATACCATTAAATTTTCAATATAGCCCTGACCTACTATACCATACCTACTATTCCCTGATGTTACATAATTTTGAAGAAACTTAAAAATTATTTACTCACTACAGGTGAATTGAACATTTATTCATAGATTTCATTCCTTTTGCCATGGGTGAAGGGCAGGAATGAAGTCAATAAGCTACATATTTTCAAAATATAAGGGGAAATTAGTAGCTATTGTCCTCTAAGGAAATATTAGCCTTGCAAAAAGGAAAAGGAATACACAAACAAATGAGGATTTAGGTGCTTTTTCTTTACTAACTTTTGAATGCTATACAGTGACTGTGAATCGTCCTTTATTTTTTACTCCAACATTAAGCCCCTTGGTCTCCATATTTATTTTGAAGAAAGGCCTTTAATCCTCATCTATGTCTATCATAATAAACCAGTAAAATATCATTCTCCCTTTTCGGCATCATCTAGAGCTGAATTTAGATGTAAAGCAGAGCTCCCAATGAAAATTTTCATAATCAGTCAACAGAGGTAGAAGCTAGATAGATAGAAGCTAGGATAGATAATGATAAAGATATATATTGTGATAAATAGTTAGTTTTCTCTTTCTCCACTTGTAAATATGTGGTTGCAGAGGTGCAGTCACTTGGTTCATGGTATCTGGCATGAGGAAGATAATATTTGTACTGAACTGTGCTGCATAAAGCTGTGACACACTGCTAAATGCAAGATTGATGGCCTATGTGCTTTGCCAGAGAGAATATCAGAGAGAAATACCAATGAACAGAAGAATAAGGTTCATTATTTTAGAATCAAAACCAAGTAAAAATCTTTACAATTTTGTTCAGGAACACATACTGAATTTTAAGTAGTTTTCAGTATTTGATCTCCTCAAAATATTCTTAGTCAGGTTGAAATAGACAATATATAAGATAACAGAGTCGTATTACACAACATTAGGACTCCCATAATGTTATCAGAAGTTTGATAATTCTTTTCTGCTTCTTCTCACCACTTCAGCTTAAAAGCGCCTTATAAAGAACACTTTAAAACTCTGATTCTTTAACATCAGAAACAAAGAACAGTTCCTAAACCCTAACTTAACACAAAACCAAACAAAACACATCACCATCACTAGAAAAAAAGAGGCTCAACAACAAAAATGAAACCATTTAAAAACTGAAACAATTAAAAAACAAATCAAACAAACAAAAAACTGGCTTCCTTCCTCATTTCATATTGTAAATAACTTTTGAATGTCAATATTCTCTCAAGATGTGTTTTCTAGAAATTCAACCTGAGCAGCCACAATCTTACTTTAAAGCAGGACAAGGAAAATGACACAGCTTTATAGGCATGTACTTTCTGTCCTAGAAATATAGTATCTTCTAGGTAATCAGCAGTTACCTGTATTTCAAGAGCTCTATTTAAGGCTGAAGTGAAGGCTGAAGCACAATCTACAACACAATTTACCTTTCCCACTCCCACCTGCCTAAAACAGGAATAGCAAATTAAAAAACCCACAAAATCAGAATTTTGCTGCAAAAGTCATCATTCTTTAATTACTCCCAGGACTTGTATGCTTATAAACTTTTACTTCTATAGACTGAATAATATTTTGCTTCATCTAGAACTATTTTAATTACACGCTATAAAATGAGGCATATCAGAGAACATTTTTGCTTCACTAAATCGAGCACCAACTTTCATCAACACTGAGTCAAGAACCTATTTTAGCTGAAGAATATATCTGGCTTCACAGATAATTTATTTCAGCCAAATTCACTCACCCTAATTTCTGTGCCAGGATGGCAGAATAGTGCTAAATAAGGTGTAAAACACTGCATTAAATTCATATGTCAAGAGTGCTTTCAGAACTGCACAGTTCTAGAAATGTTCAATTTCTAGAAATCCACTTTTGGATTGTTCTGGATTACTTGAATTAAGCAAGTCTGGTAGGCTACTTACAGTTTCAGAGAAAGGTTCAAGTTTATGGGGTTATTACATCCTGCATTGTCCTCAAAAATAGGGATCCGTTCTAGACAATTACGCATGAAGTTGGAACTATGCAAATATGTAATGAGGCCAAAATAATCAAATATGACAGTTGTCATGTGATGTTGCAATAGGCGACAGAAAGCACCAGCAGGGTAAAAAATCTCAATGCTAGAGAGTAAATGGAGTGGCTCAGAGGTGCTCAGAGGCACAAAATCTAAATGTCTGTACATGACTAAATAAATTAGCTTGTTCTTTTATAGTTTAAACCACTTTTACTCTCACCGTCAATTTATAAACAATGTAAATGTTTATCCCTAAGTTTTTCTGAAATATGTGAATTTAAAACCATCACTGGGTTTATTTAGAAATTACAAAATCTCTGGGAAGTCATTAACAGACTCATGAACGGGCAGTTGCACAGAAGTGTCAACCCCTGGGATGGTGCATATTCATACTTTCACACAAAAAAAGAAATAAATGCAGCTTTCTATTGTCTTCATAAAACTCCACCTTATGCCCACAAGCACAGGAAATGCCCTCCATTTTTACCAGTTTGGTAGTAGGTCTAAAAGTAGATGTAATTCTGTGCAATTTGCTGACGACACACATACACATGGGTCATAATATTATTTTTTAGATTTAACCTCTACCATGGTCCATATGCCTGCACCTCCAGAGAAGGCTACTGAAAGGTTATCTGCAGAGCTATAATTTTACTCATTTTGAAAACCTAAACAGATTCAACATGTTGCCAACCTAAATATCCCTTCAATATCACAGCAACTGTTGATGCTCTGAGATCTACTGTGAGCATTCTGAACATAAACTTTTTTTTCCTAATGTGTTTGGTGTCAAATGACTGGGAATTAGCAAATTAGATACTCACATTTGCCTCATACAAAACAAAAATACTCACCAGAAGCAGCATTTCTTAGCCTGGCATACCGATTACTCTTTGATTTGAAGAAAAAGATTTGGCCACAGAATAATGCCAAGGAGGAACCTTCTGAGTCCAAAAGCTTCTACCAAGGTTTTTGGTTCAAATACTTTCCAGTCAATTTTCTTGGACAGTCCTGTTTCTCAGGGAAACCAGATACATGAGATGAAATAAACAGGAAATAATTTCAAAATATTTTTGAAAATAGAAATTCTGTTATCTATTTTAATTGCCAATGAAAATGGCATTGGTCTTAGGAAGATGTACTTACCAATGAGGTACTGGAGCAAGACTAGAAAAAATCCAAATATTTAAGAAAATTATCTTTGAAGAGTGTGCCCACAAAGTGATGAAGTATTATCATACCCCAGTATCAGAAAAACGTTTTTGTCTTCCTGGATTGAGAATATTTCTCAAAGGAGTCTCAGAAAACTCCACAGCCCTTAGTCTTGTACATATCCTCCACAGGAGCACAGCTAAAGAATGTTGGCTCAGTTTTTGCTGCTTGGAGCCAGTAAAAAGATGATGACATCCTCTTGAAAAATGAAACCACGGATGGAAATAGCTAACAATAACTTTCATTTATTTATTTTATTTATTTGATATGTACATGTAAATCGATTTCACATATTAAATCCCAGCTTGTTAAAATCATGTATTCAGTAACATTTGTGGGCAATCTCTGAAAAATATAGCAGCATTTTTTTTTTAATTAAATTATCAAAGCTGAAATGAACTCAACAAATTATTGTAGTTTTAATCCATTGTGAATTTTTGTTCAGAACATTATGTCTGAGCAGCTCTGGTCATGTTCTGCTTCAGACAGTCAGGACTACAGTGTACACTGAGAAGACAAATTTTCATTCTGCTCTCATCTCGAATGTACTTGACAGCAATTTAGGAAAAGCAGCAGGGCTTTGAACATTATAATGAGAAAGGAAGATCATTTGTGTAATATTTGTAATGTTGAGCACTACCACTGGGCTTTCACCATTGATTTAATTTCTGCACTTTGTAATGAATTGTTGCCACCACTGCTCTTTGAGCCATAATTAAGGTATGGTGAAAATTTTGTAATTTCAAATTTTCAGATTTTAATTTCTGAGGTTTATATTTTGGTGAAATTCCTTCTTATCAGCCCACAGCTGTAAGCTAATAGACTATAACAAATTTAAATATCATATGTACTGAAAATACAGCAAAAGGAAAGCTGGCAAAAAGCACAGCTAGTTCTAACCTCACAAGTACTGAAATTTAATCAGCCATGCCTGGATGTATAGAACATGTTATTCTATTCCCTTTTCCACAAATGCTCTCTCAGGAGTAAGTAGCCCCACATTTCTAATAAAGCACTAAAGAAGTGTATTCTAGACTCATTTGACAAAATTCACTGTTAGTGAAATATTTTTTTTTTACCTCTGCATTTCTACTGTAAATTCAATTCATTTGAAAATATGATCATATCAAAAGTTGTAAAATCCAGCATATTAATAAAAAACAACCTAATAAAAGAGATCAAACAATGATCTGCAGCTTTTTTAGGCTACGTTAAACCTAGTTTAATTTCTTAGGCAAAAAAAAAAATAAAATAAAATAAGGTTGTCATTGATATTTTAACAGCATAAATACAATGGTTTTATCCCTAAATTTTCATGCACAGTATGTATTCATATTTGTCATAAATTTTCATTCTTGTAGCATCTTTCTTGTTATGCTTACAAAAGAGTTTTCCTGTTTCGCTTAATTTTTTCAGCTAGCACTATTCTCCTAATTCCATTCTAATAGTAGTCTAGCTTGGATAACTTTTCTATACATTATAACAATAATAAATTATCTATTAAAACTCATACATTCTCACCAATTCTTATGAAGACTCAATGGAATAAAAAAACAAACAAAAGTACAAACCAGACACAAAAGAGAAATATTTCATAATATATTCTGTGCAAAAAGTTTGTTGCAATTTCTGGATTCCCCCTATAATTCATCAGACAAGATGGACAGCCACATTGCTCTTTTCCAGCTCCTCTGATCCACTTTAAATCTATAAACCTACACTCTGTGCTACAATAGTGCAAAAAGATTTTTTGTTTAAGATGCATTTATACTGCAAAGTACCCTACTTGATGTAATTGTAGAAATATCACAGCATTTAAGTATGCCAGGTGTTTGGTAACAATCAATACATAGATACAATAGGTGCAATTTTTTCTGTATTTACTGATATTATCACAATCAAAATCAAAATGTACACTGCTCCAAAATAGTCCATCAGCCAGTCATTTCAATACACAGGATTAATGGCTAAATTTCACACAAACGGTGCTGCTGTCTTGATACTCATATTCTTTGACAGATAAATTTGTCTCTTTAAATAGAAACTTGCCTGTTTCAGCTCTACCCTTTGAGAGGATAAGTGAAATAATAACACTGCAGGTACTATCTGGATGTGAAAGTCTTACCAGATGTCCTTGGCAATTGTGTTCCAACAAGCATTTGGAGACAGGTTAATGAACACTGGAAGTATTCAAAGGACTTGTCTGTAACTATATGAAAAGTCATTATGCTTGTTTATATTACTTAAGGATATATATTATTCATATAGGGTAGCAGAAGTTTTAGTAAATCATAATTAATCTTTTTTTCTGTGATCATTCTGTGATAGATGCCTGATTATCTCTGCTGTTTTATTGTCTTTACATAACTTTCACTTTGATCCCAGAAAATGGGTCTGTGACCAATCATTCATATTGAGTGTGAAAGCCCACCTCCCTTATTTCTTTTTAAAAGATTTCAGAAACTATTTGACAATATTATTGTAAGTCTTTGAGGAGTTTCAACAACTAGAAAATTAATAAGACATAGTGAGAAGGAAATCTAGAATTCTAAATATGCTCTATAAAATGACAAGATCTGAAATTGACTGCTCTTTCAACTAAATAATATAATGCTTATGGAAAGTAAAGAATTTCTGGCTGGATTTTCTTAATGATGTCTGAGCAAAAAGACCAACTTAAAAATTTGTCTGAGTGAAATCAAAGGGAATTTGCTGTTAACATCAAGGAAGTCAGAACATCCTTATCCTTATGTTGTGGTTTTCTATCAGTATGATGAGGGTAAAACCACTCTATTTCCCATTCCATTTGGCTGTTTGGATTGCTTGTTCTTCAGCATAAAAAGAGTTTTTCACTACACACATCAGGAGGTACTGATCTTGAATAAAGCTCCTAGTGTTACCCTTATGGATACAATTCAGAGTATAAAAAGACATAGATAAGTGGAATATATTTTAGTCAACTTCAAAAAGGCTGAATTTATTTACTAGTACACATTCACAGTAACAACAATATATATCTTTGCCTGAAGAAAAAAATCAAATATAATGTGTTGTATACTTCTTATGCCTTTACTCTGACCCAAAGCCCCTTTGATGTTAATACATATGATAGGCTTTTATATTTAAAGAGACTCCTGAAACAAAAAGGAGAACCTATTTGTTTCATGAATATTCAAGAATATTTATGGATCTAGTTTTATAAAATAGCAGATTTGACTTGGGGACATAATTTAATTTATTGCAAATCTAAGAGAGTAAGATAATGAGAAATAAGAAAAAAAAAATTACTAAAAAATACCTTCCTCCTACCCCTCCCTTCTTCCCAAGATCAACTTAATTCTCAACTTCTCCACCTTGTCCTGGAGTAGGACAGAGAATGGGGGTTGCAGCCAATTCATATTACTTTGTCTCTGTTGCTCTTCCTCTCCATGCTTTTTCCCTGTTCCAGAATGGAGTTCCTTCTCACAGGACACAGTCCTTTATTCTGAACTGGATCCTACCCATGGGCTGCAGCTGCTCACAAACTGCTCCGCTGGGTCCTTTACATGGAATGCAGTCCTTCAGGAATAAGCCGCTTCAGCCTGAGACCTGCGGAGGGTGGCAAGTCCTCCCAGCAAACCTGCTCCAGCATGGGATCCTTTCTCTTCCCAACCTCCCAGGAGCCTTCTCCTGCACGGACTGTCCATGCAGTCTTAGCTTCCTTCAGGGCAGATTGACCTGCTCCAGCATGGAGCTGTCCACAGGCTGCAGATGGATCTCACTTCCCTGTGGATCTCCATGGGCTGCAGGGCAATCTCTGCTCCAGGGCCTGAAGCACATCCCTCTTCTTCCCCTTGCTCTCTGCAGAGCTTTCTTACATATTCTCAGTCCTCTCTCCAGCTGCTGTTGCCCAACAGTTTTTTCTCCTTAAATCTGTTATCCTGGAGGTGTTACTGCCACTATTAATGAGCTCAGCCCTGGCCCACAGAGAGTCTATCTTGGAATCTGCTGCAAACGGCTCTATCGGACATGGGGAGAGTTTGTGCATCTCCTCATCTCACCAAGCCACACTTGGAGTCCCCCTGACTACCTAAAACCTTGTCACAATAGATATTAGACTTAAAAATTGCATTACTAATATTTTAGAAAGCCAAGATAATGTAATTGAAGAAACAACTGATTTCTGTATTGTAAACGACATTTTATTTTTTCCATTATTTTAGAGTACTTCATTTCTCCTTCTAAATTATTATATAGATTATGATAGTAATATTTTATGTGAAAGGAACTGCAGATAATTTTAAAGTGGTATTAAGAGCAAAAGTTTTGACCAGCAATGGCTCATACATATTTTGCTTCATCTGAGGTAGACAGACATGCTATTATTATTTTGCATTTTCTTTCTGTCCTTTTTTTATTGTACATTTCTGGTACTTACTTTATACTGCTGTTACAGTCTAATTGATGATGTTTATCAAACTGGAAATATTTTACTCTTTCTCTGCGTCTCATTTTGGTTTTTATTGCCAGATTTTTCCAGAAATTATGTGTTATTGCTATACAGATGCCTTTTGAAGAATGGATTAGATTAAATGATCCACAAAGTCCCTTCCAGTCCAGTACATTGTAAATTTAGGTTTAGAAAAAATCAGTCATGGTAACAGCTATATGAGGTTTCTGCCTGTGATAGTTGCTGTATGTCAAGCACTCTGACAGTCTTCAGTCTCAGAGAGTATTTGGAGAGTGGACACAGGTACAATTGGACTTATGTTAACATGTTCTAAACATGCTTTATTGACACAGCATGAGAATTCTGCCCATATGATAGCCAGACATGCAGACATACTTGGGAAAAAGTCTAGAAAATGAAACTTATATATAAAAGATGAGAAATGTCATCACTCTAGTAAAGGTTTGTCACTTAAAGCAGCCATTTAACACCTCCCATGCCCAGTAAAAAGAAATAGTCACTTCTACACCGTGAATCTCCTGAGTGTAAGGTAGATCTGCGGGGAAAAAATAAAGTCAAACCCTTTAGAGAAACAGGCTTTTGGATAATTAATTGAGATCTAGATGTCTACACTGAAATCACCAGGAGGTTGATCTAGTGAATCTCAGGATAGATAAATATAAAAACATGTCACTTCAAGTCTCAAAATTTACCATGAAGTCCCTGTTGGCTGGAGCATGTGAATTTCAGTGTCTAGAATAAAAAACTAGGGTTGAATTCATGCAATTTGGAAAATCTGTGATATGATTCTCCTTTATTTTTATATACTACATATTGCAACTATACTTGTGACAAAAGCAACTAAGGTAACCAAGGTCATGGTATGTCTTTAATTCATTAATAACTGCTGTCCTGACTGAATAATTAAGTTGGAATGGAATGTTATTTGTGAATGACTAAATGCCTTTTCAATTTCTGAGCACTTCAGGGAAAAAACCAAATCGAACCCGCGGACAGTATTCTAATCTGTAGTTAATTATAATAGACCTAGACACTTTGTGCAATGCAGTATTTTACAGTAACATTGTTTCACTTTTGAAATTTCTTACATATACATATAGAACCACAAAATAAAGTGACCTCCTCTGAGTTACCCAGTTAGGTGAGCAGTTTCAAAACAAGAATGCAAATTCCAGCTCATTTTGGCACCATTGAAAAGGAAATTATTGTAAGAGTGATATCTAAATATGGATTTATAAGCACAATTGAAAATATCCACTTTTGAGAATCTGGCCAATGTATAGAATGATGAGGTATTCATATGTTGGGTTAAAATATTTGCTAGATATCTACTGAAATGCAATAAACACTGTGTGATAGAGTAAGGATGAGAACAAAACTGAAAATATTTTTTGCAGAGAAGTAACCTTCCTTTCACACAGATATTTTCCTATTAGCTGCTACCTCTGACCCTCATCCTTTAGAAATCACCTCCTGTGAGCACTGCATATAAGTCTGATGCTGAAATTACCTCAGAATGTGTACAAGCATGCCAGGAAGTAAGTATATTACTGACTCTAGCTGCAGTATTTATGCTTATTAAGCCAATAATAAACATGACATTAAATATCTAAAATTAAAGAGACTAGAAGCCATCCATGAAATCGTCAATTATCTGACTCTCCCTGCAGTGTTGAAAGGATAAAGCAAAGGTTCAAGTCACACTTTGCTCTGCATCAGTCTCCAATTTATACATTCCCTCTAGCTCAGCCTCTTTAACCTCTCAGAATCAGTTCTCCCCATGCTCATTATCTTTAAAAATAAAATTTGATCTATATACTTAACCCAAATGCAATTTCATCTCAAATATGCATTTTAGACCAGATTCCAAACATCTCTTATTCTCTTTAAGAAATATTTTCAAGTATTGCAGGAAATAGTAGGATCAATGCTACTTAAAACGTAAGTATTGCTGTTTATTTTCTCAGACTGATTCTTTCATTCTTATCTAAGTTTATCAATGCTGAAAAGCATGAATAGCTGGACTAAAGATACAAGTATCTAGATACTCAACTTTATTTCCTTCCCTTGGGTAATAATTATCTACATACAACTAGTACATATCTGCTGGTACATATCTGTCAGCCTAGACAAAACACTTTAATCAAATAGCCAAAATTGGACAGATTATTAAAACTAGTTTTAGAGGACCTCTAATATTTCAGCATTCAAAAACTTTTTTTTTTTTTTAAAGGAGGAGCAATGGTAGTCAAAACTTGGTAATTTATCAAGATTAAATTTTGCTGTAAAAATATATATCAGTCATGAAAGCTGACTTACAGACAAAAAGTCTTCGAAACCAAGATGGAATTTCTCACCAAAATAAGAGGGATAAAAAAAGTGAGATAATAAACATGAATTCCATTTTCAACCACATTGTCTCCCTTCTTGATCATTGATCTCTTGATAAATGACTATATCCCGAAGCAAATTCCACAGGTCCAACAAGTAGCAGCTTTCCCTGAAATTTCCTACATCTATTTGAAGAGTCCTCACAGTAAGGGAACGTTGAAACATATAAATCACCCCTTGAAAATGCCAGAGTGATGCTAACTGTCTTGCTGGTATCATGTGTTTACTATACCAGAATTAATAATTATTTTTTTGATTATAAAGGGTTCATTACAGAAGTCTTTTAGAGAGTATCTGCTAATCTTTAAAAATTAATAGCATAATCTCAGAGGGATGTGTCTGCCTAAGATTAGAAAATTACTAATTATCATTACTAAAAAGACTAATTATCATCCTGAATCACCATTCAGCCATCTGTTATATAAGAAGAGATATATGACTCATCAAAAAAAAAGAAAATAACCCTGTGAGAAAAGCCTAAAACTGTTTTGATAGAGTACTTAGGGAGGCAAAGGCAATTCTATTGTAACCAAACCTCATTTTCAAGTAACGAACGTTTTCGACTTTCTTCTCTAAATGTTTGCGTTAGGAATGTAAGAACAGAGATGGATGGATATTAAATGCTGTTAGTAAAATTCCATGTTAATTTCTGCTTGCATAGGAAGACCAGAGGAAATCAAAGCAAATGTCAAACACAAAAGGCTTCCCAAGAGGCTTGAAAGAAATTTCATGGGTTTGATACAAATTATTTAATAGCTTATGAGTTCTGGAATAAGTTGCAAGAACATATAAACGTATTGTATGTGTTTTTTGTTTTCTATGGAGAATTATATATATAATTTGAAATTTGAGTATCTGTGTGCATAAACAAACATAATATACACAGCGTCACAGCAATTCACAATTGATTCAAAATATCCAGCTCATCCAAAACTCTTAAGAGAGGGTAGGAGTTTTAAGTCATTTACAATATTGTCTACACTATTTCAATAAAGTAAATTGTAAAGTTCGCTCTTTTTTTTTCCAGCAAGAATTTCACTTGTGTCAGAAAATACTTCTTATTTTTCTGTGTTAGTTATTCACTATATTTTATTTTTAACATGTTAAATTTTACATCAAGATGCTGAAATTGGATAAATTTACTCCTTCTGGCTACTGTCTGAGGGGCTGGTGTAAGGGAGTGATGTCCTGCTCCCTGACACTCATTAAGCACAGTTGAATAGAACAAGCTCCTGGACTGAGGCTTTGAATGAGAGAAAGACGTAAGAAGCCTGCAGTGAAAAAGGAGCAACAAACAGAGCTTCTCAGGACTGCTGAAAGACTCACTGGTTGGAAGCTCCTGTTTCTCATGACAGACACCCCAGGCTGTGCCTCCAGTAGCAGCTAGCACGACCCAGGATCAGCAGACCTGTTGAGAAAACTGGTGCTAAGGACATGGTGACAGCAGGATGTATACTTCATCGGGATTTACTTCAGATTAAATTTATTCTGGTTCATGGACTGAAAGTACCTTAGCAATAGGAGTACGTGCTTCTGAAATGCATTTCCCAATTTAATAGTGTTAAAGAAAAAAACCCACAACTAACTAGTTTGTATGCTTGCTGAGATCACTCTGTGTATCAACTAAAGCACGAAAACAGCGGCACTAGGGAGAGCTGCTCTAAATATGTAGTCCTGTTCCAAACTAAAATGATAATGTAGAAATAAAATCTTTGGAGTTAAATGAAAACAATTTTTTCTTAGAGGATAATACGTACAGTTGGTGAAAGTTGACATGACATAGACAATTGCTGGAGAGGTGGATCCCTTCTACAATAATAAAATGGCAGAACATAGACAGATTTTCAGACTTCTTTGTTTCTTTTTGTCTTCTACAAAAGATCCCAGTCTTCTCTGTAGCAGTGTCACTTCATTGTGGATTGTAAATTAAGCCACCTTAACGGGAACCTGAGACAAGAAAAAGGTAGTACTGTTATCCAAGTGCTACCTCAGACCTAGGGGGAGGTTAACAAGCTGGGGGAGAAGAATCTATCACTGATAATGGACGTAAAGAATGCAGAATTTATAGGTCACAAGGAAAGTAAACTTGGCAGCTGTGCTGAAATCAGCTCAGACTGGGTAAGAGGTAATTTCAGCAAGGGGAGATAGCGGCCAACTCACAACCCACTGACTCAAGAAACCCACCAACTCAGGAGAAGAGGAAGATTGGACATGGGACTAATTAGCATTAGAAGTAAGGGAATAATTTAATCAACAGAACAAGAGAACTTTGTAGCCAATGAGCATTACTTATTTTATTTGCTAAAATGCATAACTAGTGAAAATTTGAACATCAGGACCCCCATCACCTACAAGCACAGGGTGAAGAATGACCAACAGGAGGCCACAGAGTCCATGGGTGGTGATTGTCCTTGCTTGATCTCTGTCTCCCTCTCTCTCTTCTCACCACTTTTCTATTTCTTTCCATTTCTCTGTCAAATAATATCTCTATTATTGACTTCAGAATATGATCTCACGGCAGAGGCATCCCTCACTAATCAGGCCTCAACATAAGGTTCTCAAAGGTGTAAGTACAGGATGTCGACAGAGTTCTTCAAAATAAAAAAATGGAAAAATATAGAGGCCACAAGACTATAATCATAATCACAAATATTTGCCATTGAAAGATTTTAACATTTTGACCAGGGTGAAACCAGTCTTAGGGATCAGACAGAGAAAAGACATCAGATATCCAGGATATACAAAATACCATGTGTATAGTAAAACCTGAATGTAAAATGAAAACTTGAATTAATGAAGAGCAAGAGGACTGTGTTTAGAAAAAGAACAAACCCAAGTAGATCCACAAGTGGGATAAAAACCTCCTTCCACAAGCATCATACTCTTCCTGATGCCCCTGACAACTGCATAAAAAGAATTTAAAGAATAAATATTTGAAATTACAATGTGGCCTCCACATTTCTGTTCCACTTCAGATTCATCTGCAGCTGAAGTTATCTAGTTCAGCCACAGATTACAGTGTACCTTAAAATAACAATTTATACTTGATTCCGGGTTAAGAAAAAATATGTAAATCATTCAAACTGGGTTTTTATTTGGATTTAGTACAAAAGTGTTAAACCAAAGTCTGAAGTGAAACTCAGGTAACTGATAGCCAGATCATCCCAGTGCTGAGTTTGTCATTTGAAAATTGCAGTAAGTCCTATTACACTATATAGACAAAAAGTGCTTATCAAAATAAATCCAGAAATGTCTAATAGCTTTTTTTTTCTGCTGCTCACTTGTTTCAGCTATCTTAGGACTGAGAATTAAAAATCAAGCCTTTTCTAGTATTGTTTGCATCCTGCTCAAAGCACAGCTGAGAATATGCTGGTAGGATTGTTCTTTCAGGAGAAAAAGAGAGAATGTCCTGAGTGAAACCTTGATTTTTCTGTGTGAATCTGAAAGAGCAGACAGTGTTTTTCTGAATGATTAGGATCTGCACTACTGAAAAGCTATGCCAAGATAGACGAGAGTAACCACTGGAGTGTTCTGTTCCCATGGTGTGTCTCCTCTTTTTTGTAAGACTATAAGATCTGTTTCACTGAATATAGTAGAATAATGTTTTATTAAGGTCAGACAAAAGACTATCATGACTGTTTTTTTGTTTTGCCTTGGTTTGTTTGCTTACCAGGATTTTACTGTATGTCTTTAAAAAGCAATAGCTTGGCAGCAAGGTCAAAAAGCTGCTTATTTATCTTTCCTGGCTGCTATAATTCAGATAGAAATTTCTGGAAAGAGGGAATTTTGGTTTTTTCTGCAAATGTCTGAACTTTTCAGGGTAAGTCTTCTGATGAGCATATAGAAAATGAGCCAAAGGATACCATGGGCTAGCAGAGGATGGGAAACCATTGAAAAGAGAAGGACAAGTACATAAGGTAAAGGACATAAGGACAGCCAAGTACATAAGGTAAAAGGCAGAACAGAGGTTCAGAGTACATCAGCTGAAGTGTGATGGCACTCAGCTGTTGTCTTGTATTATTGTAGAAGACAAAAAGAATGGAGCAAATACTCATCCTGAAAAGACAGTATACAAATCTCCCTATTTAGCCAGCAGGCCTGAGATTTTACAATTAAAAAATATCTGTTTGTCTCAGCGTTATAAGTTTTATGTTCTCCTGGTATTTTGCATATGCTCTCTTAAGAGAAAACATTCTCAAAATCCTAACCAATTTCTGATGTATTTTACCAACACTGACGGAAAAAATTGTTCGAGGGGGAAATAATGGGAAAAAATTGAATGAAATGTGGAAATTAGAAAAAAATGTGATGAAAAAGGGAGACACATGGTAAGAGCAATTCTAAACTATTCCAGATTGCCTTGTTCACATCTTGAAAAACTGAGATACCTAATTTGCTCTGAAAGGCCACATTATGTCCTCAGACTCCCCAGCATGCACATTAACTATGAAATTTTAGAAAACCACTATGCCACATCATGCCATCATGTCCATCTCACATTCACTATTAAACTGAGTACCTGGGAAGATGAGTGAGCATGATAAACATCACCTTAATCTGATGTTTCAGAAGGTCAGTGCATTAAGACCATGGTTGAAAACTGGACAAACAGCAAATCTTTTTCAGTTCAGGCAACCCCAAGAATGAAAAATAAGTATTTTTATTATTTTTCAGTGCTCAGTTTTTTCTAAATAAAATAGAAGCACACAAAGAAGTCTTTTTCACTTTGCTTACTGTTAAATCCTCAGATGCCAAGTTAGATCATACCATAAAAATTTCCATAGGCAAAAAAATAACATCAAAGGTACTCTCATACACAAGCAATGTTATATGATCTCAGTCCTATGATTAGAAACTAATTCACAGCTTGAACAATAAAGCTTCTTTATAAGTTTTCAGTAGACACACAATTCTAATTCCCTTTTCATTTCTCAGTCATACTCTTATTTTTTACCCTCATCCTCAAAACAAACTCAAATAGTTAAAGTAGCCCTAAGACATTATACCTTGGTTGAGCTACTTGGCTGCATTTGTTTTGTGTCCTCTCATTATTTATAGCACTAGGCTACAAGTACTTGAAGCAGCTATGTCATTATCCAAAAGCTAGTCACAAAAACACTGATAATACTTCTTAGTTGGAGTTTTAAGACATAGACTCTTACTTATTATTGTCTGCTGCTTGCAATTGCCTCAAGATAATGTTTATATTTCATAGAGTCCCCTTCACAACCTTTCTCTTCCTGTTTATAATAAAGCATAACTAAGAATGATTTTGCAATGTTAAAAACTTCAAAGGTAACTAAGCTGTATTGACTAAGCTATAAGAAGAATGGAAAAATTCAGAATCATCACTCTGTTTTATTGTTTTAATCTTTTCTGCCCTATTGACACAATAAAGAGGGCTTCATAACAACTGCTATCTGAACTGCTGTGGTGCTCCAAGCTATGAATTAATCTTCAAAGCTGAACCATTTTGACTTGTATTTCCAAGAATGATAGTGTGGTATTTGTAAAACAATGGTTCCAGTTACATAAACACCCTCATATAATACTTTTTATTTCTGTCCATGAGAAAGGAACATGGAAAAAATTTTGTTTGTAATTTTTGTCCTATGTTTCAAGCTTCACCATCATCTGCAGATTGAGAATTAAAAAGATAAGAAATATCAGATATTTACAGCCTTTTAAAAGTTCTGAAACTGAAATAGCTATAGTTTTATAAACTAAAATTCATGTCATGGTTCAGTAAGTTTTAATAACTGTTATTTATAATGAGTGCGGTATAGAATTAGACTATTAATAATTTAGATTCGTGCTTTCCTGACAGGAATAGAATTGAAACTAACAACAAAACAACAAAACCCACTG
>JAOTQP010000870.1:41030737-41052407 GCA_026413545.1 Cichladusa arquata
AACTAACAACAAAACAACAAAACCCACTGCAGGCTGACAGAATAATTTATTGTAATTTTTTTTTAAGCAATAAATATTTTCAATTATTACTCAGATTTCATTAGTAATTAAATATATCAAGATTAAATATGGAAAACAAAATCAAAAAAAATGGAAGAACTCGTCAGCAGAGGAAAAAAATTATATAGAAAAGATTTCTTTACTTTCGATTTCTAATAATAAATGTTTGCTGTCTCTGCACATCACCTGTGTTTCTTTATTACAAAAACTACAAAAAATTTCCTGGGTATAGTGCAAGAGGAAGAAAGGAGTTTTGTCTCTCCAGTGGGAATGCACAAGATGGATTTGATATGTTAGGTATTTCTATCCTTGAGTCATCTGGCTGAAAAAGACTTTCAAGAATTTTAGGCACAAGTGTTGTTTTCTCTGTTCTACATGAATACAAAGTGAAAACAAATTGTTCCTGCTGAGACAAAAAGCATCCTGGTAATTTCTTCCATTCCCACTAGAATTTCTATGTATAGGTGATATAAAAAAGAAGGCACCAGGTTTAGTTCTTTCTAATTTGAACTGACCTCAATGATGCCCAGTACACCCACATACCTTATAAAAAAATCTCATATGTAACAACTGTCCTTGTGGATATGTGATGAAATGGCCATTCTGCCACAATTCGCTCATAATTTAAGGCATCCTGAACTTAAAAAGCCACAAGAAAACACCAAAACCAAGTGCAACAAAGCCCCTCCAAAACAAAGAATGCACACACAATTTGGATCTCATAGCTAAAAGGTCAAGTTCTATGCATGTTGTAGACAGAAAACACTATCCAGGGAAAAAGATGAGGTTTCAAAGCAATAACAGTGACTAAAATCTTAGCTATCCACTGTGTTGAAATAAATGAAGTTGCTTCAAATATTCATCAGGTAAATTTTAAAGACAATCCTTAGAGTGGAATCTGGAAACCTAATTTCGTGTACAATTCTTCTAAAGGTGATTCTGCTTCACAAGTGATGAGTAACAGACTTCAGCCAAGGTTTGACGGATGAAAACCAGAGGTTGCTGCTTGTTTTGGATGCTCGCTAAGATTACTTGCTGTTTTGAGCCCTTTAGGAAAAAAAAATGGAAAAGCATGAATTTGGAGGGGTTGATGCAATCTACTTAGTATGGGCTAGACTTTGGTGTTTCCAAGTAGTATTGGTTCATAAGCAGTGACTTAGCAGCTTCAGGTAACCATATCTATTGAAAAAAAATGTGACAATTTGTGTTTAAGACTTATAGAGCTATATGGCACCTGCAACTCATTTTGGGATCCTCAGTGTGCCTGCCATTCTGAACAATTTATAAAAACGGACTGATTTAGATTTCAAAGAGGAAAAAAGATAGGAAAGCTATACAAAAGGATTCTATAGCTACAGATATAAAGATTAAAAGAAGAGGCATAAATAAGTTTTGCACTGAGGATAAGGCTACATTTTGTTAATTGTATTCTTTCTCTCAGATTTTATCAGGAGCATAGTGGAATATAAGTAGAACTCTATGAAAGTTAATGCGAAGGCATATACGGAAATAGATCAAAGAATCTGGTAAACTTAAAATGGAAGTTGACATAAAAGTAAAGAAGCTAGAAATGGATCCTATGATAAAGGCTCAAAATATTTAACCAACCAAAATTAAGACTGACTGATAATACATTTGTCCTTAGTAAATACTGAAGAACTTGAATAGTAGGAAGGCAGGATTATTATTCAAGTTCAAGGACAAACTTGTCACAACAACAAATAGATTTAAGTTGACAGTAAATAATGTTGACCAGAAGTGAGAAGGAGATTTATAATTCTAAAAGAGAAGAGCAACCTTGCACTCAAAAACAGAAGAAAAACCACAGCAAAAGTGAATTTAGTTACCCTATGAAACAGACTTACAAGTATATGACATAATTCTGTTTAGGCACTAAGCTCTGCTTTAGATGCTTCTTTTCAAATATTTGCACTGTATTCCTAAAAAAAAAAAAAAATAATTTGAATATATATGTTGATTTTAAATGTGTCACACTTATAAAATATCTAGATTTCTTCTATTTGTTTTTCTGTCAATCACTCTTTTAACCTACCTTAGACAGCATTTAACAGATTCAATGTTTTTCAAGGTTTACTGCTCAGCTTCAAATAAGGTTTTATTGTATTTGAGCTGATGTGTTTGTCATCTTAAAAGCAGGTACTATATGAATAATACACATACATTAGGTATGTGTAAATTAAGCAAATGTACTTACTATATTGGTCTGTTTAAATGTAAATTTATAAGAATATTTGTACTAGCATTTATAAAAAATAAGAATTTGCCTAAAGATGTGTTTAAGGAAAAAGTGTCAGCCGGGCTTGACCTCAATATTTATACCGGAATTTAAAAAACACTCTGCACTCAGAAGACATCTCTTGTTTTCCTCTACAAAATGAAGATGCCAATTTTTTTTTTCTAAGTAAAGCGCTGGGATATACACATTGATAGCTTTTCTTCACTGAGATGTGTTATGTATGTGACCATCACAACTCAGTATATACCAGTTAGTACTACTGGAAAACATCTATATTAGTGTACTGGTGCTCCCTCCTTGAAAGTTGGCCATAAAGACAGGACTTAGCTTGTCCCTTCTTTTCAGCTCCTCTTCAAACATACAGCAAATTAGGTAAGACTTTGAGAGAAAGAGAGAGGTGGAAGGGAATATTGTAAGTATGTTTGAAGTAATTCTCTCTATGTTCACTCACACTGTGGGTGACTGAGAAGAGGAGCAGCTAACAATTACCTGGAGGAGGACCCTCAGAGTTCTAAACTGAGCAAAATTGAAGGATAACTCCCAAAGGCAGCATGATCACAGAATGCCTCAGCAAGTGCATGATGCATAGTATAAGTATTAACAGAGCTCCAGGTGGCCTCTGCAAATGCCAAGTGTGCAATACTCCACAGAGAAGCTACTCTCACTGCTTAAAATGGCCAAATGAGCCCTTGCAAGAAGGGAGGTTTCCTGTCAGCAGTTTGAGAGCATTCATTTGCATGTTATGATAATCAGAATGGAAACTTTTGTGAAGACACTGATACCCCCTGAGGTCTTTCAGCCTTTACATGAGGCCATTGAGAAACTTCCTGAAGGAGGTTTTGCAGTATAAAAGGACAATGAGAATTTATACCCTAGTGTGTAGAGAGTTGTATTTACTGAGAAATCATGAGACTCAGGAGAGGCATGGCAGTCAGAAAACTCCGCTGGTAAAGCCTTGAAAAGCCTGTTAAGGGTTGCTTTTTCCTTCTGGAAATGACACAAGAGGAATTAGCCCTAAGACCCTATATCTGATCTAAGCTTTCCTGTGGAAATCACAGCTACTGAAAATTCTTTTAATAGATAAATGAGAAGATATAAAATTTCAGGTTAAAAGAGCCTGCACTTTTGAACTGAAAGAGCCCATTGATATCATACTGGAAAGTAGATCTTTAACTGTAGGTAAACCCTATTAGACCCTTCAAAAATTTCTCCTGGGGCCTGAGAATGCTGATTAATCTTTTACCTAAGGACATAAAGCCACAATGACTGCTAAATTGGCTGTAACAGAAGAAAATTACAGGCTGCACATCTTTAGTTTTGAACTGGGAAATTCACTGAGGCTGGAAAACATGATTTATGACAGACCAGTATACAAATGCTACTATTTAATGTGGCAAGTAGATGCACTAAAATTTCTTCTACTGTTTATGAGAGTGTTCTTCTCTAGAGAACAGATATGCTCTAAGTCAAATTCATCCAATATTTTACTCTGAGACAAACTAAATTTTTCTCATGAGAAAGAGGTCTTGAGAAGGACAAAGCCAGGGTGATGAAAAGGTGCTATTTAAATAGAAAAAAAAAAAAAAATATGGCAGAAGCCTTACCTATGATAATCATAACTCAATCACCAGAAGTTGTAAATTGTGATGTTTAATGTAAATTTTACACTTAGTCCCTTGAAAGAGGCTGGGATGAGAAATTTGATAGTGACCCTAAGGGAGGCAGCAATTATGTCCTTCACCATACCTTCAAAATATTGTCATAATTCCATCAGCCTTGCCTCCCAGATGATTCATGCAAAGACCAGGTAGGTAGACCAGGGCCTACCTGGAAAAGAATTAGTCTGTGAAATAAATAGTGTCTGTGTGGGTGGATTTGAATCAAGACTGAAGCAAATGTAAAGATTTCAAGACTTCCACGAAATGTTTGTTGGATGTAGTTCATGTCAGTACATACACTAAACATGATTCTTGCCCTTGGAACTGCAATTCCTCAGAGATATCTGTGACCACAACCATATGCTTTTTCAGGACAGTTCTCACCATTGTGGATTTAGCTGTGATATCCAAAGCAGCAGCATCCTACATAAAATTTTCTCAAGTAGGATATTTATATTATATATATAATTATTTATACTTTCCTAATTGTTCTGCATGGGAAAAAATTCACACATTAAATTCTATCATGTTTTTAACTAGCAGTTTTCCAGATTACAACACATAATCCTAAATTCTGAATTATCATCTGTAAATGGAAACAAGGTCAAGGCATAACAGCTAACTTATTTCCCTTTTGGATGATGTACTTCACATATTTAAAAATTATAATCAGAAGTAGATATCATGCCATCTTTCTCTCACTGCACAATGGATCAGGAAGCATAATGGTAAATTAATTTTTATTTCTTTCTGCAGAGTAGAATGGCTTCAACGTCTGCACTTTGGGTGAGTTTACATTTCAGATCAACAGCATGCTTTCCATAAAAATTTCTGAATGTTTGTGGCAATCTCCAGCACTGGACAAGGAGAGATGCACTGTAGCAACAGTGATCATAAAACAGACAAATACCAGATAATACAGGTTGAATAGAAAATATCACTTTAGAAAACAGGAAAGAAAAAAGCACTATGAATAACGAATATTTTTTAAAATTCTTGGATGTACTTTGTCAAGGCTGAAGACAATTGTTTACTGCTGGTGAATGTATATAGATGAAAGCAAGGAAATGCAGATATATTGACTCACAATGGCAAAGTAATGATAGTAGAAGTACTCTTGTAACAGTTGCTGTGGTGCAGTGCATTATGAAGACAACAACAGCTGTTTCTGAATGACTGTTCATTAAAAGTATATGTACAAACTTCCATTTTCACCCAATGTGTGCAGTTGATGGAGGGCTGATACCGCCCCCAACAGCTGATAGACACTTTTATCTTCACCATAAGCTGTCCATGCCTTCCCTGTCTCCAAGCATTCACAATTGCAAAAGGAAAGTTGCAAATTTTACAAAACATTAACTCAACCACTGGAAAACAGATGCAGCATGCTGGACTTGGCACAGAAATAAAACAACAATCTGCAATCACCACAAAATATCCAACAGCTTTTGGTTGCACTGCTGGCATTGAGCAGATCAAGACTGAATATATATTCTTAACTCCTGACAATAGTTATTGACTTTAACTAATAAAAAATACTTTCACATTTCTTCTAATTTGTATACTGTTTGCACTGTCCATAAACTTGTCTTATAAATTTTTCAGAGAATTCAGAAAGTTACTAGCAATCCAAATAACAAACAAACGTGAAACATATCAACTTCAGATTTTCATGCATCAATAGACATAAAAAACCTTTCTGTGTCTCCACAAAATAATGGCATACTGTGAGCAGCTCAATGCGAGCAGAAAATGTCAACAGGGGGATTTTTTATTAAATAACTAAAGCCATTTTATCTGTGGCTATTGCAGAGGCTATTTTGTGAGGTAAGACATGCCTCTCAGATTCAGCAGGACAAAATGAAGGAACTTGTACAGAAGTATTTATGTCTGTGTTAATTTTCTGTTTTTATTTCAGGGAAGCTATGATGAAGACTGAGAGCTCTATGACAAATAAAAATATCATGGAAAAAAATTGTTTAATATGGATTTTCAGAGTTGAGTCAGAATTCACTTGTTTGATTCAACGTGCCAAATAAATTGAATGTAAAACAAAATACTGCATTTGCTAAAATAAATACTCATTAAAATGAATATAACTATAGATAGCTACAGTGCTTAGAGAAATAAATAGAGCTCAAACTGAAATAAATGTAGCACATTGAAAAAAGCATGCAACTTTTACAGAACATGATAAAATGAACACTGCACCATTTAAAACTGATTGACAGGTAATGAACTATAAAATCTATATTGAAATGGAAATGACAGAGAAAGAATAGCACAAGGCATCAATGCAATAGTCACAGAGCTGAAAGATGGGAAAATTTCTGAGACAACAGCTCACTGAAATTTAGCAAATTAAAGAATGATAAAAAAATCTTTGTATTCTGATTGAATTAACCAGTTGCTGAGAGACAGAACAGCACTGTAATTTAACATGACTCTTAAATGGTTTCTCCTGCTTCTAGCAAACTTCCTCTAGAGCTGAAAATGTGACACCAGTAAAACACAAAACACATTCCTTCATATCCAGCCTTTCCTTGAGTGTATCTTAACATGTTGTCAGTTTACTATCCAACTATCAATATGACACATGCTTAATGAAGTAAACATCAGTTTGTTCTGGACTTTCAATCCAGGACTAATTCGCTTTGCCTCTTTTGAATTTGTTTTAAAGCAAATCTCCCAATGTATTTGATAAGCAAAATTCAGATAGTAATATTCACTTGCAACATTTTCCAGGAATCTGTAAAGGGTTTTGGTTTCTTTTTCCCTACGGGTTCCTATGGTTCCTTTCCTGCACACAACATCACCTTTCAATATTTGTAGTTTGCATTCAACAGACTGCAATCCAAACCTCACAGTCACTATCTAATCTGTAGAATATACCACTTTGAAAATGTTTTCCAATAAACACCATGATAAGAACTCACTAAAATCATGATAAATTTTGTTACTTAAAAGTGATCTGTACTTAGCTAAAAGTCTAAAGATTACTGTTCCAAAACATTCATTTTATTACTATTCTCTGCATTAAATCAAACAAGGAGCCCCGTTTTTGTTTGTTTGTTGGTTTATTCTGTCTAAGCAGGAAAAATATCAACTTGAGAAAAGAACTACCTTCAGAAAAATCAAGGAATATATTTCCAAATTAATCAGTTCTTTAGGCATGTTCTCAAACATCCGATATGCAAACAAGTTGATTTTTATATGAACCACTATACATCCTAATATACTGCCTCTAGAGACAGTCAATAAGCAAATAGGAATTTTCCTGAAGTCTTAGCAACAATTGAAAGAATATGAAATATTACACTCTAGCTATTGTATTAGAGGATTTTGATTCCAAGGTTTTGGTAACTTCAAACACTATTAGCCAGAAAGTTCAATTAGGTTGGATATTCATGATCTTTGTACTAGCTGGTCATTAAATTTTGCCTTGCATTGTGTTTGTTTAAATGGGTTTTCAGAATGCAATTTGTTTTTGCTTAGAAGTCATCAATAGATATCCAATGCATTTTTAGGGATGCACTGTACAATTCCTAGGATTTCTCTCTGTTCACAAACAAGCTCAAAGATTTTACCTTTAAGCTTATTGTAAATTAATAGAGAAATTTAAGTGCTCTGTATCTTCCTAGCATAGTATAAAAGTCTCACCCAAACGGGTTCATTGACAATCACAACTTAACATCAAGACAGCTTTTTCAAGTGTAACCCTGGTGAATCTTTGCCTCTTATATCTTGCCATTTTCTGTTAAGTGTTTTTAATGCTCTGTTCTTCAACTTCATAACAAAGTAAATTTTAAATATCACAGACCATGATATTCCTTCAACAGGTACTCCAGATAATATCTGAAGATAACAGATTTCCAGTTTTCCTGGCCCTTTTCCCCCTGCATGGTATGTGGGTAGCATGAAAAGGAGCTAGCTACCCTCATTATTAAGTTCCTCTTCTTTATTTTTGAAATTGTGAAATCACCTGGCTACAGCTCATCTCTGAATCAGATGTCATGATATTTTCTTTATTTCCTGTATGATTTAATTTTATATTTATTTGTCATGAAACACTCAGTATTATTCCATTTTATGTGGTTCTCAGAGTATTTCCCCCTTTCCATTCATTCTGCACAAATTTTATGCTTTTAATATTAAGATTATGATAATTTTTCCACAAGTTTAAAGTTTAAGCCAATCTTTACCTTGTTTAAATTATTTCAGAAAGGTAGCTATTCTCAATAATACATATTTCACATAAGAAAAGAACATACATTTTCTTCATAATTTCTGCTTCACTGTTAGTCATACAAATTTTTCTTTGAAGAATTTTTACTATATTTCAATTCAGATTATAAAGAGGGGAGGTAATTTTCTTGAAGAATAGGACATGACTGCAAGAATGCCAAGAAAGAGTAAAATCCATCTTTCTGTCACTATGCGAAGGGTTAGTTCTAACTACCTATGGTTTTTTTCCTAGTCATTAATAGCCTGAAAATACATGTATCAAATAAACCACTGAATAAAGAGGAAAGAAATGGAACAGCTCTTTTAAAAAAGTATAGCAAAGTGTGTTCACAGCTCTAGTGCTAGGAATTTAGTTTGAATTTGTTTTACTACACTGTTGTATTGGAATACTTAACACAAGACTGTAGGCAATTTTTAAAAAGTAACTGAATAATGCACTGAAAAATACAAGGGAAAAATTGCAGATCTATATTGACAGATCTCCATCTTCAAAGCACCCCTCAGAATAATAAATAACAGGATCTTCAGCTGCTAAAATATCCAGATAGATATTCCATCAATTACTGAAGAAATAAAATGGTTTGTATCATCATGTGAAATGTAGATCCCTGAAGTTTCTGTGTAACAAAAATGTCAATGTTAGATGCAGATCTAAGAATACTGTCAAGAAATGTCAAAATTTGGAATAGCTAAAATGTTCCTTCAGTGATACAATATATTAAGGCAGTCTGTACAATAGTTTTGTCTAGGAGTAGTTAACTTTGTCAAGAACAAAATTCAGAATGTGTCTGGTTAATATAGGATATTTATAACACAATATTCAAGGAAATCTGAAATATTTAAAATACTTCTAAAAGAAAAAGAAAGATATTAAAGAATATTCATAGCCACACAGCAAAACTACATTTTGGTTTTGTACTCTTCAATATGCAAGCTGAAATTCATCTTAAAGGAGTCACTATAGGAACAGTACACTACCTAAACATTAAGTTATAAAAATTTCAGAAAAATAAAAAAAATCAAATTTTTACAGAGGTGATATCAAAGATATCTAAGAAGAACATTTTGCATAGACAAAATTTGAGCTAGGGTTGTGTGATATGGAACTGAACTAAGATATACTACATGGAAATTAGGTATCTTTTTTTTTTTAATGAGCTTTTTTAAAAAAAAGAAAGGAACAAAACCAAATCTTGCTTATTCATCCCATTTTAACAAAGAAACTCAAGATACAATGTTAAGATGGCACCTAAAATGCCAATTATTTGGGCTTTTCAATCAGCAACTGACAAAGATTTTGTTAAAGGAAGACAGAAAGAAAGAAGGAAGATGAACTTCAGACTTTAATATAGGGATAATGGAATGGTAAAAAAGAAGCCCTGATTTCCTATTGTTACAGTATCCATCATTAACTGCTAGAAAATTACCTAAACAGCATCACATAGAGAGTATGAGATGCAGAAGATATAGAGAAATAGTGCTTTATATATTCTTAATTTTGCATGATTTCTAAATAATGGACTCTGAGATTCATATTTTTCACAGTTAATGGCTTTGGAGCAAACTCCTCTGGATTGTCATTAATTGCCAAGAAATGCTGACCTCAGAGGCCATTCTTATGAAAGGGCTGCATAATGCATATAATAGTTATGCAAATGCTGAGTATCACTGCAATAAATATTCAAATGAGGTGCTTACAGAATGCTTATAGGTTATTCTTGAGCAAATGCTTTGGCTGGGTGTGGAAAGTGGCCAAAGGGTGGGTGTGTGAACACCTACACTCAGTGGCAACGAAGCCTAAATATTTTTATTCTCTGATGAAATGGATCTGGGATTAAAGTTTAGTACTAGCAAAGATAAGAGATACTGACACTGCAGGATAAGCTCCGGTTTGGAGTTTTGCCCTTCATGGTATTTGGCTGTAGTTGGAGGAATTTTGCATTGCACTGCAAAATAAATAGAATCCACTGCCAAATATTCTCAATGTGTCACAGAAGCACATGTTCAGAATCAGAGCATTCTGTCTTGCTCATCCTCCTTAGATGTGGATGGTTAGTTCAGACACCTCCCTTAGGAGCATAACCATTATTGTCTCTAGTGAAAGCTATACATCACCAAAGAGTATCCCTGAATTGTAAGCACTGAGCCTCCCTGAGTTTGTCAGTCAGACATATTGATGGACGAGGAAGTTTTCCCTCATGAATTTAGACAGCAGAGAAAGAGGTTGCTATCAAGCACGTCTACTCTGAATTCAGAGCTCTGTATTCTGTACTATGGATAGACATATAACTATCACTTGTTATAATGGGCAGCTGTCACTCTTTTTGAAATTATGATGTCCACGGTGTCCACTTTTTGCATAGCAATAGCCACTAAAAATAGAGAATGTAGAAAATCAATGTTCATGGATCTTTTCCTTCCTAAATATGGGAGGAATTCAACTTACTTTACCCTCTTCCTAAGTATCTTAGCTTCTAGATTATAACACAGACAGGACTACAAAAATTGTCCACAATTGTTATGGAAGTAGGAAGTAAGAATCCTGCTTCCTCCATAGGCAAAACCCCAGAAGTCAAATACTTAGCCAACTCTTCAAGTTTTTAGGTAGAACATTATTAATGGAAAGAAATGTTTGTTTCTCTGATCCACAACCCAGGTTCTGTTTTGGTTTCTAAGTTGGATCAAACAGGAAATAGCAAAAGCAAATGCTTGGAAGGTTTTCCCTATCTCAAAACCTACATTATTTCGATGCTACTTCTGTGAAGAAAATCACTGACTCATTCTAAGATGTTGGGTATCTGCTAACCATTTATCTGAAGTGCAATGAAGTTTCAGCAAAAACAATACTACTAACCTTCTTAAAATGATGCAGTTCTGCAAAACATTAGACGCTACTAAACATCACAATTGGGTCACTGCATAGGATAATTAAAAAACAACTGAATATCCAGTCCTCCAGGATTAGGGTGAAAATATCCAAGTCACTAAATTACTTTGATATAGGCACCAAAAACCCATTTTATGCATCAAATAGCCCATTTCTATTATGACTTCTCTGGTTAAATTGCTAAAAGCAACAGTGACAGTAGACATCATAGTTAACAGTGCAACTTCTAGTCTATGGTATTGTATAGTCACAGCTAAACCAGATTAGAAATGCTAAAGGATAACATATTTATATATAGGTATGTATATGTATATATATATATTCTTATCAATAATGGTGCTTTGAGCTGATAATAAGAACTGATGAATTTACAAAATGGACTGATCACTTAAAAGAAGTGTGTCATATTTGATTGTACTTCATTCTATAGTTAACAACTGACCTGGCTTATTATACCTCTAAATCTTTCCATCCCAGCCATCTTTGTTTTCATAACTGATACTTATATATGTTGCTACTCTACAAAGACTTATATAAGAAATTATGTATATGAAAGCAGAACAGAAATAAAATTTAGAGATACTTAAGGTAGGGTAATCACAAAAGATGTTGCATTTACAAAGATGGTCATTGCCAGAAAGTAATTCAGAGATGGCAAATATAATTAAAATCTTTTTTTAAAATGTCTCTAAGAACGTATCTGGCATGATCGATTACTATTGGACATCATACTTTCAAAACAAATTATAGAGAAAATTGGGTGATTTTGATTGCCATTAAGACAGATTTTTGTTGTTGCTGTTGTTGTTGTTTTGTATATCTTCTAAATAAATTTAATTTTGTGTCATATTTTCAGACAAAAATCTAAACTGACTGATATATACCCCATCTTTTGAGCTTTGACAGGAAGTAGGAACTGTCTTAGTCCAAGCCTAATGGCTGATATATATTTGAATGTTTTGGACTAGAGCACACAGACCACATACTAAGTTGTCTGTAAGTAAAAACAAAAAAGATGTAATTAACCAGTACATCATGTTTAATACACATCACAGACACACATTCTCACAGCAAGTAAATATACAGACATATATGTATACCAGACATTCAAAATTAGAGATTTTTTTTCCAGTTTTAAGCCTTTTTCCGTGCATTTCATAGAGCTATGTAGGGCTATGTACTATCTACCATAAGCTGTAGAATACCATAGGAAGTCTGAGCCTTTCTGGGGAAGAATAATTTTCATCCATCACTCAGTAGGATGTTCATCATAATTGTTCATCATAGTTTCATCATCATTCAGTAGGATAGCTCTCAGTGTGGCTATCCTACTGAAAAAGCTAGTTAGTCTGAGTGTAGGAGATCTAAAGACAGAAAAAGAAATATAAAAGCTGTTAAGAAATGCAGCACTCAAAGGGAATTAGGATTTTTAGGGTATTAGGATGTGCTGTGTTCTAGCACATATTTGTTAAAGTAATGATTGTCACATATGTAGTTATCTGTTACTGCTAGTGGACATTATTAATTGTCTACAGATTAATTATATGAGACTGTATAAAATATACTGTTAAAGGATTGGCATAAAATCATGTGCAAAGGGGATTCCAGTCTGAGGTCACCTTTTTTTTTTTTTAATTTGAATTAAGTATAAAACCTGAAAATAAAAGCAAGGGTTCCTGAGAAGAAACATAAATATCAAAATTCAGAAAGGAAGGTATTTCTATTAAAAAGAAATTATGTGTGCTACACACATGTTCACAACTGCCCAAAGCTATAGGATGAGATGCTGAATTAAAAATGACCTATTTAACCATAGCCCAAAAACTGTAGGAATATCACTTTCTTTTCCCAAAGTAAAATTCCTTGAGGAAAAGATGATATGGCTTTCTCCACATGAAATCTTTACCTTTTAATAGTCTTAGTTTCCTCTAGAAGTTTTAAATAGTTTACCTAACCTACTTTCTTTTCTTTTTCCTTGGAAAAATATATCTGAATTATGTAAATCATTATCTGTCAAGATGAAATGTCATAAAGAGTGCTTAGAAATAATGCATATCCATAAAAATATACAAGTATCTGTCCTGTAGAACTGCACAACTAAGCAAAACATATTTTATCCTCTAGTCTTGTTTGTGGGATATTAAATCTCAGTCAGAACTAGAAGGATTGTTTTCACTGTTTTTTGTGCCCTCAAGATCATTATAAGAAGACATGGGTTAAGACTTGAAATTTTGCATTAGCTGGTATTTAAGAAAAGATGAAAAATTCAATTCTCATATTTTGAGAGCCAAAACACCATTATTGATCTCAGAAACCATAGTAGCATTAGTGAACACAATAAATAACCTAGATGGACAGCTTTTTTATTCAGTTTCTGAAAACACAATCTCAAGTTAAGATTTCAATCTCAAGATAAGAATTGTTAAAACTTTTAAAGAAATACTCTTTTACAAAACCTCTGGAACATAGTAATGATATTTAGGAGACAGCAATAGTGTTGTTCCAATGTCAATAATATCCTTATCACACTGTTAAATCCTTGTAATACGTAAACTAAGTTATATGTCAATGTAAAAAATTTCATTTTTATGCATTAGCAATAAGAATTTTGCTCACATGAATTTACTATATATAAGAGAGAGTCTACATATAAATCACAGGCTGGTTTGGCTTTCAATTTCTTAAAATCTTGTTTTATTTAGCAAATTTCATAAATCCACTAAATACTACAGCATCTGCAATAACCTTATCTGAGCTTATACCTTAATTCTTACATAAAAAGAAAACCAGACACAAGTGATAACTAAATCCTCCAGCAAGATGTCTTCAAATAACAGAAAATAATACTGGAATGATATAGGCATTTTAGCATAAGAAAAAATGTGCAGTTTTTATTAAAAAGTACTCTTTCAAAAAATACATGACTTCTTCATTGACTGATCAGAAACTATAGAAGATATTTTATGTGCATGCACATATATTTAGATAAATATCATCCTTCATTTATGCTTTACTTTATAAAATAGCTGTCACAAACTAATTACCTGACTTTCAGGTAATTTCTAATGATAAAAGACTCAGATGGAAGGGTTTTGTGTAACTCAAAACCTGGTAAGTCTCTCTCTAACTACAGCTTAGCTTGGCTATACACCTAAATGTGACAGATCTGACTTTCCTTTCCCCCATTAGAGCATTCTATTCTTCTAGCCATAGGACTACCATACAGCTGAATCTAGTCACCTTTCTAGTAAAGTTGAAAGCATTATTTACTTTACTTTTAACCATGCAGAATTTCACAGAGTGCATCTTGTCATTTTATTCTGGTACTATCACACCTTACCCAGTAGAGCCTTAATCTGTGCTCAGTGCCATTGCCATTGTACTTGACAGCAATGTATAACACATTCTATTGTGTGAACAGTTAGAAATGCACTGAACTATGTAAATGAGTCTCACTGCAAGAATTTTTATAGCACATTTAAATTCAATGGGTACATACTGAATCTAAAATTCTGTATTAATATGCATTTCATGAAATGATTTACAGAAATGCAAATCATTCCACTTCCATAAAGTGACTGTGGCATTTTCTAATCTATCTTTACCAAAAAAAACCCTTTCTGCCGATTCACTTTCCACTGTAGTTTAAATCACACTTGATATTTAACAGTAAAGACAGAAGGAACTGGGAGGCTTCACTTTGTCTTCTAAAGGTTAACAATCTTCAGAAAGATTTCTGATATTTCTTCTGAAAGAGATATCCAGAAATAAAGGTCTTTCATTTAAAAATACCATGTACCTAGAGAAAAAAAAATAAAACCTTCTGCTTGAAACAGAAGGCTCTTTCAACCAGGTAGAAGTGTCCTAAATGCTATGTAAGACTTTATTATCTTCTATTCCGTGGTTATCCTATTCTTTTCCCTGGTCAGATAACCCAATATACATGATTTGAAGAGTTTAACAATTGTTTTCCCCTTTTACATTTAGATCATATGGCTTCCAAGAAAAAATACATTTCTCTTTTTTAATATTTTAGAGTACCTGTAGAAGAAATCCTGCATCTCTAAGAACAATCTCAGCAATGTCAAGATTTTTCTGTCGTTTAAGTGCTCCCAGATTTTCTCTGGACAGAAACCAAGAAGTAAAAATCTAACATCAATATTTCTTTCTGTGTCCAAATTCTAAACTAGTTGCAGTTTTGGAAAGATATTTAGGCTAAAACTTCCTCATAATATATAAATTTGCTAATGACCTTTTTATGGTAACTAACAGTACCAATTATAGATTGCAGAAACAGTAAGATGTACAATTTTCTGACCTGTCTTTTCAGTGAAATGAAAATTTTCACACATTTTTGAAATTGTGTGACAGTCTCTGTTAAGCCAGAATCAGAAACAAAATTTCCCCTGAAGACAGACATTATTAAGTAAAAATTTCTTTTTTGTTTTCCTTTTTCTTTTTTTAGGGGGGGAGGGTTGGTTGTTTGGTTGGTTTGTTTTTGCTTATTTTCTCATTTAAAAAAAAGCCTTGGCACAAATCAGAATATCCAATCATTCATAAGTAAAGCACTAACAGGTTAATAATGATTTAATTTTAATCTCTCCCTAGCCAGCAACAGAGCCCCAGGAACAAAGCCCCAGACAGATGAGGGAGACAATCCAAGAGTAAAAGTGAGAAAGGTCTTATATTGAGAAAAAGACATTTCAACAGGCAAAGCAAAAGCAGCATATGCAAGCAGAGCAAAACAAGGGATCACTAAGCACTTCCCGTGGGCAAGCAGGCATTCATCATCTCCAGGAGAGCAGGGCCCCATCACTTGAAAGGGTTACTTGGGAAGACAAACACTATCACTGATAAAGTCCCCCTTTCCTTCTTCTCCCCCTAGTTTTATATGCTGAGCATGAAGCCTTTATGGCTGTCCCTTTGGTCAGATGGGGCCAGCTGTCCTGGCTGTGCCCCCTCCCAGCTCCTTGTGCACCCCCAGCCCCCTCCCTGATGGGGTGAGAGGCAGAAAAGGCCTTGACTCTGTGTGAGCACTCCTCAGCAGCATCCAAAACCCTGTGACATCAATATTCAAATTGATGGTGACCATATTCACCAAAAATCCAAAACACAGACTCATACAGGCTACTACAAAGATTAGCTCCTCATCAGCCAAAATCATCACATTTTCATAGATTTCAAAATCTATCCACAGTACCCACTGAGAAGAGGGATCAGCCTTGATTACTAGGTTAATTTGCTTTGCCAAAGTGAAATAACCCAAACTTTAATTGGGTCAAACAAGATCTATATTGAACTTGTTTGAGTTTCACAGAATAAAATAGGAAAATAAGTGCATTTTTATTTAAATTTTTTTCAATTAAAATAAAATTACAAACTCAATGCAGTGTGTTTAATTGTTATGAATGTAAATCTTTGTAACATTGTCAAAAAAATAGTAAACCATATTCATTATTTTATCATTTTTGTGTACTCTGCTTAAATATATAGACAGTATGAATAAAACACACAACACATCAATGGGGATATCTCATTACCAAAATCAACTTAGTACTGTTTTGTTTGAAAGATAAGGTTGTCTGCAAGAGCAAAGCCCAGCTGATTTATCTCTGGTACTCTAAATGATGTTTCACAGAGCAAGAGTCACTCCATGAAAAAGCAGTAACAGCATTCCTCACTTTCCTTCTGACAAATAAATTTCTGCAGCACCATAATTTTAAATGCATCACTATGAATGATGTTTCACTGTCCCTTAAAATTCACCTCTCACAAGAGAAATAATTTAAGAGAAAATAAGACTGATATTCTGTTTATCTAAACAATCTTGTAATTTTTGTGAAGATAGATTACTAAATCCACAAGTGAATAAAATATTTCAACTAGAGAAAAAGCCTTGAATTACCACCAAGAAAACTGTGCATTCTCTTTAAAACACTTGCTTTTTCTTTGTTTGATTTAGAGGACTGAGTCAGATCAAGTGACAAGTAGTAGGGCAAGAAATGTGGACAAGTTTTGAGAGTAGGTCTTGACTAGAAGCCAGTGGTGACAGTTATTAGAGAAGCTTGCAGACTTGAAGGGTTAGGGAATGTGCAGATTTATGCAAATGTAGAAATGTAGAGGAATCAAGTTATTGACTGAGTCAGAGGGCAGGTGGAAGGAGGGAAGATCTCTACATTCATGTTAATCCTGGAGAGGACTTCAAACTTCGAGCTCTTTGGGACAGAATAGAACAGAGCAGTTCTGGGCTTATTAATCACTGTCTTATAAATACAAAATTTTAATATTAAGCCTTGTCTTTCATGCAGAAGTCATCCATTTCTGCTTCTTGACATGTGGCAATATTTTTTTCTGTTGGATTAGATTTCTTCCAGTTTGGCATTTTGAATCCATTCAAAAAAGGAAAAAAAAACACTAATACCAGTACAAAAAAGGGAGAAGGCACTTGCAGCTGGAATTGGAATTGCACTGGGGAGTGAAAGTAGGAAGCAGCTCAGACTGATTCAGACTGTGTTACAAGTAACACTAGCTAAACTAGTTAAAGTGCTGTAAAATTTAAGAACAAGTAGCTTCTTCCTGGGGTTGTAAAATATGTTTGAATCAATTTCATATTTTATATTATTCATTTGAAGGGAAAAGCACTGAGCATTGGATCAACCTCCAGTCAAAAAGCAGTTTTGAACTAGTCCACCTCCCATTTCATGCTTAATCATCCTGTCAATGAGAATACTAGAGGAGAGATCTTGCCTAGATAAGCAACATCCACTGCCCTCCTCTCATCCAACAAGCTTGTCGTCTCATTGGAGAAAGTTCCATTGCTTGATCATGTCCATACCAACTCCTCCAAACAAGTTCTTGTCCTTCATGTACTTGAAAATTGTTTCTAGGATTTGTTGCTCTATCATCTCCCAGGGGACAGTGAGACTGACCTGCCTGTAGTTCCCCAGACACTCTTACTACTCCTTCTTGAAGGCAGAACTAGTTTAGTTTCTTCCATTTCTGAAGAACCTCACCAGTTTGCCCATAACCTGTCAGAGACAATCAAGAGTGGCCTCACAATGGCACTCCCTCAGTGCTCAGGGCCATCTCAAGTGCTGTGAATTTGTGTGAATCCAATTTGCTTATGTTTTCTAACATGATCCTTTTCCACCACAGGGAACTCTTTCTTGCTTCAAACTCTCAGCATCCAGGGATTGCTTAAGGCTATCCTGATTAGTAAAGACTGAGGCAAAGAAGGCATTGAGTATCACAGGCTTTTCTGCATTGTCACTGTTGCCTTCCCCATTCAGCATTAGGGCCTCATTTTCCCTTCTTTTATCTATTTAAGTACTTATGGGATCCTTTCTTGTTCCCTTCATGTTCCTTTACAGATTTACCACCACATGGGCCTTAATTTCTCAATCTCATTCCTGCACTGCTGGACATGGACACCATCTCGTCATTATCTCCAAATCAATTGCCTGTGCTTTGTTCATTTCTCGAACACTTCCTTTTTGTGTTTAACTGGCAGATCCTGTTCATCCATCCAGGTCTCCTATTGCCTTTGTTTGACCTCACGCCCATCTACATGCATTCTTAATCTTGGAGGATGTCAATCTTCAACATCAATGAGTTGCCCTGGAACTGTCCTATCTGCAAGACAGTCTTGCATGAGGTTCTTTCAAGCACATAACAGAAGAGACTAAAGGCTGTTACCCTAAGTATGTGATCCTGACTTTAGTCCTGCTTCTTCTATTCAGGATTCTGAACTCCTGCATGATTATTTCAGCAGTGGCTGCCCTGGCCTTCAGAAGACAAATAATTCTTTCTTGTTTGTATCAGTTCCAGTAATGCCTGCTTCTGTTGGGTTCTCAGCCACCTGTCTTAGAAAGTTGCTGTCAAGGCTTTCCTAAAACCCTCTGAAATGTTCATGCTCTGGTGGGTTTTCTCACTGGCTGAAAACAAAACTGAAATGCACATTTGACTGAAATGAGAATTTTAACATTGACTGGTGATATGATTTTAGACCTCCGTCAGTGCCTGTGAGTGCATGAAAAAGAGGGGTAGATAGACCAGATAATTATGGTAAAATCTTGGTGCTGAACACATGCAAAGATGATGGAACAAGGCTGCCACGTAAAGAAAGCAACACACAATCCTGTAACTTTTTTAAAGACTTATATAATCAATATATTAGATATATATAATAATTCCTTATATTTCAAAATTCAGTTTTCTGCCAAAAGTGCTGCAAACAGTAATAAATATTTTACTGCATGATTCATGCTGTCTGGAACAAATCGTAATGAATTATATCTTAATGCTGCAATTCAAGCATTAAAGTTGTGTTTAATAGAATTGCATTTTAACACAGGAAAAAAGGTCTATAAGAGAAGAAAATAATGTTTATTATTGCAATGGCAGTGTCATGATATGGATATTGTGTCATCAAACATTTTGTAATAATAGAAATATATATAAAATATATTTTATGGAAGTAGAGCTGAACTACTTACTTCTGAAAAGCCATATTTGATGCATTACACAGTAACAAATGTCTTACTATTGCCATTGCAATGCAAGAAGGAGGAACAAATATCTGCATTAAGCACATAGAAGGTCTATTTGTTAAACAAAATACAAATTTCTAGGGCATAACTGGACTACACAGTCATTATTTCAAGAATATCAAATATTTAAATTGTTTAAAACTTTTTTTTGTTTTCAGAGTGAAAATCCAAACCATTAAGCCTGACTGTTTCTACATTTGTTTCATTCAACCAACGAACCAAAAAAATCAATTAGTTGCACAGCCTTGTTTTGATGGCACTTTTCTTACTTGACTAGTCTCAGGGAGAGTAAACAGCATAACGATCCAAAGAGTATTCTACTGTCAAAGCCAAATAAAAGTTCTCAAACTAAATACGTTAACATATACAAAGAACCCTTACTTCAGACCAATATCTTCTGAAGGTAGTTATTTCTGTGACTGTGGATCAACTGCAATTAATTTTCTTTTTCATCACTTCTAGATACTTTAAAAAGTTCAAACACAAATCAAATTACATTCCGTCTCCACCTTAGAGAAGCAACATGGATTATATTTCCAGAACTTCAATCAAGTATCCATAAAATTTATTTGTTGTACTGAAGAAACAATAGAGGCATAAATTGAGATTTGAAGCATTTTATCATTTAGATCGAAAAGACTTTTCTCAGGTTGGAAGGGGGACTTCAGATTTGTGCAAGACATACTTGAGTATGAGTTACCTGTCACCTGAGTAGAAGTGCTACTCTAATGTGTCCTGGTTTACTCTTTAGTTTGTGATTTGGGATCAGTCCTATTGCTGTGAGGGAGTTTGGACCAGAATGCACACATAAAGACACAGACAAAGGCGCACTCTTTGAGTCCTAATTTACTTAGTCTATAAATAATTTAACACTAATTTACTTAATAGCAAAAGATAGCACTTTTAATTTTACTAGTGAGTCTGCAGTAACAAAATGTGCTTGATAGTAAATTACAAACAAGGATTTTTTTATCTACAGAAGGTGACAGAGATCCTGCTACAAATAAGTAGCAATATTGCTTTTACAATCATTAGTAAAGTTAAAGAGCAAAAACTAGACTTATTACACTAGAGTTTACCAGCTACGAAGCAGGTATTTGTATATTGTTCAAATTAGTATTCACATTAAATAATTGTAGAACAAATTTTTTATTGACAAGAACCATAAAGAAGATCACAAAGATTTCTTGCTAATTTTAACCTCAAACTGTGCAGCCTTTTTTCTCAAGAGCAAGACATGAGTAACTGCTTTGGCCTTAACAGAGGGTAACAATAACTAAAGATAATTTTTACTCCCTCCTAGAGTACAATACTAAATCAAACCAGTGTATTTTTCTCCACATTAATAATCACAGCTCAGAATCACCGTAAAAATGTGCTGAACATGAAATGCACGTAATCAGCTACTCCCTTAGTGAAGCAGGTCAAAGGCAGAACCATTTTTGTCTCTAGTTAAGCTGTTCAGACACAATGCCCACTCATCATTAGCATAACATTTTCTGATATCTTACGGTCCTGACTAGTTCTATGCAGCTGACCTCAATGCTTTATGAAGGAAATCAAACTCTAAGATTTTTCATGGATATTTAGTACTAATTTTACCCATTTCACAAGATTAAAGCAATACATACACCAAACACCATACTCTTAGATGAGGGAGATCAGTAAATAAGCATAATTTCTGTGTTTTTCCATAAAATAAAAGAATCAACAACCCCCTAAGCTTAAAGTTACATTTACTAACATACTGACTGGCTTCAAGAGCTTTTTCTTTCTCAGGAAATCACAGGTTTGTTAGTAAATGTAACCATAGATAGATATAGATATAGATATAGATATAGATATAGATATAGATGATATAGATGATATAGATGATAGATATAGATATAGATATAGATATAGATATAGATAGATATAAATATAGATATAGATATAGATAGATATAGATATAGATATAGATATAGATATAGATATAGATATAGATAGATATAGATAGATATAGATATAGATATAG
>JAOTQP010000870.1:41058814-41071493 GCA_026413545.1 Cichladusa arquata
GTTGGGGGAATGCAGCATTAATGGGACTGCTACTATCTACAACTCATTCAGAAGCGGAAAGGAAAAAGCCCCAACCTAAAGAGTTCTTCCTCTCCCTTCTCAGCAGATTATGAAATGCAAGGAGCTGAAGAGGATCAACATCTACAAAATAGTTTTACTTCTTGTAATAAATACTAATATTATTAAACAATTAACTAATGTTTAGTCTTACTATCAAGAGATTTTAAGAAATATTAACTTCATCACAATGTGTTTAACTAGATTAAGGCAACAGAAGGTGCAAACCCAAAAACCCTTGTGCTTAAAGATATTTTTCTCAAATATAAAGAAATAAATTAAACTGATCGTTTGGCTTTAGGAGATTTTCCGTGGAAAACAGGGACAATTTCTACCAGTTGTGTTATATTTTTCTCTTTGGCCCACTGCACTTTTTATTTCATTGGACCTTGAAAATCTTGTAGACAGAAATAGAATAAAAAGGAACAATTTTTTAAATTAAGAGAAATTTTTTCATTTTTACTGTTTTTTCACTTTTTTTTTCTGTTTTTACATGGTATTCAAACTAATCCGAGAATGCCCATGACATTACAAAGCAATGTATCAAAGCTTTCAAAGCAGCAATTTTATGCTTTTATTCACTGAAATATCAAGGACAGTTTACAAATTAGTCAGTATTTCTTCCTAATTCTGTTACACATAGAGTCATCTGACCACATTATTGTATTTACTGCTCAAGCTGCATATTTCAGCAATCAACCAGCACACTTTTGTGTGTTACTTATTTTAGTGTTTAAGAACTTTTGTATTTTACCAATTTAGTTATGCATTTCACCAATCCAGTTGAATATTGCATGGATCCACCTGCATGTGAAAATCCAAGTAGATGTGGAGCTGTTTTGATTTTTTTTATATTTTTTTTTTTTTTATTGTTTTTTTTTATCTTTTTTTTTTTTTTTTTTTCTTTTTTTTTTTTTCCTTCAATTATTATTTACATACAAAATACTCAGGGTTTGGACAGTTTGTCTCATCCTAGCTGCTGCAGAAGTTATCCCTACACGTTCTAGGGCATTCAAGTTTTAACATTATAACATGGAACCATAGAATGGCCTGGGTTGGATGGGACCTTAAAGATCACATAATTCTAACACTTTCACTAGGTCAGGTTTCTCAGAGCCCCATCCAACCTGGCCTTGAACACTTCCAGGGATGAGGCATCCAAAACTTCTTTGGGAAACCTATTCCACAAACCTCACAGCAGAGAACATCTTCCTAATAACTGATCTAAACCTATGCTCTTTCAATTTGAAGCCATTCTCCCTTGTCCTCACTACATGGTTTTGGAAATAGGCTCCATCTTCCTTGTAGAGTCTCCTCAGGTACTGGAAGGCCACAATTAGGTCACCCTGAAGCCTTCACTTTTCCAGGCTGAACAAGCCAAATTTTCTTAACCTTTGCTCATAGGAGAGCTGCTCCTTCTTTGGCATATCTCTCTGGCACTGTGAAGCAGTCAATACTGTGCTGTCAAACCATTTGTGCCTGTGATAATTAGTATAAAGGCATCTTAGGGAAACATTTTCTAATTTTTATGAAGGCATTCTAGCCAATCTGAGCCTAAATTTCCAAATAACAGACCAATAACTGAGGAGATTAAGAACTGAATAAGTTCTCATACTTGTAAGGCAGAAAGGAAGCAGAAAGGGACTGGGGCATCTGCACAAATCTCTGAAATAGGACCTCAAACTTTTTTTTTTCTTAGGCAGTTATGTACAGAAACAGAGATTGTTGAAATGAGAAAAGCCAACAGAAAGGTCAACTGCATATTCCCCATCAAACACATTAACTAGAAGGAAATGAAACATTTTGAAAAGGCCAGCATAATGACACTGCCTGTTGTCTTCTGTGAGGGGACAGGACTTCCAGAGTCATTATGGAAGCTTTGTTGTGTGTACTACTGTCCTACCAAAGCTGGAAGGAGACAGGAAAATACAGGCCAAAGAGAAAGCTGAGGAGAGAGACGGGACCTCTGTCCAATGAAGAATAAAGAGAACTTCTTGCAGGGAAGAGCAAGAAGGAACTGGAGTACAAAAGGCCAAGGAGACAGTTTGGTATAGATACCGAGACACAGCTAGGAGCAAAAAGAAATACCAGTGCTAAGTATGTTTCTAGCAGACACTAGGTGGCAAGTCTCTGAAGGCTATGAGCACAGACAAGCAGGAGCAATGTGTTGGAAAGTTCAGAATTATTTTTCTGGGTAAATGCTTGGGAGTTTGAATGCTAAATATTTCTGGTCACGTGCAGAAAGGAGGGTAAACAAAACCTTGCAGATGTGTCATTGCTGTACAGTACTAATCATGGTAGTTTTTACTGAAATTACATTTTTTTGATTCTGCATTTTAGTTCACAGTCCTTGAATTATATATCTGGCATCCCACTTTCCTACAGAATATTCCATGGGATTGATTTACCATGCTTTTGGAAATATATGGAAATAGCTGCATTTTATTTCTACTAGTGCTGAACTGCTACACTACATTTGTTATTTCTGAATAGCAAACACCTATCACACTTTCACTTACACACACATGTATATATGTATATTTCTGTTAAAATACATGCACAGGTACTTTTGTTTTTCATTCAGCTTATCCCTCATTTCTTGACAGTATTTCTGTGTTTTCATACCACCTTGATCTGAGTTCAATAATACATTACCAGTGTCCATTGCAAAAGGAATATTTCTGTTAGGTTTGTTATTCAACACAAAAAAAAATAATAATCCCATGAGTAACAGTTAGCTAAAGTATAATCTATTCCTTATAACACTGAAACGAGTTCTGAGCAAGTTACTTAAAACTCTACATGAATAAAGTATTGGAAACAGGCCCTAAGGGAAACCTAAGGTTTAATGGTTATACGTATAACAGTGATACATTTCCTGACACACAGCATTAAAAGAAAAGATTCTATGATTAGTGTTTCTAAAGTGCTAGATTAGTTGGAGCTAAGCAAAAATGGGTATATTTTTATGACTTAACATTTCTTATGGGAACAAATCCTACCTTGGAGCTAAGTATTAATCTATGCTCATAGTAACTATCAAACCTGTAAGTGAGAAGGAAGTGGAATGAAGACATAAAAAACTCCTGTCCCTAGTTTCTTTCCACTCTAACTATAATCAAAGAGTATCCTGAAATTTTAATAAATAAATATTAAGAAATTAATTGCTTTTCAAATTATACTTTGGTGACAAGGATCACTACAGCATTAGGCAGAATGGAAACTATGGAAACAGAATTTAGTTAAAATTTTGCTATTGGGTTTTTTATGTAAAGAATTCTTTCCTTCAAAAGGATTGACTATTAAGTCAATGACCAAAGGCTCCTATTTAGCATAGGGCTTCCACTACTCTAGACTTTGTATTTATGCATGTCACACATGGAAAACTGCTTCTACCTTTATAATTTAATCTTTAAATCTTTTTATATAAAGATCTCTCTCATGCCTTTTTTTCCTACTGTAAGAAAAAATTATTTTAAAGGCCAAGATTTTTTTTCATGTAAAGTGTGATTTCATTAACAAAAACTTTTTCTTTATAAGGTTATTCTGTTTCAACATTTGGCTAGTCCAAGTTAATGGAAAAATTTTACTGAGCACAGAAGTGGAAAGAAAATCTTAAAAATATGTTTCAATTCCAAAAATTCTTTCTAAAAAACTAATCTTTAAATTTTTTTAAAAATGCAGTTCAGGTTTACAATGACTGAATTAAAAAAGTAAAAAAAATGTTTGCTAGTAGTCATTTTTTATTTAGTAGTCATTTTACACTGCTGATAAAAGAAATAATAAAACTCATAATTTCACGTATTAATTATGTGATAAACTGCGTTAACTAGAAGTTTCAAGTCACAGAGTCATAGAGTATCCTGAGTTGGAAGGCATCCATCAAGATCATTGAGTTAAACCCCTGGCCTGTACAGGACACCCTAAAAATCATACCATGTGCCTGAGAGTGTTGCCAAATGTTTCTTGAACTCTGTCAGGCTTGGGGCTGTGACCACTTCCCTGTGGAGACTGTGCCAGTGCCCAACCACCCTCTGGGTGAAAAATTTTTTAATGATATTTAACATAAACAGCTCTTGACTCAGCTTCATATTATTCTAGGGATTATTATCCTCTCTTAATAGTTATGTTTTCATTCAAACGTGAATGATTTTGCTACAACCGCCACAGGTATAAGTGAAAACTGAGATTGCAATATGAGAAGCTCAATTAGGAGACAATTTTAAACTATCTCTGTACAAGCAAGATATATTTCCTATTTACTTTTCATTTATGTGCAAAGTCAGTAAGCAAAGGACTGTTATTAAAGACTATTCAAAAATTTGATATTATCTCTTCTCAGCAAGAAATGCTAGAATCAAAGAAAAACTCACATATTTTGACATAAAACAGCTACTAAATGAAATGTGTCCCACTGTTTCATCTATTTTGACTGCATGTAATATACTAATCCACTTTTGTTTACAGATAAAAATAATTAGCAATTATATTAAACGTCCCAAACCCTAATGCTAGCAGTCTGCTTGTAAATAACCCTTTGTTTTCCATGTTTCCATCTGAACCAGCCAGAATGATTCCTAAAAATTTTTATAGATCAAGAAGACACATTATTTAGGTGTCACCTCAAAAACATAAGTATTTTTCCTCTTATTACAGATGAGGTATCAGTAAAGGCCTTTCACAGGTACAGCACAGCAGCATCACAAACTATCCTTTAATCTTTTCTAAAACTAGGTCTATGAGAGAAGTCCATAATGTGTTGCTGACTTCAGTACCCTTAGAATTCCTTTGGAGTACTAAAGTAGGGCCATTTTGACCATACCAGGCTATTACAGGTTGAAAAATACACTGTACAAAGAAAGTCCAAGAGAAGGACCCAAAGTGGTCACAGTACCTCCCAACAGCTATGGAAAGCAAGCCAGCTTCCAGGTTTAGCATGGAATATCATAATTTTGCTCAAGATTTAACTCCCTTTCCTCTCTTTCTGCAACATGTTTTCTTCAAGATGCTACCAATAATATCTCCACACACATTATGCAAATATTCCAATGTGAGCAACAAAAACACCATATGAAGAACACCAGTAGGATTTTTCAAACAACCACTGAAAGGGAGAATCAGCCTTACCCTGTGATATGTTACATGAGTCTTCAGTGTCAGCTTTATTCTGTGAGAAACAGCAAACAGGTTTTTCCTTCTGACCTGAGCACTTTAAGGACTGCTCTGCAGCACAGCTCAGATGAACTCTCTGCTGGGAATAACATAAAAATTTAATTCTGAGAGCAGAGTGCTCTTTCATTTATAAATTCCACCTCACTTATGCATCAAAAAAATTTCATGTTCTGCAAATATATGTCTGATATTGAGGGACAGGAAAAGAGTGAATTGATAAATATTAGCACAACTGTTTTATTTCAGTGTTTTAGTTTCATAATTAAATACAAAGTGTACATTTCAAGATGTTTGGCAGTTAAGATTTATCAAAGACAAAGGAAAATAAAATGTAACCCCTTCTCAACTTTTTTTCTTGTGGTCTAGAGTATGGTTTCTAACAAAAACCTGGTTATAAATGTATCTGTCGATGGATTACAACACTGAACTATAAAAAAATTCCTCAGATTAAATTCTATTTTTTGTCCCAGTTAATCTGAGAGTTTAACATTTTCTGCAGCTTATTCTCCTTCCTTCCTATGTCATTTTTCCATTTGCATATTATTGAACATTTTTTGAAGGTACTCTAGCACTCATCAGTCTTTTTATTGATCTGATACAACCTATCAGGATAGGAAGAAAATAGCCATTGTCAGATTCCTTTTTGATCACTTTAGCAAGCTCTTTCACTGCAGGATACTAATCCCCCCTGATTAAGCAGGAAAAGCAATCACCATCAGAAAAGACAGAGCAAGGAGAATATTTTTGATATACCAATAATCTGTCAGATTACAAAATGGGACATAATTTCATCCTGAATCTTTCCTTCAAAGTTGTTATGCACTCTGTAAAACAATTATATCTCCATCTGTCTAAAGAAGTAGAATTAATATCTCTGGTGCTTAGAGTACTTAGAAACTAGAAACTGGTCCTCAGTTTCTAACTCCTTTCTGATTTTCCATGCAAATTTGCATGTCTTGTTATTCATTCTCCTCCCTCCAATACTGTCAAAGTGCTCGCATACTCCCTCTTTTGATTTACTTCATGTCCATTCCTGTGTCTGGCTGTCTGACTCCTAGACCCTGCATCACTGATGAGCCAGAGCCTCACAGTAGCCACATAGCAGCTTCCAAGCACAGCCCTGCTTAAGCACAGTTTTCCTGATGACTGCAGCCACATTAAAATGGAAAGTTTTAACACATTGCATTGTTTCAAGCTTTGTTTGAACATTAATAGCAGTCTTCGAACAAATGCCAATAGCCAGGGTCGTCCCTGAGCAAAGACTGCTCCTAGGTTAGCAGCAATAACCACTAAAATCACAAGCCTCTTGGAAAACTCAGACACACAGCATCTGCTACAACATAACTTATTCACAATTAGCAAAGCACTGATGATCTGAGACAGTGACAGACTTATAAAGTGCTAATGCAGCAGTTTTGCCTTAGCAACTCATGTTGACACACCTCTGGCCGGGATAAGAAATGTAAGTAGAAGTGAATACTATTCATTTAAAGAAAAATATCAACATTAAATCATCATTATTAAATTGGTTTCTATAAGATTCAGTCAGAAAAATTGCAGGGAACAATACCAAATATAGAATCAAAGTTTTAAATTACCATGTTACTTTTTTCCTTTTCCTCAATGATATGGCACTGACTAAGAAAGTACTTCCAGAACAGTATTACTACCTTAGGCAGTTTAACCATTAATTAATTTTCAAGCAAGCTCCTGACTAAGGACCGAAAGTGAGCCAAAAACTTAAAGAAAAAAAAATAATCTAAAGCTAGAAAAATGTTAAATGTCTAGAACAACCTCTCTGTTACGGAGTGTGTGTGCATCACAGCATGTTCCACCTTGGCAAAGTGCTGCACCAAAAAGATCCTTATTAAAATACTGAGGTAAAAAACCCTTATTCCTTAACCCTATCTGGCTCTCAATTTTTAAGACCAGAAAGGCATCAATTGCAACTATTTATATACCTCCTCTAAGTTTTCATATGTTATTTACTTATGTATACTTTATATGCATAAACTTATGTTTATATACTCATAAAAGGTGTGGTAGGGATTCTATGAGGAGCTGTATTAACATTCTCAGACAGTGGAAGAAATTTGTTTAAAACATTGACATTGTAGATAGAGTCATTGTGGTACCTACAACTCTTACAAGGGGTTTCCTGTCCTTTCACGCAGGATAGGTTAGAGAGAATGCCTGTATAAACAAAGCCTGGAGCACTCCAAAGAGCTGGAGGGCCACCAGATACTCTGTAAGAGAAAAGAGGACTCAGAGAATATCTTGATCACTGTAACTTGGATAGTACTGAAAAGCTACTGGAATATGTTCTTACTGTCTGATGCTTTCCATTTTTCGGGTTTCAGTTACCCTTTCAGAAGGAATACTAGTTTGGTTGACGTGGTCTGTTGCAGATAAATCTGCACCACCTCTTTTAATAATCTCACTAAGTTTTAGCACCATATGGATTATTCATTGCTTAATTCAAAACTGTCCTGAAAAATCATTGACACAGGCAATTAGGTGTAAAGGGTTAATGTTAGTATACTTAGAAAAAAAAGCACTACTTAAGTAGCTCTTTTGGAGGCATGGACATACTGAAGAGATTCCAGGAAATTACACTAAACATCTCTCCTATGAGGAAAGTTTATCTGGGACTGTTCAGGTTGGAGTAGAGATAGCTTTGGGAAAATCCTATCAATGCATAAAAGAACGGGGGGAAGATGAACTGAGGACTGTCAGGTGTTGCCGATTGATAGAACAAGGGACAATGGATAAACTGAAACGCAGTGCCCTGGTTTCATCTGGGTTAATTTTCTTTTTAGTAGCTGTGACAGTGCTGTGCTTTGAATTCAGGATGAGAATAACACTGATATCACATTATTGTTTTAGTTATTACGAAGTTGTGCTTACTCTGTGTCAAAGACATTTCAGCTTCTCACCCACCCCACCGGCCAGTAGACTAGAGAACAGAGGAAGGTGCTGGGAGCAGACACAGCTGTAACAGCTGAACCCAACTGACCAAAAGAATATTCCATGCCACATGGCATCACAATTCTTATACAAGCTAAGGAAAAGTTGCCCATAGGGCTGCTACTCAGGGACTGGCTGGACACCAGCCAGCAGGCAGTGAGCAATTACATTGTGCATAATTTGTTTTTTATATTCTAATTCTTTTACTATTATTATCTTTTTCTTTTCTGTCCTATTAAACTGTATTTATCTCATCCCATGAATTTTACATTTTTTTCCTTCAAATTCTCTCCCCTATCTGACTGCGTGGAGGAACAAACAAGCAGATGTGTGGTGTTCTAACTGCCTGCCAGGTTAAATCATAACACAAAGAGGTTCCACCTGAACATCAGGAAACACTTTTTTTTCACTGTGAAGGTGACTGAGCACTGGCACAGGTTGCCCAGACAGAGTATGAGCTCTTTCTCCTTGTTTCAAAAACTGTCTGGACAAAGTTCTGGGCAACTGCTTCTGGGTGACCTTGCCCAGGCAAGGGAAGCTGGACCAGATGACCTCCTTAGCCCCTTCTAAACTCACGTGTTTTATTATTCTGATATTTTGTCTTTCTGTGTTATTATCAAGTAGACATATATTAAACCTTGTTTAGCATACTTAACTAGTTCTTGTTGTAACCAACACATTCACCAAAGCATAAATTGTTTATATCAACATAAAATACCCCACTACTCTTGTATATCCTAATTCCCATAGTCCTCCAGCATTTCAATTCACAACTTAGTCTTCTGCTGTTTGTTGTTTATTTTCTTTTATATGCGAAGCTCATGCTGGATTTGTATCAATAGGAAAATTTCCCCAAAATATTCTTGAAAGCTAGTCCACATAATACAGTCCTTCAGCACACAACCTTCAGAAAAAAGGATTGATTCTTCTACTGCATTTGCTATTAGCAATTTGATTGCATTAATCAGCCCTAAATGGAAATTGAAAATTTTAATTTGAACTGAAATTGTATGAATGGGTCAGTTTATTACAACATAACATTTTAACTATTTCACAGTTCAGGAAACTGAAGTGCCTCTGGATTTGAAGGATTTGGCTGTGATCACAGGAGAACATTGTCAAGTACAGAATAAAAAACTAGTAGATTAACTTTCAGATATGCCCTGTCTTTATTTAAAGACTGGCCATTACTCAGATTTCACCTTACTTTCCTCCTCATTTGCAAGTCAATGAAATATCAAAAACTATCAGTAACATGATGCTGAAGAGTAGGTGCACTGGTAGGAAATCTTTATTTTTCCAGAAGAAAATGAAATAATGTCATTCTTGGAATTACCAGAGCTAGGAATCACAGAATAGTTGAGGTTGCAAGGGACCTCTATGGGTTATCTGCTCCATCTTCACTCCTCAAGAAGACACTTAGAGACAGTGGTTAGGACTGTGTCCAGATGACTTTTGAGTATTTTCAAGGAGGGAGACTTCATAACCTCTTTTGCCAACCTGTTCAAGTGCTTAGTTATCCTCAGAGAAAATAAAGGTAAATGAGTGTAAAATTTTCATAAACTCTTTAAAAATTCTTCTTTCGCAGAATGAAATTTTTGGTATTTCAAATTACTTCAAAGAAATGTTACCTTTTTTTTTTGTCATGCAAGAAATGTACTGTATTCTTTTTCTTTTCACCCTTTTCTGCTAATAGCCAATATAGCTTTTCACTATCTAACCTCTCTCTCAAAAGTTTTCACCTATCCCACACCCTGACAATTCTAAGAGAAGTTTGATTGCATTACAAAATTTTAAAGGAATTATTTTCAACTGTCTAACAGTCCATTATGTTTCTGACAGAGGCAAGACTTGCAATTTCAGATGGAAAAGAGTTGTAGGTCATACAAACAAAATTTGTAAAACCAACAAAGATTATATTGTTGTGGATTAACAATTTGTATAATCTAGAAAGCAGTGAGATTGTCAGAACAGCAATGCTTCGAACTACAAAGAAAAAGTCTTGCTTTTTTGTTTTGTTTTTTTTTTTTAAGAAATAATTATCCTGGGAACATATCATTGCCATTTACCATTCACTGGTAAAAAGGGAAGGGAGAGACTTACCAAATAAATGATAGCTGATTACAAAACCACATTGGATTGGCACAGGGTTGGTGGGGTTTTTTTAAAAGATATTTTGTTTTTATTATTGAATGTAGATTTCTAAGCCATTGAGTGATTTCTCTGTGCAACACAGAAAAATGGGGGTTTTTTTGTTTTTTTGAAAGGAATATAGCAGTCCTGACTGTTGACCAAGATGCTCCCTCAGGCAGCCAAGATCAATTGCATTTGTGGCTGTTCCAGTCATGAAAGCTACTGGCTTCCATTATATTTAGAATAAAAGAAAACCTAAAATAACAACTATCAAGGATTAGCATTTTTAATTCTGGCCACTAAATCAATTGAACATGATTTACATTTCAAATCCTCACCAATTGCCATGAAAGACACCATGGTGTTTCTGTTTGGCTTTTTAGTTTGTTTTGGCAAGTAAGAAATAGTTAGTTCCACTCCTTTGGTTGAATTCCACTTTAGCAATTAATTACATTCTGTCCACTTAAATGATCTTAAAAATTTCATGGGGAAAAGCCCCTCCTCCCTTCTTTCCTAAATGTAACATATTGCTGCTTCCTACTGTTCAAATACCAAACTCATTATATCCCAATTCCATGTCTGAGTAAACAGAATGAGTTCTAAATAGAACTGTTTTACAGGAAGTGCTTAGGGATTTCTCTGAAAGACAATGTTCTAGACATACAGCATGAAATTGTTATCTTTAGAAAATAAAACCACTTTACTTTCAAAAACATCTTGTTAAGTATGTTCAGACTGTCTTCTAAAATGTGTTTTCTTATTTGTTAAAAGGTGAAAAAGAAAATTAAAGTATGCTAAAATGTAAATTAAATTCTGATTTCTGATTTTGCTGACTTTCCTATTTTCCCTGCAATATGTCAGGTTAACAAAAATGAAGGTGAACATAAACTTACTCAATTGCTCCCATTCCAGGAAGTGTTTTGGGTTTTTTTGGTTTTTTGTTGTTGTTGGTTTGTGTGTGTGTGTGTGTGTGTGTGTGTGTGTGTGTGTGTGTGTGTGTGTGTGTTATTTATCAGAAAGAAATCTTTGACAGTCGGTAATCTGAGCATAAAAGAAGTCTGGTGGAGGAGATTGAAGTCAACATCAAAACAGATCATTGGTTCAGTTATATTTTTCTCTCTAAGAGTTCTTTTGCCCCTTCAAGCCTCTACACTGTTTTGTGTCCCATAATGAGATGAGCCATTTTCTAGATATGAAAGATGAAACATCTAAGGTACAACCTATTCCCAACAGATGAAATCCTTCTCATCAATGAGAAACATGTTTCAAGGCTACAGGACTGGTTATGCCTCATTTGGAGTTCCAGTTCTGGTCTCCACCGTGCAACAGAGACACGGACACAATGAAAGAATCAGCAAAGGACCATGAATGTGGTTCAAAGACTAGAGCATCTCTCCACAGGAGGCTTAAAGAGCTGCAGTTCAGGATGGAGAGGAGAAGGCTCAGGGATCTCATCAATGCTTACAAATAGCTGGAGGGAGGGAGGGTGTACAGAGGACACAGGTTCTTTTCAATGTGCCCATTGTCAGGAGAAGATGCAATGGGCATGAAACTAAACACTGGAGAGTCTCTAAAAATCAGGAGAAGTGTTTTGCACTGGCACAGGTTGCCCAGAGCAGTCGTGGAGCCTCCATCCATGGACATACTCAAAAACCATCTAGAAACTCTTCTGAACAATTAGCTCTGGGTGATCTTGCTTGTGCCATCCATTTCTGCTCAGGTGCCTTCCAATCTCAGTCATTCTATGATCATTTGGAAGTTTTCACCATAAATAATATATTCTGACAAATCTTAAATACAATGTATGAGTTAATACTATGGAAATTGTCTTACCAGCTTTTCTGAACACGTTATTAGTTTTGATAAAAAATATAAACCAAACCCCTGCAATTTTGTGTAGTATTCACATTACTACTTACCTGTTTTATTAAAATACTTATTAATGTCATTTGTTAATCATAGACAGAAGAACTCCTATCGTACACATTCCTTTGCACTCTTTAAATTCCTTTGGACTCTGCTCTTTCATCCTTCTTTTTACCTGTTAGTCTGCAATTGCTCACATTTTTTTCACTGCAAAACTGTTTCAAGTTATTTTTTCCTTTGTGTTCTCAAATATTTTTCAGAAAGAGAGGAAGAACTGAATTAAATGTTTATTCATCTAAAATACAATGGGTTTTTTTAGAAAGTGGAATCCTAGCTCTTTTAGATAGTCCTAAATGCTTTTTAGACATGGACTTTAATTGTTTCTTGGTCCTTGCTTAGCTGAATGCACATAAAATAAATGAAAAAGTAGAATTATAATACTATAACAATAACATAATAATAATAATATAATTAATAATATACA
>JAOTQP010000870.1:41078336-41088878 GCA_026413545.1 Cichladusa arquata
AAACAAAAAAAAAAACAAAAAAAACACACCAAAAAAAACAAAACAAAAAAACAAAACAAAACAAAAAAAACAAAAAAAAAAACAAAAAACACCAAAAAAACCAACAAATCCAAAACCAGAACAAAAAATGCCAATTCAAGTAGAAGTCCAAAAAAAGCAGAGAAATAAAAAAAAAAAAAAATGCATTTCTCAGTACAATAGTCAAATTGATGGTCTGGGAAGAAAAAATAGCCTATGTGCAGCAGGCAAAAAAATAAGAAAAGATATCCTTTTGTGAAACTGTTGTTTCCTTCTCAATCACATGTTTCTGAAAAAGGCTGGTAGTACAGAGAAAAAAAGCTATCTTGTCTGAAACAGGCGATAATCTTCTTTTCATTGGGAGAATAAATAACCAGTAAACAACAGGAGACCAATTTCTGAGCTTTTGCCCACTGCCTCCAAAGGTGATTTAGATTCTAAGGGACTCTCTCGTGATAGAGAATGCTGTGCAACACAAGGCTAACTGAGGAGAAGGTCTGGGCACGAAGTAGTGCAGCACAGTTTTGAATCCGGCACTGATACTCTCCAGAGCGTTATCATAGAATCAGCATAGAGTCACGTTCACACTAATAAACCCTGCCGAGGTCAGCCTAGTCCCAGACCTCGATTATCAAAGCGCTTGCTAGAAAATTCATTCCATGAAAAGATCCTCATGTAACCAAAATGCTATCTGGATTTCTTCTGGACCAAGCTCTGACATCCAGACATAATTTCCTCTTCTTTTTTAGGCAAGGCTTTGAAACAAATTTCACCTACAGAACTTCGAGTCCTAGACATCTAAGAATCTTCACATTTAATAAATTTCCTAGGTGTCTGATAAAAAATATTTTGCATGGCAGCTGTATATGAGCTATTATTCAAGACGGAAGAATGCTATGAACATCTATTTTGTTAGTATAAGTGCTTATTTTTGCCTTAGTAATTAATACTTCGGTGGAGCCCATAATTTGCCTTTTTCCTTACATAAGTTTTTCTACAGTTTTAATTTTAACCAATACTCATCCTATCAGTTGACATTTTAGTACAGGTAAATTCTCCCCAGGATACGCACTATAAAAATCTTTGACCTCTGTAAGACTAAACACGTGGTGACCAAAACAAGGAAACAGTCCATCTATGCATTCTGCAACAATTTATCCATTTAAGTTACCCGAGATACAGGAGTCAAAAAAGCAATGGTGCAGGTCATTCCAAGCTGTGTACCCTTTCCTAATTAAACCAAACACCTCTCAATTTTTGTGTAAGTTGCTGCCATGCCTCATGAGGAACAGGTTAAAGGAATCCAAACAGAGCTGATATTTTATTCAGCAGAACTGATTATTCCAGTGCGGTAATAAAGACTTAGCCAAAGTCAATTAAAAAATAAAATACAAAGGTTTAAAAGTGATTTCTGAGAGGAGTTTTTGTTATTTTTTTTCTCATTTCTGTTGGGTTTTTTTGTTTTATACTTCCTTGAAATACACATTGTGATAGCAAAGGAATAAATGACAGTTAAAAAATCAGTCTTATTTCAGAGAAAAGTGATTACTTAAGTTTTGGAGGTTATTTTGAGTACTCTTTCTCTCCTCCCACCTTCAGTTTTCTGTTTTACCAGAATATGTTTTTAAAGAAAGCAGCACTGAGGAGATGCTTATTGGTTGAATGCTGTTGTGTTTCAAATAGCCATTATTGAAGTGAGAAAGAGCAAAACAAACCAACTGTTGTAATATTTCCACATATCATCAGTTATTCTGTATACATAGTACAGAAACCAGATATTCCGTGACTTTGTTCTCCAAGTACTGTTTGCAATGACAAAATAATATAATTGTAAAATGTTTGTCACTGAGATGAAATACTCAAGATATAATAGCTGAATAAATATTCAGCACTTCTACACTTACGACAGATGAGTCATTGCTGCAAAGTCTTTAGGGAAGTACTTACAGAATCTTCATATTTAAAAAAAAAAAAAAATCTGTTCCTGAAGTACTTTCCTGATATGCATTATTTCCTCTTCTTCTTGAACTTCCTATGTAGCCTTTGATATCACTATCTTGCAAACAAGTATACAGAATAAAGAAATGAAGCAGTACAAGTCTCCAGAGAAGTATCCAGATGAACTAACATCACACTGTGGTATCCATTCTGGTTCTTATACTATTCCATTTGGAACATGCCATTTCTGGCCATTTATTTACAGACAGTTGTGCTCTAGGTTATTTACCCAAGTCTGTTTTGCAGGCAAAATTCTTAATCACATAAGATTAATTGCAAACTGAATTATATCACTTCCATGGATTTCCAAAGAAAACTAAGCCCTAGCATAGCACATCAGAAGTGTGAAGGTCCTTTCATACCTAAATATTTCACTTAAAGGCAGCAAATAGGTGAGCAGGAACACATTTTCAATCTCCCCACAGTCACCAAACAAATGCCACTGGAAGAACTCGGCGGAGCTCTGAGCTGGGATCTGAACTAATCCCCACAGACACATGTATCAGCAAAAAAATTGGGAGTTAAATCTGCTGGTGAGTCTCTCTCACATAAAAGATATAGCTAGACATTGAAGAATTTTAGAAGCGACTTATAAGATTCACTGATTGAGCAATAAAATGTTATATGAAGTTTAAGGTAGACAAAATTAGTGACTTACATGGAATAATCACAGCATCACGTTTTATATTCACAAGAGAAATTACTTATTAATCAAACAAAGAATCTTGGCGGGGGGAGGTGGAGGAGTGTTTTTGGTGACAGGTAGCTCGATGAAACCACAAGTTCAGTAGTAGAAACCCATGTCTAGCATTTGGTTTCCTTTTTTAACTAGAAAAAAATTACAAGCCAAAAAGCCACTTTGTCATTCCACAGCACAGATCTTGCTTACACCTTGAACACTGTGTGCAGTTATTCTATCTCACCTAAAGAAAGCATATAGCACAGATAAACATAAATTGTTCAAAAAAGAGTGACAAAGACTGTCAAACAGCTTCCACATATTGAAAAGGGTGGTGGACAAGTACTTTTTTGCTTAGAAAGAGATGACGTGAAGAGTGTGTGAGAGAAGTCCAGAAATCTCAGAAAGGACAAGGGTGTACAAGATTGACTCCTCATCCTGTATTATTCATATGATCTTTATGTCTTCCATTTGCTCAGAAAAATCATTATGTCACCACTTGAGAAGTGAAAGAAAAAGCCTTACAGCACAGTACTATTGATCTGTTGTTTTTCTCTGTGTAATCACACCGCTTTCTATGCATCCTTCTATATTGTAAATACTGTTCAAGTTTCGTTACATAGTTCTTTAGTTCATAGCCCATAACGAAAGTTTAGGAATTGTCTGTCACTGAAATGGACAGAGAATTACAGAACATAATCAGAAATCACATGATCAGGGAAACAAGAATAAGAAAAAAATACTAGCAGTCATGAAAAATTCCATATTAGCATCTTTAATGTAATTGTTAAAACTCACGTATTTTCCTGGAAAAAGTATTGTGCACCTAACATGTTTAACCACACATTTGGAAGGAGGTTGCGTTGGACAAAAAATAATTTTCTCTAAGAAAACTTGAATGACAAGAAAGTCAAACTTTTTATAGCAATGTTTCAGAGAGAATTTTACAGAAGTACAACACTCTAGTGAGGACATTTTGGAAGAAAGTGACTATTTTTTGGTTGTTCATTTTATTCCAAGGGTTTTTTTCCTAATAAGCTCTACTACCAATCTTTCCTAGAGCACTTACCACAGACAGAGCTGAAGCCACAGAATAACAGAATCACTGAGTTTGGAAAAGGCCTCCAAGAACATTGAGTCTGAATTTTGACCAATCACCAACTTGTCAACTAGAACACAGCACTAAGTATCCTACCCAGTCATTTCTTGACTAACTCCAGGGATGGTGATTCCACCACCTCCCTAGCAGTCCATTTCAATGTTCAACAATACTTTCCACAAGGAAATTCCTCCTGACAGCCAGTCCCGACCTCCTCTGGCACATCAGGAGGTTGTGTCGTCTTGTCCTATTCTTGGTAGCTTGAAAGAAGAGGCCAACTCCCACCTAGCCACAACCTGCTTGCAGGTGGTTGTAGAGAACAATGAGGTTCAGATTTATCATTGAATACCCAGAGCTGGAAGGGTCTCATAAGCATGATTCAGTCCAACTTCTAGCCCTACAGAGGAAAACTCCAAGAATCATACCATATGCCCAAGAGCATTATCCAAATGCTTCTAGAACTCTAGAAAGAGGCCAGAGAGTTCCCATCTGCTTGGATCTAGCTTGTGGTTTGCAGCCTGGACCTGAGAGAATGACAATCACCCACAACAGCTAGTGATAAAGGAGAGGTGGCCTTGATCCCCTCGTCCAGACCATGGATAAAGATATTAAGCCCAATACTGAGCCTTTGGGAACACTAGTGATCATCAGCCAGGTGGATGTACTTCCATTCACCACTACTGCTGGACCTGGCCATCCAGCCTGTTTTTAGCCCAGCAAAGACTGCACCTGCCCCAGATACGGGCTGCCAGATTCTCCAGGAGAATGACATGGGAAACACCATAAAAAGCTTTGCTGAAGTCCAGGTAGACAACATCCACAGACTTTTGCTCATCCACTGAGTGGGTTATCTGGTCATAAAAACTCAGACTGGTTAGGCACAATGTGCCTTTCCTAAACCCATGCTGTCTAGGCCTGAAACCCTTTTGTATGTGCTGTGTGATGGCACTCAAGATGATCTGTTTGATAACCTTCCCAGCCACCAATGTCAGGCTGACAGGCCTGTAGCTCCCCAGACACTCCTTCCAGCTGTTCTTATGGGTGGACATCACATTGTCTAACCTCCAGTCATCTGAGAACTCCTTAATTAATCAGGGCTGATGATAAACCATGGAGACCTGCTTGGCGGTCTGGAGGTGAGCTTTTACACCAGTTCCCACAGTACTCTTGGAAAAATCCCATCCAATCCCATAGACTTGTGAATGTCAAAAGTGGCTCAGCAGGTCACTAACTTCTTCCTCCTGGGTGGTAGAAGCAAAAGCTATTCTGTTCTCCATTCCTATATACCAGTTCAGGGGGATGGTTGCCCTGAGTTATGTTCTCCTGTATGAGATATTGGATTAAAGCTTTTTCTGGAAGGGTTTTAAAAGAGAGAAGGTGGAAAACACAGAGATAACCAAAAATTTATGAAGTCTTGTTTTCTATTATTATTGTGAAATCACTCTATATATCTCAGTAGAATGCTACATATACCATGTCTTGTGTAAAAACTCCTCTATAATATTTTTTTCATTTTTTATTTATTAAAATGCTACAGGCAGCTGCTACACAATAAAGACTGAAAGTTACCATTTTATTTCCTGCTCACCATGCCTTCAGGAATAGGCTCTGTATAGAGACAGGTACAGAAACCCGTAATTTATGACTCCCACTGCAGTTTAGAGAAGAGAGAGCTTCCTAACAGATTAGTGTTGTCAGAATTTCAACTATCTGTTCATACCCTGCAGCAGAAAATTAGATATCTATAGGATTTTTCTGGGAGAAATTTACATGCCTGAGGAATTGAGCTTCTTTCATGTCAGACAAGGATTCTAAGGATCTACATTTTAGACATTATTGCCCACATCCCCCCGTAAATCTACCCATAAAACTGAACTGCTATGGTGTTTCTGGGTTTACAAAAAAAAATCATATCAAGTCAAATTTCCATAATTTTTTAAATTCCAGATTGACTATCTAACTAAATATGAAAGTAAATCTCACTAAAATTTTGTAAAAGAGATCAGCGATAATAATTGGCAGCAGAATATATATTATATTAACTCTTGGCAGATGTTTTTTTCTTTATTTTCATTTCATTACTTAGCCTAAGAGCAGATCCTGGAAAACACTTTTTCTCACTTAGCAGTTATGGTAAGAAATTATTTAGGAGCTGCTGTAAAAATACCAAGAAATGCAGTAGTCTGTCTCTCAGAGAACACACTGACTTTCATGTTAAGAAAAAAAGTGTTGATCTTTTCCTACAACTCAGAATTAGAAATGTATCTTAAAGGACACTGAAGTAACTACATCTGTCTGTAAAGAAGGAAACAAAAACACTTTATACAAAGAAGAAGGAGATTTTAATAGAACAAAATACAAGAGATTCTGACTTACTATAATATGCAGCTTACATTTGTAACCTACAATTCAATTCCAATTGCTATTCACATGTTAAATACTTTGAACATCTTTCTTTTTTAAAACGCTTCAATGTTGAAGGATGAAAAAATAATATGGGTGCATACCTGGTAAGGCACCAAGTCACTTAATATTCAGGAAGAGATACTCTGCTGTCATGAAAATGTATGTAACTTTCTTTTCTTTCCTAAGAATAAATAGAAATTTATCTGCAATAGTATCTAAAATATCCAGTCCTAAAAAACATCCAAGAATCTCAGCTACTTCTGAGACACTTGTATACAAAAGTCTTATTTCATAGTTATGATAATCTACTGGAAAATGCTGAGAACCCCAGGTCAGCTCCCTTTCACTTCACGTGAAAAATAACTGAGCCACTATAGTAATGGCTTGAAGTTTACATGAAATTGTATCCATTTTTCCTGGTATAGCATATTCAAACTTTTCAGTAAAACATGAATTGAATCAGGAGCTTTAGAAACATCATAATTTTTACTGTACTTAGACACAGAATTGAAGAAAACTGGAAATAACCAGTATGGAAACAAACCCCACTGTATCAAAGGTTTGAGATTCTAAATACTGTGACTTGATATCATTCTTGCAAAGACATTTTGTTTATTAGATTTTTTGAAATGGAGGTATGTTTCTGTCTGTTTGGGAGGGATTATTTCTTAAAGCAAAAAAAAGATATTGATTGCAAAGAGATGGCTCCTTAAACGTGCTTAGTAAAACCTGCATAAGGCAGAGTCACTGTTGGGTTATTTATGAAAATTTGTCTATACTTTGCAAAGTCTGAACTGCAAAACTTCTGTTAATTCATTAATTTTAAATCTAACTTCCTTCAACATGTCTGCAGGAAAAAAAGAAATTGCTGCAGACAGTGGGTGACTGACTTTAAGTAAATATCTTCCTATATCCTTAATATTCTCCCTAATTTTAAAGTAAGGATCTCATAGACTTTCTTTAACAGAGATATTATACATATATATAGCTCAATATAGTTATTCTATAAAACACTACAAGGCAAATAAACCAATTTAACAAATGCTGTTCTGGTTTCATAAAATCTTGACAGTGTTCAATGATTATTAGCATGTGAGAAAATTTTTAAAAAGATTTTCTCAAATAAATTCTTTAACGTTAATAAGAATTAGAATTGAGAACATAAATTTCTCCATATTGTGCAAAGTTTCTTTTGTACCTTCTAAAAGATAAATTTATCTGTCAGTAATGTAAAATAGCTGTAGTGCAAAAATAAAATAAAATTCATAGCTGATGAAATAATTTGAAATGCATTAAAGAAAAAAAAATCAATTCTGTCAACAATGTTTACTGCAGAAGAAAGAGAAGAAATCAAAATTGCAGGTGTTTATGTCTGGGCAGTTTTATTCTAAGGGACAAGAGGAAGAATGACAATTCACAAATACTGAGAAAATATTAATGCACTAACTAAAGTTGATCAGCTCAGGACAACCTAAAGGTGAAATATCTGAATAATATTTATATTATTATTTGCAGTGTATTTTCTACAGAAGTAAGAGAGTGAGTAAAAAAGAATTGGTGTGATTATTAAACAAGAAGGGAAAGCCTTGAAAACATTGGGTTTTGCAGCCCAAATAAAGAATTTTTCCCTTTAATTATAACTTTACAAATCTTTCTGACCACAGAGTGAAATTTCTTTATGCAAAACAGGGTCTACTTTAAACATATTATTATCTACTTTGCTTGCCATCTCTTTAATAAAGCGCTTAAATCAATAACAGTCTAAAGGGAATAGGGAAGAATTTAGATGATTTAATAAACGTGAAAGTGAATAAAAAGCCACTGAGAATTACCATTTGTATTCCAGTGGTGTAAATACACAAACTCAGGTGAAGCTTGTATTTTTTCATCCATACTAAGGAATAGGAAGGAATCTGCACTGTTACGTACTTTCTTACATCTGTATGCTGAGATTCAGGGTGAGATTAGTCACAATATTGATGAAGTGGTTGTTGTTTCTACAACGTAAAATAATGCATGTCCCTGTAATCTGCCCAGTGAAGATGGGCAGATTACAGCTGTGCAAGAGTCTCCAATAAATCTGGGACATGCTCGTTCACAATTGTGTCTAACTTTTGACAGCATCATAACAAGCATAGTTATATAGATATTGCCACTACCTCCCCTCATTTTTTATACACATTTTAAAATACGAGTATTTTATATTTATTCCAGCATTTGTTTATTTTCATATACATATAAATATATGGTGGATTAAAAGGAAAAAAGGAAAGAAAAATCCTCTGAAAACTTTTCTATTTATTTTATGGTATAATTAAAGCAAAATAGAGTGTATGAAGTTAATGGAATAAATATAAGATGAACCCCAGATTTTCTACATGTTAATCAAAACCGTAAACTCACTTTGATGTTTTTCGAATTCAGTTAGTATATCACATTATTCTTCTTTTGTATACTCTAATCTTAGAAAATAGAGCTTTCTATAAATTTAGAGAATAAAACATCCAAGGAGACAAAAATCTGTATCTAATTTGTAAATCTATTTGATGATTCAGAGAAGCCTACTGATTCCAGCATTCTTTACATTCCATTTACTTCAGCTTATGAAATACATAAGCATTTTTTGCACTGATATATCTATTTTCTGATGTTGTCATCAGATAGGTACTTCTACATCTCATAGGAGCCTTTTCATAACTGGAAGTGGGAAATATTCAAATTGGTATAGAAGTTCACCAAAATGAATGTGAATTATTGTTATCCATCTCAACAATTAAGGTTTAAAACACCTGACAGCTATCCAGTACTCCTAAGCATGTCAACCAACTGACCTTTTAAAACTAAAGCAACACTGGAAATCTGTGTTCTCAAACCCATTTACACACAGTTATTAATTTTCCTAGATGCAATACTCCATTATTGTGACTTAAAACCCAGTAGGCAGCCAAGCTCCACACAGCCACCCACTCACTGCCCCACTTGAGATTGCGGGAGAGACTGGGAATGATAAAATTGAGAAAACTTGTGAGCTGAAAGAGACAGTTTAATAGGCAAGGCAAAATCTCCACACACAAGAAAAAGAAATAAGGAATTCACTCACCACTCCCCAACAGCAGGCCAGTGTTCAGCCAGCATCAGGAAAACAAGACAGCATCATGTTTTCATAGTGACTTCAGAGGACAATTCAAAAGTCCCCCCCCCCCACCCCCCTTCCTTCCTTCTTCCCTAGTCTTTGCTGCTGAACAAAGCATCATGTGGTCTGGAATATCCTCTGGTCAGTGGGGTCATCTATCCTAACTGTGTCCCCTCCCAGCTCCTTGTGCACCCTCAGCCTCCTTGCTGGTGGGGCAGTGTGAGGGGCACAAAGGGCCTTGGCATTGTGTTAGCACTGCTCAGCAATAGCTAAAACATCCCTGTGATATCAATGCTGTTTTCAGCACAAATCCTAGTCAAAGCTACCACAGAGAAAATCAACGTAGTCAAAACCAGTGCTTCCATCTCAGTCCCCAACATAATCTAATCCGTAAAAAACTAACAGCTACAATTTATAAATTATCCAGACTACTAAAATATCATGGACACCTGACTCACTTTAACACCTCAACATGTGATTGCAATCCCACTGATATCATCACAACAACTAATTTATTGAGAAATGCATGAAACAGATCCTTCTAGAAGCTACATTAAGGCATATGGAGGACAGGGAGGTAATTTGAGACGGCCAGTATGGCTTCACCAAGGCAAAAGCCTGTCTGAATAACCTAGTGATTTTCTTTGATGGAGTAACTACATCAGTGGATAAGAGAAGAACTACAGATATCATATATCTTGACTTCTGTAAAGCTTCTGACATGGTCCCCCACAGCATTCTTCTCTCCAAATTGGAGAGTGATGGATTCAACAGATATACTGTTAGGTGGATAAGGAATTGGTTGGATGGTTGCATCCGGAAGGCAGTGTCAACAGCTCACAGTTCCAGTGGACTTCAGTGACAAGTTGTGTCCCTCAGGGGTCCATACTGGGACCAGGGTTATTTAATATCTTCATTATTGACATAGAAAAAGAGATTGAGTGCTCCCTCAGCAGATTTGCTGATGAAACCTGGCTGAGTGGTGCCTTTGACACACCTGAAGGATGGGATGCCATCCAGAGGGACCTGGGCAAGCTCAAGAAGTGGGTCCATGGGAATCTCATGAGGTTTAGTAAGGCTGAGTGCAAGGTGCTGCACCTGGGTAACCCCTGCTATCAATCCAGGCTGAGGGATGGACAGATGGAGAACAGCCCTGCTGAGCACTTGGGGGTGCAGGTGGGTGAGAGGCTGGACATGACCCAGCCATGA
>JAOTQP010000870.1:41097088-41108101 GCA_026413545.1 Cichladusa arquata
GAGGTTAATTGCTTATGGAAATGGCTGCTAATGAAGCACACTTAAGCTGAAGGGCACAGCTGGCAAAAGAACGAGTAGAAACTTACCATGACCATGTTCAAGCTGCAAAACAGAAGATTTCTGTCCAGTAGAACACAAAGGCTTTTATTTGCTTTTCAGAAGTGTCTTCCACTCAGTATTTCTAGTTTTATCATGGCAGCTCATAAGTTTATGAAGGAACCTATAAATTAGATACCCATTGTAGTAGTGGTTGGACTGGATGGCTCTTTGAGTTCTTTGCTTGGCAGATGTGCAAAAAAATAGAGAATTATCCCATTATATGCCACCTTGGAACTAGCACATCTACCTGGTTTTGTATGGTGGACCTGACTTTGAACATAGACTGGAAGCTAAAGAGATACTCAAAGTAATATAGTTGAACTGCAGCCTGCATCCTCTTCCTACAGAGGTTGTTCAAGTTTTTTAAATCTTAATTCATTCAGATTAACTATGCAACTGAAAAAAATACTTATTTTTAACTAAAAAGAGTGCCATACAATCAAGCTAACTGTACTTCTGAAGTATATGTCAGTTCCATACTGTGACGTGCTGATTGGACAGGTTTGATTGCACTCTTATTTAAAGCAAATGTGAGAAAATGATTCATCATCAAACTTCTAACTTCAAAACCAATGCACCATTTAATAAAATTAATTACCTCCAAAGAAACACTGTAATTTGCTATCAAATACTCCTAAAATTTTTGGCAAAATAGATTTATTCTATAAATAAACAGGTGTTACTAGAGGCACAACTTGCTATTATTATTATCTTTAGATTAAATTAACTAAATGGAAATACTTGCAAAGGAAAACTTCCCTCAAAGGAGACGATTCCCAGAGGGATTTTAAATTTTTTTTTAAATGGCCTGAAAAAGCAGAAAGAAAAAGGAAGCTTTTCTAAAGAAAAATTCAGATCTACCTTAGGCATCCTGAAATGTCCCCTGAAGATCTGTCTGGCCCTTGAATCACTGATGGATCATTAAACTTGAATACAATAACTTTAATATTTCCTGAATATCAAGTCAAAACTATTTCCCCAGTCTTAGTCCAGCTCCGCTCTTTTGGTCATTTTTCACTGACCTGCTGCTATGTCTGGAATAGTCTGATTTTTCATGTAACTCAGGTACTATTTTTGTAAGAGTATTCCATAGTTCTGTTGAGATTTAGCCCCAGATGAAAACAAGGCCCTACCCAGACACCTGCTCATTTACCCCCAGTGGGATGAGGGAGTGACCTGGAAGAGTAAAGACTGAAAACCCTTGGATTGAGATAAAGACAGTTCAATGGGTAATGAATAAACTTTAATATATAAGCTGTTCATTTACTGCTTTAGAGGGACTTTAGTTAACTTCTTTAGTTTTCTATAAGTACCTGATAATTTGTTCTAAAATAAAACATATATATATATATATATATATTTTTTTACAAACACTAATCATTCAGTGTCATTTCACTCTAGTCAGCCCAAGGGATCTATTAACAAAACCTGGGTTACTCTCACATTTGTGGGGGCAGCTGGTAACATATGTTAGAAAGTATTTCATTAAATACCAATCAGTTGGGAAAAACCAGATGTTCCACTAAGGTTAACAGAAAGCAAGGTGCTTTCCTCTTTGGATGTAAAATGAGTTATGCAGAATAGCAGGTCTGAATACGAGTAGTAACTTATAAATTTTAAAATCATAGATTTAATCTAAACCCAGTCAGACTACCAGATGACTCTTTACTTAGAAAATAAGGATTTTTTGCTAGCGTTCCACAAGTACACACATCTCTGGAGAAAGCTCTAAAATTTATTTCTCTAAAATCTCTACTGTTGTTTTGCATTTAAGTTTGCAATTACAGATAACTTTCTAAAATATTTCTGCAGTCTTTTGTAGCACTTTTCTTATCAATCATAATTATTTATTTGTGCACATATAAATATGGTTATTTTCTTCTTTATCTTGTTCTAAATAATTAAATTTAGAAAAAAAAATGTATTCCAGTGTTTCAGAATAACAACTAGCATTCTGTCTTGGTAAATTTGAATATCCCTAGCCATGCTCAGAGATCTGAAAAAATGTTTTTAATAAAAATTTTGTCTCAAATTTGAATGTACTTCCCTAATTCTTTAACCTCTTTCTCATTAGCTCTCACGTGTGATACAAGCACCTACCTGAAGGATATTCAAGAGCATGAATTAATTTTCCACAGGTAACAGATACAAAAAAAAAACAACAAAAAAACAACAGACTACAAAAGGAAACAGATTACTTCTCATTGCAATGAGAAAATAAAGGTTATGTGTGTCCAGGTGTGACAAGATCTAAATCTTATTTGTGGATCAAAATTATTATTCTTTCTAAAAGAAATAAAAATTCCTCTTTCAGTTCCTACGCTTCATCCTGTTTTCAGAGCAAACCCTGTCAGCTATGAGGCATAGTCATAGCAACAGACATCTTAGGCTTCTATTATCCAAGGATGGAATAATCACAGTCAACCTGGAACAGATATCTCCACTGAGATACATATGGGTTCTTATTATTTATGTTCAAATCAAAATGTACTTTCCAAATGGGCCAAATTGAGGAGATTTTTCACAGTTTCAGTAGAAAACTTCTAGATGGAAAGGGAATGTCTTATATCTATTTTGTGTTTCTTACTAAAATAGTGTTGCACTTTCCTTAAGATTGTCCTGATAAATCAGCCAGCTGAACATAAAAAAACAGTCCTCCAGATTATTATTAGTAATATATTTGGAATGTAATATTTTATCTGAAATTGTTAGAGCTAAGCAGATATTTATAACCTTACCCTTGTAATTAAAAGTATAGATCAATATTAATAAAATTGTCACTGGAACATCCAGGTAATTTTTATTTTATAAAGGACTTAGAAGGAAAAAGTATTTTTTACATAGGAAATAGATAAAACAAGCAAAACTGCTTTGATGAAGTGCAGGACACATAGATGTGGCTTCTAAATTAAGTTGTATTTTTAAAATTTTGCTAGGCAAAAAACATATTATTTTCTTTTGTGATATTTTCTGAATATAACTTCCATTTATCTATATGAATAAATGCTCAGTGTACAAAATAATAATTCAGTGGCTATACAGTGTCTAAAAAGAACTTTAAATTAGTTTTCAAGCTAGACATCAGTTTATTGCTTCAAAAGTATCTGAAGTATTGAATTTAAGGGTTTGGGATTTTTTCCAAAATAACACTAAGCTGTCATATAAAGCTATGTTGCATGATATAATATGGTAAAGTTAAATATTACCATTCTGAGCTTATATGAATCTTCAGTTGCATTCAGAGTATAAACATATAAAATATTGACTGCATTTCAACTACCATTTAGACTTTTTCTCTCTTCTTCAGAGCAGTTTACCTGAAAACTGTCTTACTTGGATTAACTTTGAACATTTAAAAATGTAATCTAAAGCAGATGGCTGTGAAAATGACTGAAAACCAATAGAAAGATGTGAATTGCAAGTTTCACCAATAGACCGTATCAATCACAATGACATTGCCAATTACTCACTTTAACAGCCTATGTCCATTTGGCATTTTTTCCAAACAGATTTGATTTAGAACATCGCTACATTGGAGACTACATACACATATTGAGACAGGAGGTGAGACTGAGCCCATCCGGTGTTCTTCCCCCTCCTGCCAAAAAGCAGTCAGAAAAATCTCCCTTTTACTCTTCTGATTTGGAGCAACATGGCTCTAGTTTTGTTTTTCTTCCCACAGTTCTTGTAGACAGATCTCTTTCTGCAGATTCAATCTATTTCAGCTTTTGCCTTTTGGGTTTGAGGAAAATTTTAAAATAAAATTGACTTAGACCAGCATGATCGAGTCTTGGCCAAAAGAATGGTTGCTGGTTTTGGCCTTTGTTGTAGCACAGCTTCACAGAAATGATAAATTATCAACATTAGGAGTTTGACAGAAATTGATGGTATTTTAGAAACATTGACAGAGAATGCTGAGGCCATTTTTCTGCAAGACTACAGGTTAGTGATGGAAAGAGAAATTAGACAGTTTAGGTCAATTATAATACAATTTTAAATCACAATAATAATATAGTATGCATATCACCATTTGTCACCAATGAACATCTTAACATACTAACTAGAACAATTGAGACTTTTTGCAAATATGTAATTAAATATGTTTAAAAATATGTAATTAAATGTAAAATATACATTTAAAGGGGTGGCTCTCTCAAATATTTTAAGGCTGCTGTTTCTAGCCCTCATAATATTATACTCCTGCCAGGACATGCTAAGATGAACAAGGTGAAAAAACTGATTTGAGTTTAGCAATCTAGCCTCTACACAAAAGCTACATGATTTCTGCTTGAGTGATCTCCTGACACTAACTAAAGATAGCATGAGTTAATTGGGCCTTATGTTGTCTTCTTTAGTGAGGCAAACAATAACACAGGCAGCAATTCTGACTTTTAACACTCAGAATCGCTGATTTTTGCAGGCATAAAATTACAGTATTTCCTGAATTCTGTGTGGATGTGACCAATTCTGACATTCCTGCATATTCTCTGTGTACAGTTGTGTTTGTCTGCATTATCTAAACTCACTGTGTTCTTTTCTCTGAGCTGCTGCTGAAATCTTTAGAAGAATTTTACTCTAATCTCTGTCAGTCTCACCTAAATTTCATTGGCTGTTCTGAAATGTACTCCACTGTTTCCTGCCAAAATATATAAAAAAGGTCTCCTCAACAGTAGTCAAGCTACTTACCAGCTCACTGAGCAGTGTGAAGCCACTGTAGTGGCAATACCTGGCAGAGCTGTCTCCACTTGTATATGAGATGCCAAAAAGCCAGACATTCCTAGGAAATCTGAAAGAACAAAAATAACAACTGAACTTGGTGTCTGTCCTGTACACTCTAAAGGCTTTGAGTGAAAGAGAAAGCACAGTGTATACCGAGCAATATAGTGGGTATGTCCACAAATATCTGATTGTCACTGAACCATGTATATGACAAAAAGATGCATGTTTCTCCACTCTTCTAAGCTAGAATCTGAGTGGTGTGTGTTGAGACAAGACAAGACACATTATTTTCTCATCTTGTCAGAGAAGATAAACAAATAAATGTCAGGTGCAAAACCAATATAAATAATATGTCACTCATACTTTAAGCATCAAGATGTGGAATTCCACAGAGATGCAAGGTTCAAGATATGAATGAGCTATGAAGGTGGAATCTGTTTTTGACTAGCATTGTATTTGAAGTAATTAACTTCTAAAATACTTGGTAAACTGGTGCTTCAAAATTTTAAACATATTGCTTCTTTTGAAAAAGCCAAAAAATTATTTTTTAATACATGAAATTAAAAAAGGAGATCATGGACCTTACAGATGATGCAAAATTTTTATTATTTTTCTTATTTTGAAGTGTCCTGAATAGTCAGGCAACAAAAAAAAATAAATTTGAGTCAGGATCAAAAATATGTTTGACTTATTGGCTGTTTCAACTGACAACATAAGTCTAATTCCATTACTAAGGGATTTTTTTAAGGGTAGAATAGTCACCAACATGTGACAGAAGGCTTACTAATGAAATGTGTTCTGTCATCAATGTCAGTAACTGCATATCATGATCCCTGAGATGTGTGATCAGTTTGACTGTCTTTAAATTAAAAACATGCCGTTTGTCAGATTGATGGACTCTCAAGCAGTATAAAAATTTGCTGAATTTTGCTTCTCTTAGGTGAAATTAGGATATCTTAATTAAGAAGAAAACTTGGCATTATTAATGTCATACAAGTGCAAAATCTGGTTCTTTCAGATTCTCAGAGTTAATGCAGGATTTATGTTTCCCTCATGGCAGGAAATTAATGGTCAAATTGTGTTTCTGCTAATATAAATCTTGTTGTAGACACATACAAGTAAAAGGGAAAATCTCATATGGAAGTGCACAGGTACACATAAAACTTGGCTCCTCAATTCAAGAAAATCTTCCATTTATCCTAATTGTGTAAAATAACATCTGCACATGGAGTGAAGATGCCTAATTTGGGTTTTTAGGCTAAATTAGAGGAGGTGAAATGTTCATTAAGGAAGTGTAATGACTGAGAGGCATAAGGGAAACAATTCAAGTAATTTGATTTTCTTTAGGATTATGTTCTCTTTTAAAAATATTTGGCAGATGTGGATGCTATTGCCTAGAATATGGATTACTTCTTATTGCAAGATATTCATTCACAAAATCCTCCACAGAGGAGTTCCCCAACTCCCACCATCACCCCTGAATGGATTCATCAAATGAGCAGCCTAGGTTTGAGTGGGATTTTTGCTGGTGGAAAGGAGGTTGAAACCTTTCAGTGTTTCTCTGGTAGTAGCCACTGAGGAATCAGGGGGTTTAGGTTCCAGCCTGCCTGTAGAGTTCTTGCTCAAATAACGACATCCCTTCACTGACTCGTTTAAAAGTGAAGATTCTTCTATATTGATATGGCAAAGTTTAGGGAGAAAAATTGTGAGCAGAATGTAGAGAAATATGCCACCTGCTTCATAAGACAACATTCATATGTAGGTCTATATATAAACGTCCTCTGACATTTAGATTTTAATAAAGGTCTGTTTCTTAGATTTCTTTAAAAAAATCACCAACAAATAAACAAAGTGTGCCCCATACACAAACAAAAATATAATTTGCTGCAATACTTGTTGTGGAAGGGCTACTGACATGGGATATGCCATTCCTACTGAGACTAGCACACATCTGAGTCAAGCGGTTTTGGGCTGATAAATGCATCTTTTTTCCAAACATGCACTTCTTCTCTCTAAAAACGTAACTTAAAATTATTTGTATTAATTCAAGCAGTTAATTCACGCCTAGATATATTTATGAGTTCATTACACAATTTTCTGTGTTTACTACAGCATTAACATCTTATAAGTCACTGTTTAGATCATTTGCACATTTAATGAAGATGATTGCTGCATGTAATTGATGCTGAACAGCAGCTGTCTTTTAGAAGAGATGTATGTATTTACTTTATATGGAAAGGCAGCTATAAAACACACCTATCTCATTTTAATTTTAATTTTCTTTGAAAATTTCTCCATGTATTCAAAGAAAACCAAGCTGTCTTAGGTGATGGAAAGTAGAGGGGAAAAAATAAGCTATCAAGTAAAAAAATTCTTTTTCATCCTGCATAAGCAATCGGTTGAAGGAAAAAAAGTTATAGATATTCTAAATATATTTTATGGATATAAATTCTCATGCGTGAAAGTTGTAACATGCAAAATTTTATCTTCAAATACAAACTACAGTGGAGCCAAGTGCCACATTATCTGCAAATAGAATTACAAAGTCCATTAAACCCTTAAACCAATAAAATCATGATAAAGCACAAGACTACAAAAAAAGTTAATGGAACTCCATTTTCTTGAGGATCATGAAGAGGCAAACTCTCAGGTCCAGCTTCTGGCTTTTCACTTAGAAAGGAGAAGGATTTCCTGTTCAGCCAATGTGCCTACTGCAGTTTACAATGCCCCAGAGGGAGCTTATGGGGACAGGTAGCAGGCAGTCATTACAAAGATTAATGGAGCTAGCACCACCTTTTCTGCACTCTGATAAGGAAGGTGCCTTTACCACCTTTTCCCTCCTCTTCCAAATAATAAAGTTTTGTTTTGCCCTCCATTCAGGTCAGCCATTAAGCCACAAACTGGGGCACAAAATCTGTAAGGATCTGCAGGACCCCAGAGGATAGTATTTTTCACAAATTGATATCAGCATATTGGAGGTCATTACTTGCTTCTCTGTCTGAGAAGATTCATTTAGTCCCTTTAATAAATCCTTTGGTCTTTCTGTAGTCATCACTCTCCACTTATATTGTGTTTCAGAAAGAAAAATCAAAGCAAAACTCTCTATATAATGTGTTCTCAGATTCTTTCAAAATACTGAAAATCTTTGCTGTCTAACAATCTGAAGAGTAGTTGTAGCTACTTGCTATACTAATACTTTTAAGTAGACCACAGAGACCACTCCTTTTTGGAGAGGCTGCAGATAACAAATGTGAGCATCAACTGCTAGTTTATCACAAAGGCCAAGTGTTCCCTCACAGTTCAGAATCCCTTGATCTCACCTATAAAGTTGCTACTGCTGCTGTGCTGTAATTTCCCATACATCTGTGAAAACACCGGCAGTATATGTGCAAGAGAGCAATAAGCTTTAGAAAGATTCCCAGTGGGTCCATCAATCTAACTTAGTGGCATTCTACCTCACAAAAGGACATGAAAAAGCAATGTGGAATGGCTATGCCTTCATTTTATAACCTGAGTGTTTGTGTAATTTAGGAGCAACTAGAGCTCCTTCTTTACTTCAGGACAGACATATAATTGCATTTTTTTCCTTCTCATGTCATTCTATTTCAGTCGATTTCTCTCTAATAGTCACCAAAAATTTACATTTAGGTGAATAGATCCTCTAGTCTCTGCTCAGCTAAAACTTACATCCAGTTTTACAGAGACATTTAAAAGTCTTGTAGTGAAATTCAGTATAAGATAAATACATGTTCAAACATGCATGTTTTAGATATTTGCTTCCAAATTTAGCAAAATAATTCTCTCCACAATTGGTTTCAGTGAGACTACATATGGAATGATGTACCATTGCCAGCAGATGCAGGTACAGTGTATTTAAGAGCTTTGGTGTCACTCTTCATTAAGCTATCATTATGTAATATCTTGTATTAGCAGGTTATTTAATGGGGGCACACTGTTGTGTGTGATGTCTACTCTCTGTTAATCTGCAGCACATATTTCCCTTGGGTTGTATCTGAAAATGTAGCTTGTTATTTTTGTTTTTAATTTCTCAAAATAATGAAAATTATACAAAACAATATAAAAAACTTACATCAATTAACTTTTAAATAAACTCTGGAGCAAATTTCTTACCTTGGTTTTAGAAAAATACATGAATGCTGAAAAAAGAGTTTTTTGGCTTTCTCAAAATGCTACAAATGATTGAACAACTACAGAATTGCACTGCAGTGAGAAACCACTGATGTACTTCAAGACATTAATGTGTTTCCATGAATAGACCACTACAATCCTCGAAATTTTTCTCATTCTTTTCCTATTACTAAAAAAATCTGATCATTCATTTGATAGTGAGTTTCTTGACTTAGCTTCAGAACAAGGTAACTAATACACTATTTTTACATAAATTCTTCTGGTATTTGAGATCTTAGATAATACTTATGTTGAAGAGCAAATTAATGTGATTACCTAGTAATTCAGTAATTGCTCTTGTCTTAACCCTTTTTAGAATTTCATACAGGAAAGTAGTCTGTGGACTCTAACAGTGCTCTACAATTATCTATCAATTTTGAAGAAACTGAGGAACACTATAGGGATTAAAATTGCACTTTTTAGAAAGTCTGATATGTGGGGAAGAAAGTTTAGAAAATTGAGGCTATATTTTAAATTGTAATACTTTTTTGGATCTATTGCTAAGTGATTTGGGGAAATAAAAAACAGAACTAATTGTTAGAATTGAAAATTTATGTACCTTATAATCCCTACAAGCAATGAACTAAAATCTGATTCAAAACTCAGAAGCGTGGTTATCAGGTTTTATCTTATGATGTTTATGTCAATATACCCTGCAGAGAGAAAATTTCCAGCAGTCACCTTTCTCCCTGAACTGCTGGTATGACTAAAGAGAATTTAATTATGAATGCTTCTATCCCGATCTATAAATTTTGGTTAGCAAGAGATGTTTTCTTCATGACAAGGAAGAAAAGGGCATTACCATGTAAAAAAGAAAAAAAAAGTGTTCTCTGAGACAGCCAGCCAGTCAAATTTAGAGCTTGGCAGCTTGTCAAAAACCATATGTGTGTTGCAAGACTGAATGAAAATATGAGAACTTGCTGAAACTGCCATCTCAGCAACTACAGGACCACACAATTTTACTTACTATTTTTTGTTTTCCTGTGTCCATTACCCTCTGTATTTGAACTGTTGCCTTGAGAGCAGCCAATCATGATTTTCCCAAGGAATTTTCATATAGACAATGGCCAAGTACACCGATAAGAGCACTAAAATTAGTTTTATTTTACTGAATTTAGAAATGCTGCCACACTAGATTAGACCATTTATTCATTTAATCTGGCAGCAAGCTTCTAGCAATGGGTGATGTCTGTTGTAAAAGAATGTTCTCATGCTGCAAAAAAGCCAAGTGTGAATAACTACATACACATGAGAAGCACTTCCTTCATTACCAGTCATTATGATTACTCTCTGTCTAAAAGAAGATTTTAATATATTTGGCACACACTCTGTGTGTTCTTCATCAAGGAAAACTAACTTGCAATTAACGCTTGACCTAACAACCAGCTAACACAAATTTAATTGCTTAGAAGTATGAAAGTAAAAAGCTGTGCTAGTAGGGGAAACATATGAACTGGTATCTACCAGGCTTTTACTAACCTCTAACTCAGAAAAAGCAAGTGTGTGAAATTATACCGGTTCTATTTGAAAAGGCTTGCAAGAAAGAATTCCCTGTGATGCATAGAATATATTCCCCTGAGTAAAGAAACTTCACATTTCACTGTTTTGAGGGAAAACTGTGCTCTAGGTTAGGCATAAACTGGAAATCTGACTGCCTGATTTGTTATTGAAAATAGCCAGAGCACTAGCCTTTTAGGCAGTGTGGATGCTGCTGCCACTCAAATTCAGGATAAGCAATTACTAACAAAAGATTTCTGCCACCAGCTGCTGCTCTAATTTCCATCTCTATCCTTCCCATTACCTGCTTCTGGGATTCCTGCTTTTCCTTCACAGCAGACATAGTGAAACACCTGGATGACAGTGATGTGAGGAGTTAGGCAGAACTATGGGTGATGACTCCTGTCTATGTAGTGGCTTCCTCTGCAACATCAGAAGAGACAGAAGTTGCTTGGCTAAGAAAATAATTATGCTGCATGACTTTTAATAAGGAAAATGGGGTTTAAATTT